>OZ025705.1:0-325256 GCA_964019335.1 Diplonema japonicum
ATAAATCTTAAGAGAAAATAAAAATATTCCAAAACAGACGGGACAAGCAAAAATTCCACAGGTTCCAACCCCCAATACCTTGAATTTTCTTCGATCCGTACTCTACCCGTTTATACCCGTGCTTCGCATTGTGTTGTACTGCATTGTTTCCTTTGCTTCGCGTTGCGTTGACTCCCGTTCGTCAACTCCGCTCATCTTGTCCTATGTGGGTGTTTGAAGAGAAGACCATCGATATCAAAATAAAAGTCGAACAAATCACGCCCTCACTTGGATAGGTGGAGGTCTTGATCAAATCGAGGGTTTATCTTTCTGTTGCCACTTTGACTTCCGGTTAGTCATTATGTGGGGGGTGCAATCCTGAGGAAGGGGGTCCGTCTTCTTGATGATTTGCGAACTCCTGTCTTCAAGGGACACTAAAGCAGACCGAACAAAGTCGCCTTCGAGGAGGCCCGAGTTGCTCATAACTTTGAACAAGTCCAGGGCTGTGGACCCTGGTGTAAGGTGAAACGAGTGGTACAAGGGTTTCCCTCCATAAGAACCGAGGGTGCTAGGATCGCACACTGGAAAGACTCTCGTTGCAGGGCGAAGAGTGATGGAGGTACTCATCACCTTCGTGACCCCAGTCGTACCATCATGTGATTCCAGGTATTCGCGCACATGAGGAGGCAGCTCGCCTTCTGGCACGCTCCCTACTTTGTACACCAACTCCCCGGCATCACGTAGCTTCAGCATCTGTGTTTCTATGTCCGCAGAGAGCTCCATGATGGCTTCGTTCGGCAGCTGTGAACGAACGAACTGCACGTTCTCCTTGGCAGAAGGCAGGTCGCACTTGTTCATGGCAACGACGACAGGGAACCTGATCCTGATGAATGCTGCCACAAGAAGATGTAGCTTCAGCGGCCCCCACGAGTGCAGTGTCTCCATCTCCAAGCTTGTGATGCCTGCCTTCTTGGCTGCGAGCCTAACCATGTTCTCGGTCGCGTGGTATCCAGTAAACATGATAGGAAGCCGCTGCGGCTTTTTCTTCAGTGCCACCCACTTCCTAGAGACGTTGGTGTATATCCATTGATGGATTTCACGCCTCACCCACCTCACCTCCTCAAGCACGTCGTCGGAATTGGATTTCTCCTTGCTCTCACCCTCCGAGTTCGTCAGCCCTGAGGCATCTACAACGTGGATCAGAACATCTGCGTCGTTTAGGTCGTCCAAAAACTTGTTCCCCTTGCCCCTACCCTGGTAGGCACCCGGCACAAGCCCCGCTACATCCCGCACCTTCACAGGAACAAAGCGCGACCCGTCGGCGGCGTGCCCGTGTTCTGCAGCACACTCCACGTCGGCCTTCTGGCAAATGCAGGGAATGGGACACAAGGCATCTCCCGTGTTGGGTTCTATTGTTGTAAAAGGAAAAGCTGCAACACGAGCTGCGGTAGCGTCACCTGTAGCTGCATTAAACAGTGTGCTCTTCCCAGCGGAGGGCTTACCCACAAGACCGATAACATACTTCCACCTGCCTCCCTTGCCCCACGCGTCCGCCCAGTCGTCTTCTGTCAGGTTCATCGACTGGATAGCTTCAGTGGCATTTCTCGCATTTTCGTGTTTCTCCTCTTCTGTTTCTGCCTCCACACCCAAATTAACTTCGCCTGCAGCTTCCTTGCTGTCTTGTTCGCAGCTGATCTCGCCAATGGCCTCTTTCACCTTTTCCACAAGCGTGTACAACATGGGGCATCCTGCGTTCATCTCTGCCTCCTCCTGCACGCTGTCACGGAATCGTGCGTACCAAATTGCTTTCACCAGCCACCCAGGGGTGCCCTTCACCTCCTCATATGTGAAGATGGGAGGCTCCTCTGGGTAGCTTCGCGTGAGCTGCATAGTTGTCCGAATTTTGCAACCTTGCAGTTTCCCATCTTCAATCGTGTGTACGTGCGAGAAGATCGGTTCCCCCTCCTTCCATTCCACTTCTTCTTGGAACACGTCACAGAGCCCTTGTATCTCCTCTGCCACATCCTCGTTCAGCGCGACCTGCGGAAGGTTGCTTCGTAAAAAAGACATAATGGCATCCACACAGACTACACCCTGCGGCACAATGTGACCTGCGTCATGTTCTATGAAGACGGAGTTGTTGAACTTTCCAGCAAGTCTTTTAGATGCCTCAAGTGGGACGAGGGTGTCTGTCTTCCCCGCAAAGTGAAGGGTAGGAACATCTGAGCCCTGTTTTGCGCATCTTCCTGACCACTCGCTGTCGGTGACCATGCCGCCTGCAAGGATGCCAAACTTGATGTCAGGGAGGCCTGCATCTTTGAGGAGGGCGGCTGTGAGGGCGGCGCCTTGTGAAAAACCAAGGACACCGACGCACGTGGAGGCCTCACGTAGGGACTTGACGTGCAGCACCGCAGCAGCCATTCCGCTTGCATCACCGTCCTCCCACCAGGTGCGCATGGCGACATCTTCGCCCTCCTGCTTGGCCATGGCCACAGGCGCGTCCACAAACAGCAGCTCCACATCTGCTAGCTTCTTCTTTAATTGCTGCAGCCGCTGGCTGAATATCTCCGCATCCTGATGCGTACCATGTAAGCATAGTATTCTTGGCTGGCTCATTTGCTGCTCCTGTGTTTAATCATGCAAAGAAGCCCAGGTAACAAAAGAATGCAACAGAATAGTGGAAGGGTCTGCGGTTCGCATTAAAGTGCTTATAGGACACTAGAGGAGGGGGAGGTAAGGGGATGAGGGTCGAAGGGGAAAGGTCGGTGGTTACGATGCAAAATAAGAAAAAAAAACCATGAAAGGGGAAATAAAACGGGAGGGAGAGAGAAATAAAAAAAAGGGAGGGATTCCGGGGGGGGGGGGGGGGGGGGGGGGGTAGGGAATGGGGAATAATAATTTTTCCTTTTTTTCTTTTTGTTTTTCTTTCTTAATAATATCCCACACCATCGGGCGGGGAATTGCTATTTTTTTTTGTTTCCCCTTTCTTCTGTTCGATAAATAAATATAAATTAAAATAAAAAAAAACGTAGCTTTGTAAGAACCAAACCTAACCACCATACCTGTTTAGACGTGTTTAGTCTTTTTTTAATTTAATTTTTCCTGTTCCTTCAACCTGCTACTTTTTTCAGCCTAAAACACCCATTTAATATTTCTTTTTTCTTCTTCTTCTTTGTAGAATAAAGGAATCAAAGCAACAGAAAGACTGGGGCAATCGTAGTACCTTTCTGGCTTAAGCATATGAGGAGGGTGATAAAAAAAAAAAACACCACCCTCCTTTCCTTTCACATTTTTTCTTTTCTCTCTTTTGAAAAGCAAACGCGCTTTTTTTTTTTTTTTTTCTGTCCCTTCTTTTTTTTTTTTTTTTTTTTTTTTTTTGGTGCCTTTTTTTTTTCTCTTCGTTCCTTCTTTTTCTCATTGTGGTTTTTCCTTTTTCCTCTCTTTTTTGCATATTTTCTTTTGTCCCTCTTGTTTACTTGCCCAGGCAAGTTGGCCTTTAAACATCACATGACAATGTGTGGGGGGTCAGCCCAAAGAGCAAATGCCGTAGAGGCATAGACTACCAACCATTCAAGGGGAAACAAGGAGAAAAAAAAATGATGGAAAAAAAAAAAAAAAGAAAAGCGTAGAATGAACAAAAAGGGGAAGTGAAACGGGTAAGTGGGTATGAGAGGAGAGAGAAAAAAAGGAAATAAATGAAAGGAACAGGAGAAATAAAAAGGCAACCAAGAAAAAAAAAAGGGAGGGGAAGACATAGGGGAGGAAAGGGAGAAAAAGAATAAAAAAAAGAGGAAGATGGGTGGAGGAAGGAGGGAAGGGAGGACATAGAATAAAGAAAGGGGGGGAAAAAAAGGATCGATCTTCCTGTTTCGAGAAGAAAGCCCTTTGTTTCCTCTCCTTTCTTTTTTTTTTTTTTTTTTTTTTTTCGCGACTGAGTTTGCCTTTGAGACTACTGCGGTGGCCAAACCAATTGGTGAAAGAAGACGGGGAAAAAGAAAAAGAAAAAAGAAGAAGGGACAATTTGTATGTTTTTTTTTTTTTTTGTTTTCTCTTGTTTTCTCTTGTTTTTTTTTTTTTTTTTTTTTTTTTCCCGCCCTCCAAAAAATTAATTTTTAATTTTCCTGTTTCTTTCTTTTTTTGTTTCCTTTTTTCCCCTCTTTTTTTTTTTTCTTTGTTCCTTCTTCCTTTTCTCATCACCTTTTTGGGTTTCTGCTCTTGGCCACACGCATGCTGAAGGATCTCGAAGGCCCACTTCGTCTTAACATAACTTTCCTGTTTAAAATAAAAAACTAACACAAGAAAAAAAGAAAAAAAAACGTCACCAAAAGGGCTGCCGGCCCATTTTTTTCAGTGAAAATGTCGCGGCAGGTGCACCCCTCTCGGGAGGTCAGGGATGAAAAGTAAAAAAATTGAACAAAAATAAGTCAATGGCGGAAGAATGGTAAAAATCGGGGAAATAGGGGGTAGTGATATGGGGAAATAAAAAAAAAAAAAAAAAAGAAAGACAGAACACTCCTCCCCACTTGCTGTATTAAGCAAGAAGGAAAGGCGGTTCATTTTCTTTTTTTTTTTCCTCGTCTAAACTGATAGAACACAAGCTTCTCATTATTTTTCTTTCTTTTTCTTTTTTTTTAAAAAGAAAAACTCTTCTTTTTTAAGTGATGTACCACCACACAGGTATAAACTACCATATGCTGTGCGTGACAACACTTGTTTCTTGTTGAAATTATGATGGTCTGAAGTAGAATAAGGAAAAGATTGGGTGCAAACTCATTTCCTGTGTTATTATTATTATTTTTTTTTTTTTTTTTTTTTGGAGTTAATGTTACAAACCACCTGGGACCTTGGAGAATAAATAGGGGAGGGGACCGTGAGTGTGAGAAAAAAAAAAGAAAAAAAATAAAACCAATTTGAAATAAAAAAATAAAATAAAAAGGGAAACGCAAAAAAGGAAAAAAGAAGGGAGAAAAAAAAAAAGAAACCTGCTCTTTATGTTAGCCCCGCCTTCCCTCCTTGGAATGCGGCTTTTAATTTGTATGGGTAAGTAAAAGGAAAGCAAAGGGGAAAAGGAAAAATGTGGGGTAAACTTTACTAGAGAGGGGGTAGGGAGTTTTTTGTTTTTTTCAAATAAAAGAGTGGAGGGGGGGAGAAAAAAAAAGCAAGGATCTTAATGAAAAGACGGCACCAACAGTGCGAAGACGCCCGCACCCCGATTACCCCCTACTACCCTCTCTGTACACATTGTGTTTCCATGTGAAATTTAAAAAAAAAAGGGGGGGACTTCATTCACCTTATTCATCTTTTTAATAAAACTCTCAATTAAAAAAAATAAAATAAAAAAAACGTTACTAGTCTGAGCCGTTTCTGTCGGTATTAGCGATTATTTTCTGATTTGCTTTTTTTTTTCTTCTTCCTTCGTTCCTACCCCAATGCTACTGAAAGAGGGGAGGGCGGACTCAGTTTCTTTTTTTTTTTTTTTTTTTTTTTTATTCTCAAAAAACAAAAACAAAAGTAAAAGAAAACGCAACTCATCACCTATAGAGGAAAAAAAGGGGGAGCGACTGAAAGGTTACGTTGAGTAGAAGGGAACCTTTTAAATTCCCTTCTTAAACTATACTTGTGACACCATGGGTAAGAACATTCGGGCTCTTTAGGTAGTAACGGGAAAGGGGGGAAAACCTTGTAAAACAAAGAAGCCCAGTGCCAGCCACCGTTTAGAGGACTATATATCCAAAGTAAAAGGGGGTTTAAAGAACAAAAAAAAAAGAAAAACGAGAGAATATAAAAAAAAAGATAAAAAAGGGAACACAGCCCGTAACACCCCCACCCCCCCCCCTATTCTTTTCTTATCCTCCTGAGGAGAACAGAAAAAAAAGAGAGGGAAAAAAAAACGGTTCATCTGCGAAGTGAAGAAAAGACGAGGAAAAAAGGGGGGGAGGGGGAATAACCCACTTTCTTTTTATTCACGCAAATTCAAAATTTCCGTTTTTTTCCCCCCTTTTCTTTTTTTGAAAGGTCGACACGGTGTTCACAAAGAAATTCTGTAGCCTTCCAGAAAGGCTTTATAAGGTGAAAAAAATATAATGAAAATAAAGAGGGACGATAGCAACAAAAATGGGGGAGGGAGGGGGGAAGGAGCAAAAGAAAGAAAAAGATAAAAATAAGACACTAAAATAAAAAAGTTTCCTTCTTTTTTTTCCCCCCTTTAAAAAAAAAATCAATAAATCCAGCCTTTTCTTCCCTCTATTTCTGCCTCTGCCCCGCTCTTCCACAAACGAGGCAGAGTCAGTTGTACCGCTTGGATAAAAAAAAACGTGAAGAATGGGCAAAGGGAATAAAAGAAAAAGAGAAGATTCATGTTCAATGTTCTTTTTCGGGTGGAGAGGGGAGGGGGAGGACAAAAAGGGGAAAAATCAGGAGGAGGGGAATACATAAAAAAAGAAAAGGAAAATAAAATTTGACACCATTTTTTTTTTTTCTTTTTTAAATCTCTCTCAGCTTCCGCGGCACTTGATGACAAAAAAATGACGTACTCAGGTTCAGCAACTAAAAAAAAAAAAAAAAAAGGCGTCATAACACAATAAAACACAAGAGGACGAAAAAGCAGCACCATATTTAAGGGAGAAAAAGGAGGAAAAAAAATAAAAAATTCTTGTTCAACAAATACACGAAAAAAAAAAAAGCTGCCCATCCCTTAGTGACCCGTTGTACCCTTTATATAGTCATGTCGGCAAAAAGGATGTTCAATAAAAACAAAAGAAAAAAAGCGAGTGTCAGGTTTCCTTTTTTTTCTTTTTTTTTCCCTAATCCCAGCTATATTGGGGGAAGAGGGAAAGAAGAAAAAAATTGACACAGAAAAAAAAGAAGAAGAAAAAAAAGAAAACCCCTGTATCACAATAGGACAACTCAGCTCAGCATGCATTTGAAGTCTTCGGTGAAAGTGGCGACAGAGCTGCGAAGCCTCGGGCACAAGAACGGTCCCAGGGAGTGCAGTTCATCGAAGGCGTTTTGGAAGGCAGGGGAGGCAAGTTTGGAGAGGCGTGTGTGCCTCACCAGAGTGAGGATGTGGTCCACAGACACTGGTGATGCGTCCCCCTCATCTATACTCTTCTTTGCCACCTGCAGCAACTTTGCAACGCATGTGTACAACGTCTGCGTCCCGAGGACTGTGTTCGAGTGCAGTGTCGCTACAAATGTCATGAGCGATGTGTCCAAGGCCCGCCCTTCCGTCCCTGCCCCAGCAGACGCCAGCATCTTCTGGAACTCCTGCTGACACCGCTTCAGCAGTAGCTTCCTGAAGGGCGACTCCACAATCCCTTGCCCCTCCGCCGTGAACCCGCTCATGTCCAAACACAGCCTGCTGTACTGCTCTATGAAACAGCTCCCGAAACCCACCTTCTCCACCACAGCATCGACCAGCTCCCCTACAGTCACCTCACCACCGCACAGCATGCGCTGTATGCGCGCCAGGCTCTCCTGGTACCTCGGGCCCGTCATCCTCCCTAGCAGTCCATGCACCATGTCCACAGGCGCCTCCTCGATCCGACTGTGCGTGTCAAGCGAGCTAAGCGCAGAGGAAGGAGTGCTCGAAGGGGTGTAAGAGGACACGCTGGAGCCGTCCTTCCCGAGGCAGGGGCATAGCGTCATGCCTGGGGACACAAGCTTCTTGCAACGTGTGCACTTCCCATTCGTGATGCCCTTCCTGTGGTTCGACTTCATCTTCGGCACAGACAGGTTCCCCCCTTCTGCCCCAGTCAAGTACGGTAGACTAGGCAGCGGTGTCGACGAGTACCCCCACACAGCAAGGTCCACGCTGCAAACACCCACAGGGAGCTTCTTCTCAGTAGGTGCGTGGGTGGAGAGCACCTCAACTTCTTCATCGGTGTCCACAGGCGGGGAGGCCGGGGGGGAGGGGGGTGGCGAGGGGCTGGCCTCGATGACAGCTGTCACAGGCATCTGGGATACGGCAGGCATATTCACCATTTGTTGCATAGCCTGACACCTTCCGTTGCAGCCATAGGGCGAGCAAGTGTAATAAGTGCACACGTGATTGGGTGCGCTTTTATAGTGACACCCGCATCCACCGCCTACACCTCCAGTTGCTTGCATGTTTACACCGTAACCATACGTTGTCTGAGCGAAAGGTGCCTGAACTGGCACCTGAGGAATCCCTTGTGTATACATAATAAGGGGTGTTTTTGTTTGTCCCCTGTGGTGGTGCTACGAAACGAAAACTAAGGGATAAAAAATATACAAAAACGGCGCTACTAAATATGAAAAAATGAAGAAAACACGCATTATCACAAGTAGGGGTGGAAACCCCTCTTTACTCTAAGCTGTCTATGTCGTCATCGTCGAGGTGTGAACCGAAGAGCGGCTCTCTGTCTCGTGACGGCATGTTGCTATCCTCGTAGCCGGGGTACATGCCGAGCATCTTCCTGAAGTCGCTGATGTTAATCTTCCCGTCTTTGTCACTGTCAGAGGTCTGAATAAGTACATCGAGATCCTCGTCAGTCATGTCTTTGTAACCGATTTGTGTCATGATGTTCCGCAACACCATGGGGTCTAGGAAGCCAGTGTCTTCCGGGTCGTACACGCGAAAGGCATCAGCAGCAGGGTCCGTGTCTTTGAGGTACGATATGTTGTCCTGTATGAGCCCCCACAAGGTGTCGATCGTGAAGTTGTTCTCTTGTATCAGCATCTTGTACTCTTTCGTGGTGAAATTGGGGAAGAAAATCTCCAACTTTGCCTTGAGGTCTTTTTGTTTCAAAACCCCTTTCCCCTCATCGTCAAGGAATTTAAAGGCAAGCTCTACATCCTCTCTGCTTATCTTCATCATCTCACCACCTACCACTGCTTTAGCGAAAACACCACCCTTGTTGCTCTCACTCATTCTTGACCTTTTCTTCTCCCCAAACTTTGGGGAGCTGCATCGCAGGTCCCCCGGCCGTATCCTGCCAGGGGACGCGCCTTCCGACATTGCCATACTTAAGGCGAAGCGATTGTGGGAGGTTACGAAAAACAAAAGGTTCCTGTGTGGATCAAAGGAGGGGTTTGCTGGAGTCTATAAAAAAGAAAAAACCGAAATAATGAAAACAAACGTGGTAAAAAAGAAAAAATTGGGGTGAAAAAAAACGGAAACTGTCGTGCAACAAAGCACTTGCAAAGGAACAAATGAAGGAAGCAGAATATAAAAAAAAGGGGGAAAGACAAAAAAAGAATTTCGGAGTCCCGAGAGCTTCCTGTTTCTTTTTTGGCATCCCCTTAAGAAACGTCTCAAATCTTCCCGTACCAAACGCTTATCGGAGAAAGTACCAATTCGAAGCAACCAATTCCCCGAAAAGGAGCATCAGGAAGCACGGAGGGCTGTTTCGACCGAAATTTGACACGTTGAAAAAGTGAAAGTGAAGGAAAGATGGGGAAAAGAAAAAAAGCGGGGAAAGACGTTGTGGGTTTATATCAATGTCCCCTAACTTGATGATGGTTCACTTCTGCGAAACGATTGGCCAAGAGAACTCGTCAGCCATGCCCATACCATCAGTGCCATATTTACTGCTTCATGACAATGGTTGCGAAGAAGTTGTTGCAATCAAGAGTGACTGTGGACTTGGTGTACTCCCTCACGAAGGTGTTGGTCTTGGGCTCCGTAGCGAGGCCCAGAGGGGAGCCGTAGTCAGTGTCCATCGCCTTGGGCCTCTTCTGCTCGGGTTGCTTCTTGTCCCACTGCACACCTGCGGGCCATGACATGCCCCAGATGCCAGCACCCACGTATGCGTAAGGGCCCCTCATCAGGAGGAAGGCGGCGATGTCCTGTGTCAGCTGGGGAAGCAGGTTGGGCGACGTGCCCATGTCCAGCCCGAAGATCAAGGGAAGCTCCTGCCACTTCTGGTCCTGGATCACTCCCCTCATCATTGAGCTGCAGCTGCTGTTGCTGATCTTGACAGGCGAGGCGTTGGCGTTGGCCTGCCCGGGGATCAGCGACCACGTGAAACCCTTCGCAGCGAGCATAGCATTCTGCGCCGCCGTCATGGTCTCCAGCCAGCCCTCAGTGATCTCTTTGATATCCTGGTCTGAGAGGCCCATGTCCACTTGGCTATATTGGTTAATTTCCGATGGGCCCTGCACGGGGTCTCTGCACGAAGAGTTGACCAAGTTGCTGCACCAGTAGTCGTCGATGAAGAGACCGTCGACGTTGGGGTTGCCGACACCGTTGGCACCCATGATATGGGTGTTCACAAGGAAGTCCCTCAGCATGGTGCCGTTCCTGTGGTCCCACAGGTACTCCCCACACGGGTTCATACCGCAGTCGCACTCATCTGTGCAGGAGCCGTCCGGGTGAGGGTCGTTGGGGGTGGGGTGCTCGGGGGTCTGCTCCTGGTCATGGTAAAAGGGGGAGCACTTCCCGGAAGTGCACTGGGGGACGTGGTAGCTGCCGTTGGGGAAGGCACCACCAGACTTGAACTTAAGGAAGAAGCCACTGTAGGCGGGGTCGTCGAGCTTCTCCCTGACGCTGGTGAACCAGGGGAGGGCCTTGACAAGGTTCCTGTAAACGAACACGTTGGTGTTGGGGTTGACCTTCTTTGTCATTGTGGCTTGTGTCACAAGACGCTCCTCGCAGTCCATAGGCTTGGCGTTGGCCCACTGCTTCTTGGCGTTGCTCCAGTCGTAGCTGGTGATACCGAAGGCACCACCAAGGGAAGGGTCGTACCAGCCAGACCCGTTGCAGGCCATGGTGATGGATGACATGCTCATGTTGTAGGTTGCGGGCCATCGCGGGTTCTGGTACGGCAGGAACGCCGTGGCGCAAAGCACAGAGACGAAAGACAGCATGATGAAAGGTGTCCTGTGGGATGGTGGCATGCTGAATAATATGCAAAGAAAACACTGAAGAAGAAAAAAAAACGAACTAAGCAAAAAGAAATTTGATGCGAAGGAGTATTAGCAACGACCCATCAAAAAAAAAAAAAGGGAACTCGAGAGGAAAGAAGCCACAACACACCAAAGATAGGAGGCGTCCTGGGCAAGGTAAAGAAAACTGATACACAAAATGAGCGGGACGTGTTTGGCATACGCCTGATGGCTGGACACCGAAATGGGTATCTAAGTATGGAGGGGGAAAAGATTACAATTTATGTATTTATTTTATTCTTGAAGAATGAGAAATGAATAAAAATATAAAGGCAAACAAAAAACAAAAAGCCTTTGGGGAGAGGGGGAAAAAGGGAGGGGGTTCCAAAAGGAAAGGTCGAAGATAGTAAATAAACAATATGGCTGGCGCCAGGAGAATCTCTAAAGATCAACGCCCTATGTTCTGTATCTCTAATACACCCATTTTTTAATGGCCACAGGAGTGAAACCAAAAAATGGTATAGAACCTCTTGGGTGCATGAATAGAGCGCAGAGCGATAACAGCTCCAATCAATTTGACGAGACTCTAAAAGGAGAAAGAATATGGACACACCACAAAAACCACACACACAATGGGCTAATAGCCAAAAGAACCCTTCTTTTTTTTCCCTTACCTTCCATATTCGCTAAGTGACCTGCCCTATGTCCCAAAGGGGTTATAGGGGGCTATAGGGGAAAAAATGTCAAAAATGCTCAAAAGTTCATTGAATTTTTTTTTTTCAAAAAATCCATATGTCGGACATGAAAGAACGGTGAGTTCCAAGGAAGTTCCAAAAAAAATTTTCCAAAAAAAGTTTTTTGGGGGCCAACCAAAATGACCTTGGAAGTCGCCATTTTGAGTTTTGGCCATTTTTGCCAAACTTTTGCACCTGGGCACTTTTCCCTTTAAAAACCCTTGGAAAACTGGTTCGATCCCAGAAGCCAGCATCTTCCTGACCAGTAGTTCAGCGGAAAATATTTTTCGAAGGCCAGGGTGGTCTAGTTGGGAGGGCTTTGCCCTGCACCTAGGCGAAGCGGGTTCAAACTCCACTCCGGCGGCTTTTTTTAGGTACACCAGAAGAGGAACGAGCCTGTACCGGTATTTTTTTCTGCTTTTGTAAGCTTGTGGGAGTCAAATTTGAAAGAAGGGAACCTACTCCACTCACTGTTCCAGATGCGTGAGTAAAGATGGGGGGTCAGAGTTTTGAATTTTTGTGTGGTAGAGTGGTTACCGTGCTCACCTGTCAGGCCCCCGTTCCAGGAGTCGCGGGTTCGAATCCCGACGCAGTGGTTTTTTCGAACCCCACTTGTACCGTGTTTTTTCCACCGGAGCTGCTTCATTTTGTATAGTACAAAGTAAGGCAAATCACCAAAAAAAAATTTATTACAAAAAAAAATTCCATATGTCGGACATTGGGCCCCGGACCCAAATAAATCCATTCCTGCCCTAGAAAAAGCAATTAGAATTTTTTTTAGCTCTTCAAAATGCGAGTTCTGGTCGGTCACTTAGCGAATATGGAAGGTTAATAATTCTGTCTTTTTCTATTTCTTTTTTTCCCCCCCGCTAAATATCTGTTCTTTTTTCAAAAAGATTTTCGTTATTGTCCCAAATTGATTTTTAATCTTTTATTTTTTTGCAGGTTAATAATACTGGGGCAAGGGATCAATGCACTTATAGCTTCATCCCCTCTGGAAGACAGTCCAGGCTGTCCATTGTGAGAAGCATGACCACAGCGGTGGTGCAGTGGCGGACGAGCTTAGTTGAGAGGCCAGAGAAGAGGGCAGGGAGGCCTTTTGCTGAGTAGGCAGCAGTGAGAGAGCCAAGCGAGGAGTTGCTGCGCGAAGACTGTGCGAGTGTTTTTGCCACGTCGGCAGGTGCTTGTACGACTGTGGAAATAGCGCCAGTGCCGACAGCCACAAGGAGCTTGTCCGTTGTGGTGAGCTCCTTGGTGCCCTTGCAAGAATAGACGCATTGCCGCACATGTTCGTAGGCCATCAGGAAGGTGCACCATGTGATGACCTGCTTCGTGACTTGCATAGTCCACCCGTTCCACAGCAACTTGACATCCCCCAGCCCCTTCAGTCCCGCCCCGTTAGTCATCGTGTTGATCTTCAGCGACTCCATAGGGCAACTGATAAGCGTCGTTTCAGCCACACCCGCTACCACCCCCACACAACCGTTGTACAGCACGGGGTGCGCCTTTCTGTTCTCCGGTGAAAAGCTGTTTCTACACGCCCAGTCTGCGCTGTTGACCATGCACCACCTCCCCCCCCCCTTGCATGCGGCTTGTATCAAGTTATAGCTAACGCCTTTGTACAACTCCCGCACACCTCCTTTGCCCCACATTTCCTTGAAGACTGTCCTGCAAGGTTGCATCTTTACCTGCTGCTCGATTTTGATCCTATCAAGGACGTGCCCTATAGTGAGTACCTCGATGCTCTGCGCCAAGGCGCCTCCGACAATGACGCCGCTGGTGCCTGTCGACGAGCTCATCTTGTCTTATATGTAGTGTCTGTGTGCGGTGATAAAGGGGTGTAACACAACAGTCGCCTCAATACTCTATTCTATACTGCTGGAGGGGTCCCGCTGTGCGAAGACCGCCTCGAGGACTCCTCCGCCAGGGCACGCATTTTGGTGCTCCTTTCACGCATTTGTACAATGAGGCTGTCGGAGAGCCGGAGGGAAGCCGATTGCTGGGGAGACGGTGAAGGAGAGGTGGAAATGCTAGTGTGCGACCACTCAGACAGGGAATGCGGCTTCGACTTCTTGAAGCCCCGTGTGCACAGGGCCCAACGGTGGTAGTACCGCCCCCGCAGAAGCTGGGCATGAGCCCCTTCTAAGATCTGGACAGCTTTGTTTTGACACTCAAACAAGTACCCACTAACCCTCTCAAACCTAGCGAACATTCGTTCATATTTCCCCTCTTGTCTATAAGATGAGCCACTCAGGCCAGGTGGCGGCACGGGGTGCACCTGAACTCCTCGATCATTTGCATCGAACTCATCGATCACCTCCATCGGAGGCCTGCCTGTATGGAGGTACGTAAAGGGCAATTCATAAAGTGAAATGGGATTGAAGGTCATTGTAGGTAAAGGGCAAAAGAGTTGTGGAAACAACCTTTATTTAGTGTACTAAAACCTGACCAGAAAGCTTTGGGAGGAAAAGGGTGTTTTTTTTAACTTTTACAACGGGGAAAAAATGAGAGGGGAGTGGGGCGGGGGGGGTCGCTCTCCTTTTTTTTTAACTTCTCGTCATTTGCACTTTTTACAAGAAATATAAAAAAAAGTGATAAAATAAAAGGGGGGAATATCATACTCTTTTCCCTTTCTTTTCTCTTTCTTTTTCCTTCTTTGCCAAGAAGTGTTTTCACTGGGTAAGTGCCTCAAACTCAAAGGACTTTTTTAAATTGATCAAACGTCAGTTTCGACTGCTAAAAAAAGGGGTATAACCAGGTGATGAGACATACCTTTCCGCCTTCAATGCTATCGAAGGTGGCCTTCACAATCTCGTCAACGTACTTCTTATCCACAAACAAGTGGTTTGAGTTAAAGCAATCGACAAGGACGTTGGCAATGTCGCCTTCGGAGATAAGGTTGTCGCCATCGACGTCGTAGATTTGGAAGATCAGCATTTCTTTCTCGTCACCGCCCGAGCTTACTTTGTTGTGGTAGATCGAGAGATTCTTGACAAATTCTTCGAAGGTGATCCCCCCGGACTTATCAGTGTCAAACATGCGGAACAACCCGTCCAGCAGGAAGGAGTCCCAGCTCGCAACATTTCCGTTTAACATCATCAACTTGAACTCCTGCTTGTCGATGATTCCGTCATCGCACTGCATCTTGGAGATACGCTTGAAATTTGTGTGCATAGCCTCAATCTCAGACCGTGTGAAGGTGGTGGTCGAGGTCAGCTCCTGCATCACCTTTGCTTCCTCAAGCTGTAATGAGAGAAAATTACAAAAAAGAAAAAAAAATGGTGAGGGGTCATCACACCTCTGCCAAGGACAGCAATGTGTAGTAGTGGTCGAGGAACTCACCGGTTTCTATCTTTCCGCTTTTGTCCAGATCCATCTCTGTGAACAAGGCCATGCTGTCCTCCTCGCTCAGCCTGATCCCCAACGCTGACAACATCTTTATGAATTCCGACTTGCTGATCCCCCCGTCGGTATCCTCATCATAGTGTTTGAACGTCTGTCTGATGCGGCCTGCCTCTGCCACGCCAGGCCTTCTTGAACTTTTTATAAACTTCGCCATGTGTCCTTTACCTGTGTTTAAACATTTCTTCATCGAACTATTGCACAAGGAATATATAAAATATATAAAAAAAAAAGATCTTTGAAGGGAACCTGCAGTATGTGACAGGATCGCCTTAAAAAAAAAGCACTGCGGAAGCAACAAATCGCGTTTTTGCATCTTTTTCAAGATTCTTCATCAGAATACATGCCCTCCTCATCCTCTTCGTCGTATTCGCTGTACTCGGGTGCCTGTGCTGCTTCGAATAGGAAGGCCTTCGTGTGGTCATCCTTGCTGCTTTCAAGCACTTGGTGGTCGGCATCCAGATGTATGAGGTGCGCAAAAACACGTTCCAGCTCAGGAGCACTCACGTTGAGGAACAAATCTACAAGGTCGGTGTCTTCTAAGAACTGGCACAAGTTGCTGTACTTGTCGTCCTTGTTCATCGCATAAAACTCATTTGCGTTCCAACTGCAAAACAGCTGCTTCACCTTAGCCATTCCGTGATGCGTCCTCATTCTGTTCTTGAACAACAGCACGCCCAAGTTCAACAAGAATGTCTCAGGAAGGGACACATTCTTCCTAGAAAGTGCTGCCACGTATGAAGCCAGATACCTCCCACCAGGCGTATCGGTGATGTAGCGGTGGGTTATCCCCAGCACCTGCTGCAGTTGTGGTTCAGTGAATTCCCGCAACTCACTTGCAAGGTCCGTGAACCCAGGAATGCCGGAAAGCAAAGCGAAAACCTCTTTCCGCGTCTGAAGCACCTTGCCTTCCTTTAAAGTCAGGCTGCCCTGCTGCTCTAGCATGATGATAACGACAGGGAAGTAGTACCTCGAGGACTGCAGCTGTAGTAGGTCTCGCACGTCGAATTGTTCTGTCGAGTTGCACACCTCGACGAACACCCTGTACGGCAGCGAGACACACAGCTCTGACAAGAGGCGCCACGAGATGTCCAGAAGCTCGCCGTCCTCGATGTCGTTCTCCTCGCCTTCCTGTCCCACCTCCGTCAGCAGTGCCGCCACCATCCCGTTATCATTATTCAACAACTGCTTCTTTAAGGTTTCTGTATCCCAGCGCTTCACCTCATACACATCCTCAATACACAAGTTTGTCAACCCCCTCAAGAGCTGCTCCCTCTTCTTCTGCGAGACACGGTGGAACGCGTTTTCTGAGTACCACATTTCTTCCTCTACCCCAGCATCCCGCCCTTCTGTGGACCTGAACGCTGTCAAGAAAAAGTACCCATATTTCATGTACTGTGCTTCATTCCACTGCTTCATTCCCGTCCCTACAACTTCGAAGACCTCGCTGACCAAGGGGTCCCCAAAGGTCCTGTGCACCATCTTCAACACGTCGATGATGTCTTTTGCCGATGCGTCCATGAGGTAGCTTGTCAAGAGTGAATCGCCAATGTAGTTGAGGAGGTCGCGCGAATGGTCATCCTTCTTGAACCTGTCGAGGTCGGGGAGTTTGATGCTGTCGTCGGCACCTACAGACACATTCATGTGCGCGGCATAACTAAATATTCTGTCGATAGTCTCCTCGGTTAGCGAAGACAACATGATGCTTGCACGCTTAGCCCCCACGCGGTATCTGGGCAGCATCACGAGCCGGTTCCATATCCGCTTCTGGCTCTCGTTCCGCATGATCCACTCCAATGTGAACACCATGTCGATGAGCTGGTCCTGCGTCAGCCGTCTCAGCTTCTGCTGTAGCCTGGGGTACCCAATTGCTGCAAGTAGCTGCTCTTTGGTCATCCTCGCAAGCTTTGGCTGCACATCTCGGAATTCACGCAGTTTAAGGGTCAGCTTCTCCCTATCCTCCACGTCCAGCAAACCTTTCACGTCGAACGAAGCGAGCTCGTCGCTGAGCCTGTCGATGACCCTGCCAGAGTAGCTGTTCGAGAATAGCGCCTGCAACGATAACGATTAACCACAACCATACCTGCAGCCCTGAAAGGATCCGGTGCAGCGCTTTTTCGCTCATGTCTGATAAGTGTTCCGCCAGATCTGACTGGAAGCACGGATGGACACGGAGCATTCGTATCTTTGGATGTATAATGTGATCAAACACTTGTTGCATACCAGTTCCCCCTTACCCTTCTTGTTCACGGATCTCTGGTCAAGCTTCTCACTTGCTATCACGAATTTCTCACGTGACACAGGGTCGCTGAAAAACGCATAGTTCAGTTCTGGGATTTGGTCGCTCGAGCGCGAAACAAGTGCTTCGAATATCCTGGACGCAGGCGTGCCTGCGAGGAGCTGGGTGATGCTAGTGGCTATCTGGAAAACACTCTTATTGGTCATGAGCTGGCGGAACCTGTGGTAATATTGCGTATGACAAAAGTTATCAAACCTTTTAGGGAGCATCTTCAGCAGCTCCTGTTTGTTCATAGTCTCGAGGGTAGTGGCAGTTGTTTTTGGAAGGTCTTTCAGCTCTCTCCACAGCTGGATGCGCTCCTCCACGTCATCCATAACGGACTCGATGTCCAGCTCAGACAGCTGCATGGAGCAATTATCCAGCAGCTTCTGCATTATGGTCAGCTTCCTGTTGCGGTCGGACCCCACATTCTCGTCCGCAGAACTTTCGCTGATGAGCTTCGTCGCGTTCAGCACATCACTCAAGTTATGGAATAGCTGCTTTAGCTGCCCGACTTCCAGCTTGGTGAGACGGTCCCTGATGTCTTCGTCCCTGACCTGAGCAAGCACCATCTCCGGCCTGTCAGGCTTGATGCCTTCAGTCTTCACAAGGATGATGTACATCTCGTTGACAAAATCTTCCAAATCCGCTGCTGACGGGATGACATCCCATGCTTTCACTGTGAGTCCAACCACGTTGTTGAAGAGCTGGTCGGTGATATAAAAGAGAACCACTCCCTTGATGCACTCGAGGAACTCCCTCTGTGACAGCCCCAAGAGAACCTCGCCCAGAAGGGGCACAGGACGTAGGATTTCGACAAGCTTCTGATGCGACACACTTCGCACGTTTTCTAACGTGAGGTTCCCCTTTGCGAGCATTTCGTCGACCATTTCGGACACATTGTGTGTGGAGACCAAGTCGCTGAAGGAAGATGGCACTGCCCTCAAGTTGGAGAGGACACTGTGAGCGTCTTGCAATGTGTTCTTCACCTTGGTGACAGTCTTCTCTTCAACCGCCACATCCGGCACCTGCGACTCAGCTTGCACTTTTTGCTTCGTGTCTTCAACATGACGAGTGTTCGGCTTCAGCACATCGCCCATGTCGTCATTCAACTTGGACAGCGTCTTCTGAACCATTTTTGCTTCTGCACTACTAGGGTCTTGCAGGGCTTTTTTCATGACGCTAGGCTGCAATCCTTCGAAGCCTATCTCAGCAAGCTTTTTCACTTCCTGTGCCTGTTTGCCCTTTTGAATCTCCTTTACCCGATCCTGGTCTTTCGTGTCGTCTACCTCCTTCAGGCGCTCGGCAACGCTCTGCATGAGTCTTGCCCACGTCTGCACTTCCTCGTTAATGAACTCTTCGGTCCGCTTCACCAACTGATTCCTGTTCTGCATGCCGTCCTTCGATTCGCCCAGCTTTGCGAACCAGATCTCAACGTTGCTCAGGTTATTGTCGGTTTTGTTATACTGCTCGTGCAAACGTCCAAGATTCGAGAAGTCGCTGTATCTCTGCAGGGAGTTCACGAGCGCCGTGGTGAAGGCGATCCATGCTTGGAGGTACCCGAATCCGTTGGCAGCGACGGCCGCAAGGCAGGTACCGATGCCGCTGAAACAGTGGATAGCGATGTTGATTGCGTTGTTCTTCATTTGGAATGTAGATGAGTTCCTCTGCAGCTCGAGGCGCTTCGTGCGCAGCCTGATCTCAATGTACTCGTCTGGCGACAGGTCGTTAAAGCCGTGATCGAACGCCCTAATGTCTTTCGGAGGCAGACTGCCCTTGTATTGCGACAGCGCCACCCCCGCAACTGGGCTGCGCGACAGCTGATCGATGTTCTGATTCACGCGGTACGATAGGAGCTCCTCACGAGTGCTGTACACGAGCCCGTCTTTGGGTTTAATGTACCCAGGCGAAGCAGGATCATGCTCTTTGCACTTCTCAGCCGAGTAGTCCAGTGTCCTTGTACGGTACATGTAGGTCTGCTTGAGAACATCCTCGGATGCAACACGCAACGCCACCCACTTTGCCGCGGGGTTCACCTTATTGTTGACAGCCTGCAGCAGTGCGAGTAGGATGGGAAAGCCGATGATGGACCACGTCAGAGTGAAGTAGATAATGTACGCTGGCTCCTCGCCGGATTGAGGGTCCCTCGACGTCCATATCTCAGGGTAGCTCTTGTTCTGCTGCTGCCATATGAGAAGCAAGAAGGTTAACAGAACGGACACAAAGGTGGCAAGTATGGAAATCAGCAAGATCAAGAAATTGAATATGGTGAAAACGTTGGCCTGTCGGTGCTCGTTTTCCTTCCACTGCGCATATTTAGACCAAGCCTTGACAAGTGCTTCATCACCTCGGAGGCAGGCATGCAGCCTTCTTTGGAACTCTTCAACCTTAGTGCCTTTTTTGATGACGACCAGCTTCCCTGTGAGCATTGTCATAAGGATCTGCTCTGTCAAGGCATCTGCTGTCCCCAGGAACCTCTGGAAGTCGTCGAGGCCTGCGTTGCTGTTGTAGTCGTTCACAGCATCGATGATATCGCACAGGGAGTCTGCGTAACCCTTGCTGCCCTCGATCACTACGATGCTATCTCTGCGCGTCACGCTTTGCATAAGCTCCATCGGTGCCGTTGTGTGTTCCCCCCCGATGAGCAAAGCACAACTTGACACAGGCAGCCGAGCTGGTGGATGCTTCCGTGCAGAGGCTTTACCCGCCATAGAGCGCAGATCATTCGTCTTCGAGTACCCCTCACTCAGAGACTCCACAAGCCTGTTGATGAAGTCAATGATTTCTCTCTGCGTAACGGCCTTCTTATCTCCGCCCAAGGCGATCATTTCCTCGCTGTTGAAGACCGGCTTAGTGGTTCTTTCGCCGTCTCCGTGTTCTGCTTCGTGTGTGGACTTCGGTGCAATGCGTCTCAAGAGGATGGAATGCGTGAAGTGCTGCTTCACCTCATGCCGCAGTGACTGAGGCACCACGCTCACGCAGGCACCGGGGTGTTGCTTGTCATTAGGATGCTCGTCATCATCGTCGTCGTCGTCAGCTTCAATGGACTCAAAAATGGCCATCCCTTTCGACAGATGGTGGGAAATGGCCCCGACACCGCTGTGCAGGACAACCATGCCTGACTGTGTGATGAGAGATGGGATGGCTCGTGAGATGTACTGCTTTATATGCTTCGCCACTTCTAGGTCGGACATGAATGAGGAGTCCTCGTCCCCCGCCTCACCAAGCCCTGTTGTTTCGTCCACATTGAGTTCTTCTCCGGAGTCCATGAGCTCCTCGTACCCTTTGAAGTCTTGCATCCCATTACACTCTTTGGGCTTCATAGGTACCGAAGACAGCCTTCTTTGTTTGTAACCCCCATCCTTGCTTTTCACATATGTGACGCACTTCCTGACCGTCTTCTGGAATTTACCGAATTGTATCTCACCGACCACACGGATCACGCCACTGGGGGGTGTGTCCTTTCTCCTCGTCAGTGTGTCGGCCTCTATTTTTAGCTTTGTCGTCGTGGCATGCGAAGTATACACCCACCGCTTTACTTTCGCGTCGTAGACCACCTCTGACTGCATTAAGCCCACCTTTCCAGTCTGTCTTATAATCCCAGCCTGCCTGAGCACCGTGTCGGGGTGTGTCGTCAAGCCTGCCTCTACAACAACAAACTCATGCTCTTTGAAGCCCAGGTCGGTAAAGTAGTCGCCTGTCACCTTGTAGCACGACTCGTCGACTCTGCTAATCTCTCCATTGATGCCAAGAAGCCCTTTTTTATCAGAGTCCTTACTTATCTTCCAACGCCTGTTCCATTTGACTGCATCATCACTGGACACTTCGTCCTCTTCATCTGACGATTTGTCGACAGGCACCACCTTTGCCGACCGACCAAAGGGAAACTTCGGCATTATATATTCCGGACATAGGCTGTGTGGCTGTGGTTCAAAGCAAGTAAAAAGTAATACACGACACTACACTCTGACATGGCACAAGAACTACATTTTCCACACCGCATTTGCCCTTGATGGTGTGTCGGGTGATGCTGAGTAGCCGAAACGGTCACCTGCCAGTGTTTACACAAGATCCCGAGACATACCTTGCCCGACATCTGCGATGCCAGCGTCCACAAAGAGAGAGGCAGAGAGGAAGATGTCGGTGCCTGTGGTGTCGCACAACAGGAAGCCGTAGCCATTGGCGGGGTAGTAAGACTTCAGGGACCCTGTGCCGACGACTTCCCCTTGCATGGTCATTGTGCTTCCGGGTGTTTGCGGTGTGGCGCCTGGGGGTGGCGGGGGCGGGGGTGGGATCGCCATTCCTCCCTTTCTCTTCTGATAAGGCTCGTGCGTCGAAACATGTGTGTTCCTTACGGGACCGGGACCGGGACCAGGAACTGGACCAGGACCGTTACCAGGACCGGAACCGGGGGTCGTCTTCCCGGAGACGATCCACACCTGTGCAGCTCTGCGTCTGGGCAGCTCAGACACGTCATATGTGAAGTTGACCAAGTCACCCGGTGTTAGGGTCTTGCAGCCACTCAGGGATGCCAGCGTGACGTGCACGTCATCACCCCCGTGGTCGGGGCACAAGAAGCCGTACCTGTTCCCTGACGACCAGGACTTCACCTTCCCGCTCTGCGTCCCGACATACATAGCATTGCCCTCCTGCTTCGTCTCCTGCTTGGCGTCGGCTGCTGTGGCAAACTGGTTCTCGTATGGGTAGCTGTGCTGGTACCCAGCGTCGCTCATTGTGCCCGATCCCCCCAAGGCTTGCTTCACAGCTGCTGCAGCGGCCTTCTGCGCGACACGAATCAGGTTCGGGTCACGGCAGTTGTTCCCCGACAGTCTCATGGGGCCGAGATCCACAAGCGGGAGCGGCACATCGCCTTCGTCGGCAACAGAAGGAAGCTGATGAACGGCGTGGCTTGGTGCAGCAGGCTGGTTCTGTGCTTGAGATGGTTTGTAGCCGCTGGACTGGAGCCTGTCCCACTCAGCCTGGTCGAGGAAGGGTTGCAGGAAGCTGCACTTGGGCTTGCCCTCAACTGTGTTGTCGATCTGGATGGCAATGACACGGTCCTTTTGCAACCCCTCCTCAGTGGTGCACACGCGGGGGATGAAGTGGATATCCTCAGGGCGCTGCACGTTCAACAGCTGTGCAAAGCCGTAGCCGTTTCGCACGGAAAAGGACTTGATTCTGAGGTTTTTTTTTTTTTTTTTTTTTTTTTTTTTTGTATAAAAGCAAAGTATTACGTTAAGTGGGAGAAGGAAAGGGGAGGTAGAAAAAAAAGGGGAAAAAAACGAAACCTTGCTAGCCGGACAGCTCCATTCTTTAAATTCGCCGATACTGGTATCACAATGGTAGCTTTAAAGTTCGCAGACGAGGCCTGTGGTTTATGTTACCTGATAACAGCAGCAAAGGAGGCTAGTCTTCAAGATGCTGAGGATACTCAACCTGCAGCAGCAGCACTGCGGCGAACACCACAGATGCATACTACAGGTTAGTAACCCCCACCCCTGAGAGGGGTATGGATAGAGGAAGGAGGAGAATTCAAAAAAAGATGAACGGGTATAATGGGAAGTGTTAGGCTAAGAACTCCACCATTTAAAAGAAAAAACAGAGAGACAAACAGAGACAAGATAAAAAAAAAAAGGTGGGGGAAGAAAGAAAAAAGAAAAAGGTAAAAAAAAAAAAAAAAAAAGAAAAAGAAAAAAAAGAAAAGAAAAAAAAAAAACAAGAAAACAAAACACGGAAATAACTTTGTTGGGGGGGTTTTTTTTTCAAGTAATTTCTTTTGATTTTGGAGAAGGCACACAGGTAATTTCTTTTGTCGAAATAGGGCAGCGAATACACCCGACAGAATTTTAACCAGGCAGAGAACAGTTTTAGGAACACATTCCTTTTAGAGTTGTGATTTCACCCCAGAAATGCAGAAAAGACAAATGTTTCTCGTGACGAACACGCCGTGGGAAGGCAGTGCATCTATAGGTATGATGCCAGCAGTATTTAAGGTATGTTTTGTTTTCCTCATTTTTTTTTTTCCCCGCCCTTTTTTTTTTCCTCTTTTTTTTCTTTTTTTTTCTCCCTTTTTCTTTTTTTCTCCATTTCTTTTCCTCTCTCGCCGCCTTTTTTTTAATATCAAATCGCATGTTTTTTTCTTCCTCGTTTTTCCCTTCTGCCATCTTTTTTTGTTTCTGCCTTTCCGCCTGTCCTGAAGATATAACCAGCTTTGCCGAACTCTTGTTCGCAGGATTTGAATCTATTTACCGTACCTCTAAGCCAAGTGCCACAGGGTCCCCCTCCTTGGGCTCTGCCGTCCCGAGAAGGTTGAAAACAGCGAAAAAGACTTCCTGTTTTTTTTCTTCTTTTTTTTTCCCCTTCTTTTTTTCTTCTTTTTAAACATCATTAACATACCTTGTGCTCATCTGTACTTATCAACCCAAACTTCTGATCTGCATTGTATGACTTTACAGTACCGATGTGGGTAACGTTCGGCCCTACCACTGGGAGGGCAGGGAAAGCTGTATACTGCACTGTTGTGCCTACTGCGGCCTCAGCAGGTGCAGCGGGCTGCAATGGAGTGCTCGCCTCTTGCTGTGTGTTTGATGTATCCTGCGCGCCCTCTTCATCCTGCTGCAGCCCATTCTCCGCCTCCATAAAGGACATCCCTATGGCCAGGTCCTCATCGTACTCGCGCACTTCCTGCACCGCCACGTCATCCCCAAGCCCCGTCGCCTCATGTTGATACGAATAGTCCATCCCTGTGATGGTTGGCAGGTTGTGGGTATACAAAACATGGGGAGGGGAGGGGGATAATGAAGTGTACAATACAAAAATATATATATTAACATTGGATGATACCGTGTGTCACTATCCTGGCACACCCATCGGTAGTGATAGCAAGCACGCCGTGCAGGGTGCTATGCATGGCAACGACGCACCCTTCACACCTGAGTCCTGCACCTACCACACCGGTCTCTTTTTCGAAGGGCGGGAGGGGCACATATGTGATTACCGATTCGTCGCTCTCATCTACGTATTCCGAGTAGTACACACCAGGCGACACGTTGCTCCCGCACAACGCGGTCACAGTGGACCCTACGCTGAGCAGCTTTCTCTTCTTGTACCTTGGCTCTTCGACGTTCCTCGGACCTCGTACATCCCCAGGGACAATGTTAACAGCATGTGGCTCCAGAATGACTTCTTCTGTCTCTTCCAAGTTCGCTAGCTCAGGTTTCCTCTGAAGCACTTCCATGGCCAAAGGACTCATGTCCCACATCTGCCTCTGTACCTCAGGGTGCACCCATGCCCTACATGACCCTTTAGTCAGCCCGTCACCGTCCAACCGTTCTTCCCATCCTTCGTAGGCTATCTTAGCTTTCAGCACTTTATAAAACCTGTCGTCCTTGTTCACACATTTCCCCTGTGGCATGGGATACGGAAAGCCCCCTTTGTACTCGTGGTGTGCCGTCGCAAGGTGTTTGTGCAAATCCCACACGACCTCCGAGGTTTGCCTGTTGTAGTAATACGGTTTCCCTTTCGAGGGAGTAGCCTTGGCCCAAACACCCGACGCAAGAAGGTATGCCGCCTCCCTCTCAATCTCATGCTGCAAAGGATTCTTGAAATCCTCTTCTGGGGGGGTATCAGCGGCTGCGGGCTTCGCCTTGGTTTCGCTGAGGTCGTCCCAGAAGTACAGGACGTCTGTTTGGAGGGTCACCACGTACTGGTAGCTGGAGACAGAAAGCGGGGTAGGAATGTCCTCTGTGTCCCACCACTCCTCGTGCACGAGCGACAGAGTCCTTAGGGAAAACAGCTGCTGTCCACCTGACAACGTCGCAAGGATGTTGTTCTGTCCCAGGAGCGCAAGGCTGAGGCACGGGTAGAGCGTCTTCACAACAGCAAGAGGAACACCCGTGTCGAGGTCGTACTCCGTCACCTGCAAGTCGGACGTGATCGCGTACAGCGTGCCCCATGACTCTCGAATCACGAAGTGCGTCATCCCATGGCACACATCGGTGTCGTTGGCCTGCCCGTTGTGGTAGGTCACGTGCGCCTTGCTTGTGGAAAGGTCCCATGCAGTGCACCGCCTGTTCTTGTGATATGTGTAGCACATGTTTCCTAGAACCTCGAGGGACATGACCATGCGGGGATCGGGGTGGTGCAAGTTAATTTTCTCCTTTGATGTGGTGGTCAGGCGCGTGATCTGTTGGTAGCCACCCATGAGGAACGTCCGCTCGACAGGGAAGGCAGCAATGCAGCAGCCGGTGGTGGCAGAGTGGCCCAGTGATGTTGAGGTGTTGAAGTGTGTTGTGAGCTGCGTCTTGATGGTAGGAGAAACGGTAGCGAGGCCGTAGAGCACGTTACCATGCAGGGCCTGGACCATTTGGAGTATGTATGTTAACGTCGTGAACTCGCGCGGTCGAAGTGTCGTGTTCCGGGTGGCCACTTCATTCACGAAGGTGTTGATGTTCCTGTCCTGCGACAGCATCTTGTACACATCGCACACGGCAGTCATGCCCTGCTCATGCTCGTCGCCGAAGGAGCTGCCCAGCAGCCAACTGCTGAGGAACAAGACGCCGTAGTACTTAACAAGGGAAAGAAGGCATCCGGTTGGGCAGTACGTGGTTACAATTTTGATGGCAAGGCAGAGAACCTTCTTCCACGAATCAACGTTTTGTTTGTCGGATGCTTTTGTGAGATGTGCCTGCATGTTGCTGGCAAGGTCCCATTCCTTGTTGGTGCGGTGTGCGGTGGTGCTGACTGCGTTCTTCACGCCGTGCTTGACCAGCGCCCACCCGCCCACAAGACCGACCATCGGCACATGCTTCGGTACTGTTCTCCGTAGCACACCGCATTCCTGTTTCTTCCCTTTGTCTCGAAGTAGCCTCTTAGGAACATCCTTCACAAGCACGGTGTGTCTCTGCCTCTCACACTGCCCTATCAATAGCACAAGCACATCGCTCACTATCTCAATCATAAAACCGCCTGTTGATGCAAGTGCAAGATGAGCGTTTTGAATTTCGCAATTACTACGTATAAGGAAAGATGGAAAGAAAAGAAATCAAAGAAAAAAATAATAAAAGCGGAGGCGGGGGGCGGTTGGGTGCTTGGGAGTGGTCAGGGGGTAATGAATGGGGGGGGGAGGAAGAAAGAGAATATGTGGCTGCTGAGTCGGATATAGAAGCTTTGAAAAACCAACACCATGTGCACCGATTCCGTATCCGTTCCAGAAAGAAGTCCTCCCCCCCCCCCCCCCCCCGTTTATGTTTCTCTTTTTGGCAATGGGACGGAAAAACGATTGAGGTTTTTCAAAAAAAAAAAACTTTTTAAAAAAATTAAAAGAAGCCTTTAAATATGCATCCAAGTAAAAAAAGGGGGGTTCAAAGGGGGACCGGGGATTGCTGGATAATATTGTTATTGCGGCTATTTCTTTTATGTCGTATTGAGGAATAAAAAAAAAGAGGTTTAAAAGGGATTTTCCACTTTGTTTTCTCCCCAGGAATTGTTGTTTTTTTTTTCTTTTTTTTTTCCCCAGTGCAATAAAAAAGGGTTGGGCAATTGAGATGAAGCAAAAAAAAAAAAAAAAAGCAAAAAAAAAAAAGACGAATGAACACACGTATACCAGTAAAAGAAAAATTGACCGATACATGGGGGGGGGGACGGGGGGAATAAAAAATGACAACGACACAGACTTACAATTTTTCTCAAAAAAAAAAACATTTCTTTTTTTTTTTTGGCTCCTTCAAACCCACATCTCTCTTTTTTTCTTTTTCTCAACTTAACCCACGCGGGCCTTGTCAGCCTCCTCTACAAGCTCATTGAAGTCCAGAGGAAGGAACTTGTGACCGTCACCAACGTAGAACTTGTTCTGGAACTCTACCCAGTGGAGACGCAGGGAGTGGAGGAACGCAGAGAGCGCCTCCATGAGGATGAGCACACCGAAGGTGACTGAGAGCCATGCCCCGAACCCGAACCACATGACAAAGCCACCACCGAAGCCCTTAGAGCCGTCAAGCATCTTCATGATAGCGAACTTCCAGAACACTTCGGAAAGCTCTGCGTGTGCAAGCGACAACGCCCACAACCTGAGGTACGAAGCGGTGTTAGAGACGCACCCCAGCACGAACTCGATCACGTGAATCACCTGCTTGATCCACACCTCCTGCATGTCGATCAGATCAGCCTCCGGGCTACCGATCGCCTCCAGCCTCTTCTTCTCCTTGCCCTTCATGATAGGGATCGGCAGCAACATAAGCGGGATCGCCATGACAGCCATGATCAGCAGGGCCACCTGGACCTCCTTCTGCCCTGAGTACAAGTAGGCGTACTGTGGTTGGGGTGTTTATTTCATCCGTATCACTACATACCCCTGAGCAATCGTTGTTGGTGGCGCACTTTTCAGCGTCGAACAAGCTGTACGCACCGGGCGACAGGAAGAACTTGGTCATGGTCTCCAGGGAGTTGGGTGCGAGGTTGGTGTTGGTCCAGGGAGTGAGCCACTTGGAGATGAGCATGACGCACATGTAGCCGAAGGTGCAGAACAGGAAGATGCACTCAGGGATGAAGCCGAAGAAGATGTGCTTGTGGTCCTTGAAGTACAGATGGTTGAAGAGGGACAGGATGAGACCGAGGGTCATCTGAAGCACACCGCAGATCACAGCGTTTTTCATTTTGTAACTGTTGAAGTATGTCAGCTTGTTGTCACTCTCGTGCCATGCAGCATCGAACCCGAACGGAGTAGGCCCGTTAGAGGGCTGCATCAAGTTGGGCGAGTCCCCAGTGTAGTCGATAAAGTTGGGGCACGAGTTCTCGCTCTCCATCAGCGCAACCTGGTTGGGGCACGTGCACCTCAAGGTGTAGGTGCCATTGAGGCTCGTCGACACGTTGACCCAAGTAAGATCAGACATGCTGCAGTTGCTGTTGCACACGAGCGGGAGGTTGGTACCGTCGTAGCAAGTCGTGTTCTGGTAGTCCTTCCCGTATTCCCAGTCGTGCGGGAACTGGAACTTGGACTCGCTGTAACTAAGCATCATCCCGAAGCAGTCGTTGTAAAGGAAGCCCATGTAGACAGCGAAGATACCCATGAGAAGCAGCAGCCAACGGGCACCGAAAACCATCTGTGGGTGCGTTTGTGTATTTTGTGCAGGGGAAGCAACATACGTCCACAATCTCATTCAGCTGCATCTTCTTCATCTTGTCTTGGAAATAGATCATAAGAGCAGCGCTTATGGTGATGATGAAACCGTGCCCAATGTCACCGTACATGATACCGAAGAACCAGGGGAAGGTCACAACGCTGAAGATGGCGGGGTTGACCTCATGGTACCTGGGGATACCGTACGAGTCGACGATGCCCTGGAAGGTGCCTGTGAACTCGTTGGTCTGGAAGTAGGTGGGAGGCGACTCCGACTTGTCGGTGTTCTTAAGGTCCTCTGTGTACAGCCTGCAGAGGGGGTGCTCGTGGAGCACTCGCTCGATTTTAGCGATCTGACGCACGGGCAGCCAAGCAACGGCCGTCGCGAACTGACCCTCCACCTGCATCATGTTCAAGACGTGGTACATGGCCTTCTCCTTGAGCACGTAGTGCCTCCTCGAGGTGTGCACCCTGGCAATAGCCTTCAGCTTGTCGTGCACCATGCCCTTAGTGCTGGTGATCATTTTGGCACGGTCCTCGGTTTCCTTGTGGAGGGTCTCCTTTATCAGCTTGAACTGTGCCTCGGTCTCAGGCAAGTGCTGGATGTGTTCAGCCTTGGCGTCAGTTCTGCCGCTGGAACTCTGAAGGATCCTGCCCAGGTACACATCAGCACCGTTGGCGGCAGTAAGCTTCAGGATTCTGCTCTGCATCTCGAACGACGAGTACAGGATTCGGAAGATGCATTTGTTCTGCGCCACTCCGTCGTCCTCGATGTCACTGTAAGTCACCACAGCGTTACCCTTCGTCACACGGTAGATCAATCTGCAAAGGTGTGGTGCTGGTAGGCATATACCTGTTGAAGACGTCCATCTTTTCGGCTGCGATGGTTCCGATCAGCTGTCCGAGACTGCCGCCGCCACCTACAGTATAAAGTTTGGTACCTTCTTGGACATCAAGGAGACTTTGTTCTTCTTCGTGCAGCTCTTCGGCGGCGATATCGAGGGTCTTCTGGTTGTTGCAGTGCTTCTCGGCCCACTTCACTGAGAAGGTTCTTTCAGTGGCAGTGCTGTACTCGGACCTGTACTTCTCGAGTTTCTCGCACTGGTCCTTCAAGCTTGCCTCATCAGTGTTCAGTTTCTGTGAGGGTAAACATTTCTTCTTCTTTTTTTTTTTTAATTTCCATACGCGGGCGAGCGTCTCAAGGGCGTTGGGAAGGTCGGTGTGCACGGTGCCCCTGAACTCCTCGACGCCAAGGGGGGCATCGTTGTTGTGCAGCTGCTGGAGCTGGGGTTCCTGTTGTGTCTGGAGGTGGTGTGGGTGCTCATACGTTGGCGTCGATTTCGTTTAAGGTCAGCTGTTCGTCGAAGTAGCGAAGGCTCCTCTCAATAGACTCGCTGGTGCGGATCTGAGTGATAAAGCACCTCAGGTTGGTTTGCTTGTCCAGGTCGTCGCTGGCCTCGTGAGTCACGTTCATGTCTCTGAACTGCACGCACCCAAGCTCACCGAACCTTCTCACCACACGTTCCAGTGACGAGCGCTCAATGCTCATGGTGCGAAGCTCCATGTCCTCAGACCTCCACAGACCGCTGATCGCACCCAAGGGCTCCTCATCGCCCAGGGTCGACCTCTCTGACATGGTCTGGAGATTCACTTTGAAAGGAGGAATTTTTACTGATAAAGAGAGGAGGGGGTCTCACAAGGACCTGTGGTGTGTGCGTTGATTTTAGAGCGAAATACAAAACAAATCATAATAAGTATTTTAAAACACACTGCTCGTCGTTTTTTTTTTTTTTTTGAAAATCCATAAAAGAAAAAGAGAAAATGACTAGAAGCGCGGGAGGACACCAGTCTTGCCGTCGGGCACGGATTCTCTCCAATGGCCCACAGCGTGCCAAGAAATCTTTCCTCGCTTTCTTGTGAGCATGGTGGGCGGGTCGGGGTAGACGGGTGGCTCCGCCATGTCGTCGTCCTCTGGGAATTCGTGCTTACAGTTGATGGCATCCAACTTCTTCTCCGTGTCCTCCTTCTCGCTTTTGCAGAAGGCAACAAAACTCTGCAACTCTTCAATGTCCTGGATCTCGTCGAAGTACATGTAAGTGTTGTGCTTCTCTTGGTACCGGTTTGTCACCATCTCTTCTCGGATCGGGAAGATTGGTGCTGTGATGGGCTTGCCCTCCTTTATCATCTGCAAGTAGTTCTCCTCAACAACAATCTGAGTTTTTTATTTTGCTTTTCTCTTTTCTTGAACATTTCGGAAAGACATACCTTCTCTCCAAACTCAAGCTCATCAGGCATCAGTGTCCAGTAGTACAAGTGCGGGTCCACATCAGGGTGGTTCAGCTTCACGCCCTTAACCCTTCGGACAAACTCCCGCGACACTAAACGTTCCAGCCCCAGAATGATATCTTTCGCGTTGTCGAAGGGGTTGTGCGGGAAGGACTCCACCTTGTCAACGAGGTCCTCCTCTCTTATGGGGTGGAAGAAGTAAAGCGTTTTAAAGAGCCATTCATCCCTGTCCAGCTTGTACCCCTCTTGCGCGCCGTACAGCGGTGGCATGATCCTGTCAAGGTCCAACAGACCGTGCTTCAGCCTGTTGTACATCTCAGACCGCACCTTCTTTTTAGGCGGGATGGGACGCAGGTACTCGATTTTCTGAATGTACTTTTTGCCAACCTTCTCCAAGGGAAGCCTGTTCCTCGTGACAAGCGTATGGGGAGAGGCGTAGGGTCTCATGAGGTTCACCTGCGGGGTAACCATCACAGGCCTATGCTTCTTGGGGTTGGGATACTTCCGCGTAGGGAACTTGAAGAGGATACCGGTTCTCCGAGCAGTCGAAGAGGCGTGTACGGAGTCGCTCTGTGGTGGTGCCCATGCGCCGTGTGCATACCGGGTAAGGGGGAATGTCAACTATGTTCCTCGACATCACAGTGTCGTTATCATTCTGCACTTTCGTGCGGGCTGTGGGATGCTTACACTACATAAAGGGCCATACCTTTCCACTCCTTTCCGCTGTACTCCTGCTGCACTCTTTGCTCTAATATCTCTGTCTTGGACCTCCCTGAATATGCCTGTTGGTATATGTCAAAGCCAGATCCCTGCTGATCTGAACTGAAGCTCTGACCACTCATGTTACCAACGCCATTGGAACTCCGCAGGAGTAAAAAAGTCCGCTTCATCTCACCCTCCCAACCCTCCTTTGCCTTTTTTAATTCAAAAAAAAATGAGGGGGGGAAAATAGGGGGAAAGGAACAATCTACTCTTCCTTCTTCACGTACCGGTTCATAACAATTAAATATTTCGCAAGTTCTTCAGAACAATCGACCTCGCGAGGCGTGTACTGATTGAGGATGGACGCGGGGACGGGGTGGATGGTGTGTTTCTTTCGCTTGCTTGTCGGTTCGTATTCGGAGGCCTTTTGTTTTTTAGGGTCGCGGTTCCAGTCCCTGAAGGACGCGTACGCCTTCAGAACGGTGGCGTAGTTGGGGAGGCAGGTGAGAAGCTTCCAGATCGACGGACATGAAAAGCCGAAGAACAGGTTCCCCTGAGGTGGTGTCGAAGACACTAGCATGTCGGCGTTTGCGATCTTTCGGTGCGCCATTCGAACGGCTGTGGTGGCGTTGGTAGAAGAGACGGATTCGCCTTCCGGGTGGGTGATGGAGAACATCATGCCTTCTTGCGTTTTAAACGTTTTGCAGTGATACCAAACCTGTTCCCCCGTGGCCCAGCTGGTGTACATCCTCCTGCTGTGGTAATCAACCGGATACGCAATGTCACGGAATACACACCCGTTGCACCCGACCATCTTCCCCAACGACACCAGCTTCAGCTTACCGAAATCTATATCAAACACCCTATGCAAGTCGGGCAGGCTCCCCTTCTGCAGACTTCTTACTGCATCGCTTACATCCGCCGTTGCCTTCGCGTTCAACTCCCTCCACTTCTTTGAACGGTTTGTCAACGATCTTTCCATTGCGCTGTTAGAAAACATGCACCATCGAAGAGAGGGGGGGGGGGGAGAAAACAAAAGAAAGGACGAGGCAACAAGAAGAATGAAAGAGATTTGAAAGGAGACAGGTTGCATGGTGGTGTAAGTGTTTTAATTAGTTGTGGGAGGGGGGGGGGGGGGATAAGAAACAAAATTGACAATTGTTAGCCATGGGCTCTCATCAATTTTCTTCTTTTTTTTTATATATCGCGAAGTGTAATCACAACGCCGAGCGTGCTAGAAAGAAAAAAAACTCAGATGCTTACCAATTGGTACTGCAGCAATGAATAAAAAACCTTAAAAAACCTTTGCACTCTTTGAAAAGAAAGAGAAATAGCCATTTTTTTATTCACAAAATAACCTTAATGTCACTCGAGTGGGGGAAAAAAAAAAGAAAAAAGTATCACAAGCCAAGGTTTTACAGAGTGAACAATATGGTGGCGCCAAAAAATATGAGGAAAGGCTAGCTAAAAAAAAATCTTTTAGGTTCGCAGAGCAGCCGGCTTACAGATTCAAGCCTGCCTGGGTTGCGGTTCAGGTCAGACTCCCTTGTCTTCAACAACATCTCCTACAGGTTCATGGCTAGCGTCGAAGTTTGCTTCAGCCTCAGCCTCAGTGGCAAGGTCTTTCATGGAACCTGTGACACAAAGAACGACACAATTTATACAGCTGAGCACCACCCCCGCAAGGAGGAAGAACAACCCATAGTTCAGCTCGTAGCGGTCCTTCAGCCTCAGCTCAACAGCACCGCAGTCGAAAGTTTCGTCAAACAAGGACCACCCTAGGCACATAGCAAGCAGGAACGCAATAAACATGAAAACATTGACTCCGCCGCTTACCTTCCCCAGCATACCACCCTCAGAACCAGCTCCGAAAAGAGAGACCAGCACAGCTACACTGCTCACAGCAAGACTGATCATTGTGAAGGCCTTCACACCGTTGCCCCTCTCCTCGTGGTCGGAGCAGTTCTGCCCACCTACAAAGTGTGCCTCATCAGTCCATCCGTTTCCCCTTGAGTCCTTCCATGCACCAAGCCCGCTCCCATCAGGAAGGTACCCCGCCTTTGTGATCATCAAGCTGCGGCCGTCAGCGAGGACAACCCCCGCGAACAGCACACACACCATCGACAGGAACCCAACAACAACGTGACCGATGCGTGTCATTTCTTTTTTTTTTTTTTTGAAAGAAGAATACAAATAGCAAAAGGTGCCTGTCGGGGTGGGGGAGGCCGTTTGTCTTCACAATGCTCCACGGTGCTAAAAATAAAATAACAAACAGCAAAACTATTTCATGCATACTACTATTCGACGCGCGAATGTGGTGTGCATAGTCGTAGACTGTGCTGTTCATGATAAGGAAGACAAGATACATCCAGAATAAGAAAGGCAACTCCCACTTAAGGACCACCCCAAAGAAAGAATTAAATATGACGGGGGAAGTGTTACAATCCACCGAAGAGTAAAGAGTGGCGAGTCCATTGTGCTACTTAGCACAGCACAGGACACGCATAAGGGAGGCAGAACAAGGGATGGGGGGAGTAGGATCGTTTTAGTAATAATATATTTTTACCCAATCATGTCAACTTAGCATCAACAGAGCGTGTGGGTATTACAGGAACAAAAAAAAAAAAGAACTTTTAGCCGACTCAAACATCAGCCTTCTCGGCGGTCTTGTCGCCCAAGGGCTCGTTGGTGGTTTCCGTCACGGGGCCTGCCACAGCAACGTCCTTCATGGAGCCGGTGGCGACGAGGACGATGATGTTCAGGAGGCCCACCACAGTGCCTGCGAGGAGGAAGAACAGCCCGTAGTTCAGCTCGAACAAGTCCTTCAGCCTCAGCCTGGGGACGATCGAGTTATCGCAGTCGAAGGTCTCGTCGTACAGGGACCAGCCGATGGCCATGGAGAGGAGGAAGGACAGGAACACCCCAGCCTGAAGCCCTGCGTTCACCATCCCCAGTGTCCCGCCCTCAGAACCCGCACCCAAGAGAGACACAAGAACGGCGAAGCAGCTCAGAATGAGAGCAATGGTTCCGAAGGCCTTCACACCGTTGCCCCTCTCCTCGTGGTCGGAGCAGTTCAAGGACTTCACAGGGTGCGCGTCGTCGGTCCAGTCGTTCCCCTTCGCGTCCTTCCACACCCCGACACCGTAGCCGTCATGGAACAGAGGCCCCACGTTGCTGGCCTTCACGATGATCACGCTGCGCCCGTCGCCAAGAGCGACACCAGCGAACAGCACACACACCATCGACAGGAACCCTGCAACAACGTGACCGATGCGAGTCATTTTTCTTTTTTTTTTTTTTTGAGAAGTTTAAAAAAAGCACAAAAGTAGCTGTGAAAGTGAAGTTGCATGTGCGTCGAGTGAACCGGGAAGGTGGAATAGGAAGAAAAAAGGTGTCTTTGAAAAGAGAAAGAGAGGGAAAACAAACAAGAGAGAAGTAGCAGGCCACGTAAGGCCCAAGTTCGATCGACGCCAAGAGAAACACAAAATGTTAAGCTCTTGCAGAATAAAACCTAAAGATAAGAAAAAAGAAGAAAGAAGGACGCACTATTACTATGTGAAGCACTACTCATTAAGTTAAGGTGTCACCGTTTCCACAAAACATGTTCAGTGCCTTTCATAAGGAAACGGGTGACAGGACATGCCTGTGCATCGTGTAGGAGCTTGCAAGTAGCATTTGAAGGGAGAAAAAAATGGGAAACAAACAGAGAGGGAGAATGTATGTTGCGGGAAGAAAAGAATAGATACGATTTGCCACAAGTAAAGGGACACAAAACGAACTGAATTGTCCTGGGAAATGTTTCCACAACGGCATGGAACAGAATCGACAAAACGGCGTGACCCAGAGTCACTAGCCTCTTGCATTATGTACAGTTTCTTTCTTCATTTCTTTTCGCTTTTTTTCTTCCCCTCCTGCAGTCTAGTCTAGTTGCTGATCTTCTTACACTCCGGTGCGTAGTTGCAAACAGACAGACACCTGGCCCACCACTGGTTTTGCTTATAGCACGACAGGCCGGCCTCACAGCAGTTCTGGTTCGAGAGACATCCATTGTAAGCACTGATCCTGCTAGTGCAGGCAGCATCAGAAGTGGGCACTGGCGTGAAGGCAGGTGTCGGTTGAGGAGTAGGAGCAGGAGTGTGAACAGCTGTTGGCTGAGGGGTGGGAACAGGAGTGGACGCAGGCATGGGGGTAGGTGCAGGGGTTGGCACGGGGGTGGACGCGGGAGGGTTTCCGTGGCTGCACCCCCTGGCAGGGCTGACGGAAGCACTGACCGCCTGGGACCAGGCCCCGTTGGTGTCGTGAAGAGCGACCCAGAAGAAGGCCCCCCCGTTGCAGGGGTACTCCTTGTTCAGGTCCTTCATCACGCTGACAGCCTGCTGCGCATTGCTGTTGGAACCGGTCCCCCCGCAGTCGCTGATGCAGAAGCCGAAGACCACCTTCGTCGGGTCGTTCCCGAAGCAGTCTGTCACGGGTCTTGAGGTGCTGCAGGGCGGACTCGTAGACGCCCCCGTTGATCCCGTCCGAGTTGGGGCGGGTCACCCCGTTGTAGTACTGCGGCATGATGAAGTCCATGGAGCTCGCCACCTCCTTGATGACATTGTAGTAGCCTGTCCCCTGCTTCATGTCGATGTCCATCGGTGCGTGCGTCACTTCACCGCCAGCAGGGAGCCTCTGCTTCAGCCCGACAGTCACCTCCCTCAAAAAGGCCTGCGCCTGCGCCCCCTTCGCGAAGGAGGACCCCCTCTGCCCGTCCTCGTAGTAGTACTCGTAGTCGATGTCCACCCCGTCGAAACCCTGGTCCCGCGAGATGTCCACCAGCTGCTGGATCACGAAGTCCTCCTTCCCGTAGCAGTACTCCCAGCAGTCGTCTAGCCCGTCCCACGAGCCCCCCATCCCGGCCCCGCCGAAGGACAGGATCACCTTCTTCCCAGCCGCACGCCACTTCTGCACGAGCGCCGGCTGCGGGGCGTTTCCGCACACGGGCACGGGCGTCGAGATCACGCACTGCTGGTTGCAGGTGTTCTTCCCCGGGCTCCACGTGTAGGTCACCGCGAAGGACACGAGGACATGTGTGTAGGCGTTCATCTGTGCGTCCGTGGGGCACGCCTGCCAGTTCCCGACGTAGGCGATCATCCTGCTGTCCTCCGATGCCTGAGCCGGAGGACCGGGCGGCGGCGTGGGCGGCGTAGGGGTCGGAGGCGGTGCCGGCACAGTGCCCCCCATCGATGGGCACCATGTCGCTTGGTTCGACGTGCACACACCAGCACTGCCGCCACCCGGGTAGCACGCTCCGCCCACCCTGACTTGTAACAAGGGTCACCCATGTTGATGCAGCGCTGGCACTCCTCCACAGTCTGCCCTGAGGTATTTGCCACAAGCAGCATCATCCCAAGAAACACCCCGGACGTTTTCATTTGTGTGTAGATGAAACTAGAGGAGATTATACATACGGAAGGAGATGGGAAAGAAGACTTGTGCTTGGAGACGGCGTACTCTTGGAAGTACATAACCCAAAGGCAAAGAAGAAACAGAATGAAAAGGAAGAAAAAGGAAAAAAGATGGGGTTTGACAGCCACTGTTTCGCGTTTGCGCGCAGCGTAGAGGAGGAGGGAGGCCCATCTTGTGTTGACACCTTCTGCGTTACTGCTAATTTGTCTGCGGATGGTGTTGGCAGTTCGTGGGCTTGAGATAAGACACGAAGCTTTTGACCCCAATCAACTCCCTGTGCGCACGTGGCGGACCCGAAAAGAAAAAAAATACAAATGGTTTCCTGGTACCACTTGGCAGGTACCTGAAAGTAAAATGAGAAAGAGAAAACGGAATTCACATAACACCATAGTATTCGGAGGGCATATCAAATTAGCATTGACATAACATGCTGACTCAAACATCAGCCTTCTCGGCGGTCTTGTCGCCCAAGGGCTCGTTGGTGGTTTCCGTCACGGGGCCTGCCACAGCAACGTCCTTCATGGAGCCGGTGGCGACGAGGACGATGATGTTCAGGAGGCCCACCACAGTGCCTGCGAGGAGGAAGAACAGCCCGTAGTTCAGCTCGAACAAGTCCTTCAGCCTCAGCCTGGGGACGATCGAGTTATCGCAGTCGAAGGTCTCGTCGTACAGGGACCAGCCGATGGCCATGGAGAGGAGGAAGGACAGGAACACCCCAGCCTGAAGCCCTGCGTTCACCATCCCCAGTGTCCCGCCCTCAGAACCCGCACCCAAGAGAGACACAAGAACGGCGAAGCAGCTCAGAATGAGAGCAATGGTTCCGAAGGCCTTCACACCGTTGCCCCTCTCCTCGTGGTCGGAGCAGTTCAAGGACTTCACAGGGTGCGCGTCGTCGGTCCAGTCGTTCCCCTTCGCGTCCTTCCACACCCCGACACCGTAGCCGTCATGGAACAGAGGCCCCACGTTGCTGGCCTTCACGATGATCACGCTGCGCCCGTCGCCAAGAGCGACACCAGCGAACAGCACACACACCATCGACAGGAACCCTGCAACAACGTGACCGATGCGAGTCATTTTTCTTTTCTTTTTTTTTTTTGAGAAGTTTAAAAAAAGCACAAAAGTAGCTGTGGTAAGTTGGGATAGAGTGAACAGTGCAAGTCGACGATGAATGCAACGTGGAATGAGGGGGGGGAGGGAGGGAGGGAGGGAGGGGACAAGGGTCAAGGGGCGAGGGCAAAGGGGGCAGACAAAACAAAGATTAATGAGTACGCAGGGGGGGAATAAAAAATAAAAAAAGAACCAGATAAACAACGACGCCGCAAGAGCTCAAGAGCCAGAAAAGGCAGCCCAGCTACGTCAGGAATGAAAAAAAAAAAGACACTAAAAAGAAAAAAGAGAAAGGAGGGGAGAATTTTGTGAGCTGTGGGGGTACAAGAAATAAAAGAATCGGAGAAGGGAACCAAATAAAGGGCGGGGAGAAGAAGAAGGGGAGAAAAAAAAAACTATTCCCACGCAGGTGGTTTTTAAGAAAAAAAAAGAGGATGGAATGGGAGGGGGAAAAGAAACTCTTTTGAGGTTACTTTCTTCCCCTCCTTTTTTTCTTTTTTTTTTCTTCTCTTTTTTTAAAATAGAAAATTGCCATCCGTCCTTTTTTTGGAGCGCATTCTTGTTCTCCTTTTTTTTTTTCCTTTCGTTGTGCTATGCTTCAGGGTTTAACACACCAGATGCATGCCACCTTTCTCTTTTTTTCCTGCTCACTTTTTTTCAGCTACCTTCGAGGTACAAAAAAAAAATTAAAAAAATGAGAGGACGGGAATCGTAGACACTAGAGGGGAAGGGAAGGAGGGATGGGGTCTCTTTTTCTTTTCAGGACGAACTAAGCTTCCGCCCTCAACATGTCAGAGGCTTTCTGCGGGGGGGGGGGGGGAATTATTTTAACCTGCATAACATACTCTTCTGGATGCTGCAACACCCCTCTTGATCCCATCACGTTCCCTTCGCTGGTTCTCTTGGCGAATACGGCGCTGGTGGTGCAGCTCGTCGACTTCCTGCAGGAAAAAAAAATAATTAGAAAAAGATGCGGGAATACCTTCAGGTCTTTCTGCGTGGTGTAGTAGTAGTACGCCTCATCCTCCTCCTTGTCTTCTTGCAGGTCCCTCAGCTTCAATTCTGTGGCCTCGATGGTGGCCTCCTTCTCGTGCAAGATGATGTTCTTCAGCTTCATCGACGTGGTGATGGCCTCCAGGTCCCTGTTCAACAGCTCGTACAATTCGATGTCGATCAGCTCGTTGGCGGGCATGATTGCCTCCAGGTTGGTTGGGTCCACATCGTCGTCCTCTGTCAGAGTAAGCGCGTCCTTCAACCTGCGCTGGATCTTCTGGTCGCTCTTCAGGTCCTTCAGAGCATTGGTCACAACACCGAGACGGTTCTCCAGCACTCCCAGACGGAAGGCCTGATGGTGGGTTATGTGTCGTAGAAAAAACATACCTGTGCCTTGATGATCCTGTCGCTCTCTCCCTTGGCAGAAACATGGCTCGAGATCTGTCTCTGGAGGTATTGCTTGTCGTTCTGCAGGGAATCCACAGCCACCACGTCCCTCTGCTCCTCCAGCACTGTAATCGCCCTGTCGCTCTTGTCGTGGTACTTCATCAGCCTGTTGGTCTCCTCGCGCACCTCGTCCATCTCCTTGTTCACCACATTGATATCGTTCTGGCATTTGAACACCTGCTCTTCGACTTCCTTCTTCTCCTCTACTTCCTCCGACAGCCTCACAAGGAGCTCGGTCTTCTTCTTCAGAACCTGAACACCCTTGCTGTGCTCCCTCTCAAGCGTCTGCACCAACTCTGTGAGGTGCAGGATCTGTTCTTCCTGTAAGAATTTTTTTTTTTTTTGGAATCTTTTACAAAGTTTTTGATTCAATACCTGCAGGTTCCAGTCGATGTGTTCTTTCTTGTTGTTGCTGTTGTCAAACCCTGTCACCCTTTGTATGTGGCCGAGCTCCTTGGCCACGCTGTCGATCTGCTTGTCCACGGCCTGGATGTCCTTCTCCGTGAGGTTGGTATCTCTTATCACTTCTTCGTTGACCTTCTGCTGCAGCTTGATGGCGTGCTCGAGCTCTACAACTTTGTCAAGCGCCTCTTCAGGCAGGATGGTGTCCTCCTCTATTCTGAGGGCGTCCTGGTACATGACCTTCAGGCACACCGGTACTTCGTCCACAACAACAAACCAGAAGGTGGAGATGAAGTCCGCGAAGGTGGCCCTCAGTTCCTGGTTCACACGCACCACCTCCCACTCTGTCACGGCAGGGATCTTGGCCTGCACAATGTCGATCATTTCTTCCTCCTTCTGGTGCGCCGCTTCAGGCTCCACAGTGTTCCCGCTGCCCCCCAGTGCTGCGTAGTACGCTTCAATCTGCTGGCGCCTCTCCTCGTTCTCCTCCTCGCTCAGCGCCTCGTTCTCAGCAATCTCCGCAGGGTGGGTGGACCAGATCAGCCTGAGAGTCACCTTGACTGTGCCCTCCATTGCGTTCTCTTTCGCCTGAACTTCGAAAGCGGCCTCGTTCTCAATGCCCATGTCCTCCATCAGTATCCTCAGCAGCTCTGTGCTGTCGAAGTCCTTTGCCTTCAGGGTGATGTGATAGGTCTTCGGCAGCACCTTGAACAGATTCTCGTCAATGAAGGCCCTCTCTGTGTCGCTCGCCTTCGCCTTGTTGCAGATGTTGTCCAGCGTCACCGCGTTCTTCTTCTCCACATCCAGCTGCTTGAACAGCCTGAACACAAGCTTCTCCTCTTTCAATTCGGCAATAGTATTCTCGTCCTGCTCCTTCGCATCACGCAGCCCTTGCACGTCTCCCCTGACGTCGTCAAGGTGCTTCTTTTTCCTCTCCACAGTCTGCCTCATCAGTTCGCACTGCTTCTCTTTTTGCTCCATCATGGCCTTCAGCCTCCTCCTTGCCTGCTCCTGTGCGTTCACACCCCTCACGTACGACGTGTTCGACATTGCCACCGACGAGGCATCATCAAAGTCACTACCAGCAGGGACTAGCGCCATTGTAATGTCCTGTGATGTGATGTGTGATTTGTAAGTTAGGTGAGTAATAAAGAGAAGTGAGTTGTGTAAACGATGAGAGATGGTCGGCACGACATGTCTAGCCGCCCCTAACAAGTCTGTAACTACCAGAAGCCGACTTGATCATCACGCCCTCGTGGTTCAGTTTCCTTATAATGTCTGCCACGCACGAGGCGTCGATGCCACATGTCACTGCCAAAGACACGATGTCGCTGGGTTTGTAGAGATCAGTGCCCGTAGCTGCGCTGTGTGACACAAGCTCCTTCAAAAGGTATGTGGATGTCTTTGCAGTGGCAGTCGTCTTCTGCTTGAGAGTGAGTATTGTCCTTGCCGTGCATGGTGGTGGCATTGTCTCTGTGGCTTCGCTGTACATCTCCAGCACATCGAGCACATGCCGTGTACCGATGGACCTAGAAAAGTCCACCCTTGCTCGTGCTTGTACCAACGTGCACAGGACACGCGCAAGCTGTGCTCTCTTCAAGCTATCTGAGGCTTTCTTTTCACAATATCTTTCCAACAAGTTCGCCTCTTGCGCACCAAGCACAGGGTTGAAACTCTTCATGAGCACGATGAACTGCTTCACTACACTGCAAGAAAGCAATGCCACATCATACTCCTCAAGGGCCAACCTTCTGCACAACGCGTCTGCGTGACTGGTAGCGGCATGCGAACCTGACCTCTGCGATGAGCGTGCTTGCGACACGGAAGACGACCTCGCTTCCAGCAGAAAGGAAGAGAACATAGCGTCGTGAACACCGTCCTTCCTGTCGACCATGTTGAGCACTATGTCGAAGCGCTTGTCGAGGTCTGCCTTGCGGCCGGATGCACCTGTTGCCAGCACCGTGTGCCCGTCGGCGCTCACTCCTTCAAAGAGAGATGGGATGACCTTGGGGGGCAGTGTGTGGATGTCATCAACAGCGAGATACCCGCCATTGATGGAGCACAGCAAGCTGCCCTTTGTCATCTGACATGTCCTGCTTGCGTTCAGCGACCCGAGGTCCTTCCTTTGGAGCACCTCATGGTTGGGGAGCTTGTCGCATACATTTCGTAGCAACGTGCTCTTCCCCATCCCGCTGCCTCCTGCCACTAAGCAGTGCACATTGCCGGAGTAGCGCACTCCACCATTGGCACGCACGCATCCGCCCACAATGCACAGAAGCACACCAAGCTTGATGACCTCACAACCAGCCAAATCAGGCGCAAGTGACTTCAACAACAACGGAAGAAAGGCCTCACCGTGCCCAATCGCTAAGTTGTACAAAAGTTGCGCTTTCTTTTCGCATATGCTGTATATCTTATGTGGGGAAGCGACGTGGAGTGCTTCCAAGTAGTACACTGCCTTGTAGCGAAGGTACACAGGATGCTCGGGTGTTGGCTGCGCTGCACGGCACACACCGTTTATCTTGGCAACATCACCCAAGGATGGTTGAAGCTTGGTGAAATTAAAGACAACGGTAATCTGTCTTGTTTTAGGGTTCAGGAGTTCCAACACCTGACACGATTTGGTCAGTGCAGCTGCAAGATACATGCTGTAGCTGCTACAGCAGTGCGGTGGGGAAGCGGTGGGTGTGAGATGCCCTCTGCTATACATGCGGCGGAGCGACTTCCCACATGAGTTGCACTTGAAGAGCTTCTCGTATACGAGGCCTATACCCTTGTCGGTGCACCTTGTCACGGAACCCTGCACACACTGCATGGTGCCCACCATGCTCGGGGTCAGCTTTGCGGTTGTCTTCATGTCGGTGCAGTCGATTGCTGCTTCTCTGCCTAGTGCATTGCATCCATATACCTGTGCTACGTACCGCAGGCAGCAAACAACAACATCAGGCCTTGCTGCGACGATCTCCTTTCCTAGCACTTCACGCAGACAACTATAACTCACGAGCTGGAGGTTCGAGCAATGACGCAGCTTCTGCACGATTATGCTGCACTCGTCTGTGAAGGGCTCGTCGGTGAGCCTGTCCCATGCGTCGCACTGCTCCTGACCGGCAGGGTGCACGTCCATCATGCCTGTGCCTGTGGTGTGCTGATGATGGGCAGCTTGCCAAGCTACTACTGTAACATATTACACTTTATAAAATCTGTTCAAAGGTTTCACCGCCTTTTCCGCGGCAAAGCCCGCCCAAGGGCTTGTGGTTGAGGGGCAGCAACAGGCTGCCTTTGTTGAGGAACACGCGCCTGCCCATGCTGGTTCCACAAAAGGTGGAATGAGTTTTTTTCAGCTGCGAGGAGGTAGGCTGCACGGTAGTCCCTAATGTGCTGGATGGTGTCCGAGCAGCCGGTCATAAACACTATTCCAAAGGCGATGAGAAGGACGTGTGTTGCCTGTGGGACCCCCCGGAAGCATGCCTTCGCTACACCAAAGGCGGCTATAATGGATACTGCCACTAACGGGATGTACCTGTTCGTAAACAAAGCACCAAGATACCCCAATATTCGCAAGCACACCACACCCGTCAGAATGTACGAGATCACCTGCGGCAGGGACAAACCTTCCGACATCTTATCTAACTTCCCCCTCTGCCACCTGTTTTTGGACTAAGCTTTGCAAGCCCCTTCAAAGGACTGGAGGAAGCGATTCTCAAAAAACATGTATTTTTCGAAGCATTCTGAATATCTGTTCTACAAAATGACCACGAGCGACGGAGCGACGAAGCAGGCGATAACCAGAAACGAATTAGAAAAAAAAAAGCAAAACCACGTAAACTTAGCTATAATCTTTTTTTTTTCTTTCTTTCTTTTTCCTTTTGAGACACATGGTCAGGAGGAAAAACATGGATCCAACCGACAAAAAGGGGGGGAAAGGCTTGTGGAGAAATAAATATCTCCTCGTTGCGGACTGACTGTTCTTTTCAAAAAAAGGAAGAGAAAAGAAACAAGAAGAATAAAAAAAAGAAGGATAAGGAAAATAAGAAGAAGAATAGAAACGAACAAAAAGAGTATTTCTCTTTGTTCTTTGCTTTTTTAAAAAGAAAACACACAGTCAACACCACAACATACGTTAATATGCTAACCGCTCGCTGTGCTGCAAGTTAAAGAAAAGAACTACAATATGCTTAAAGCCGCTTCATGATGAACTCTGCCATCTCCTTGATCCCGGCGACGGCCGATAGGAGGGAGTCAGGTTTGTCAGCACAACCGCCAGTGTAGAATATGTGGTCATGCCACATGCGGGGGTAGACACTGCTTTCGTAATATCTAGGGTTTCCTGCGTCACGAACTTTTTTCGCGAAGGCGACAGTGTCGTCAAGCATGAGCTCAGCATCGCCCACAATGAGGAGGGACTCCGGGAGCAGCTTGAGCCACTGGGCGGGCGACCAGTAAGGCGAGGCAATGGGGTTTTTCCAGTCATGCGTGTCCCCGACGTAGGCCTTCCCCGTCCACTGCGAGTCGATGAGGTCCTGTGTCACGTTTCCGCTCGAAAAAATCGGGTCGCCCGTCATTGTGGCCTCAACCCACACCCTGCTGGAGTAGGAGGGCAGCGAACATGTGAGGTCCGTGTACGTCGAGAACTGCACCGACGCTGTCGCGTGTGGGATGTTTCTGTACTCCTCTGCTAGCGGCTCCTCCCCATCGATGGTGCCACTGATTTGCGCGAGCTGTAGGGACAGAGCTAGCCCACCGCCTGCACTGTCGCCCACCACAAACACATTCCTTGCCCTTGACGCTCCATACGGACCGTTCTCCCAGATGAACTTCATGCCCATGACGGCGTCGTGGACACCTCCTGGGAAGATGTACTCAGGGATCAGCCTGTAGTCGATGGCCAGCACGGGCAGTCCTGTGGCTGCTGCGATTCTTGTAGTGAGCGGGCGGTAGAAGTCAGCAGGCGAGTACGACGAGTAGCCGCCGCCGTGCAGGAACAGGATCCTGTCACGCTCTGCCTTGCGTGGCATCCTCTTCGGGATGATCCACTCAGCCGTCCCCCTCGCCTCCCCGTTCCTTTCCCACGCGGATGACACCTTCACACCTTCCAACACATGGATAGTTGTCCCTTCTGCAAGGCTCTTGTCGATCCCCGTCTCACCGTAGTCCATGGACTGCCTGAAGGTCTCTATGCACACATCTACCTGATCTGTAAGACTGCTGTTTTGTGCGGCCAAAGAAGCCGCAAAGAGGATGAGCGTGTTCATGTAACCTGTGGGAAGTGATAAAAGGCGCGAGGAGCGCAATGACAAAGACACTCAAGTCACACTTACACTGCACACGGCTTACCGGCTACTCCTTCTTCGGTCTCTGGAGTAATCACGCCTATCCCTGTTTCTGTCCCTGTCCCTGTCGGTGCTTTGCCTTCTTTGCCTATCCCTACCGTAACCCCTGTCCCTGTCCCTGTCTCTGCCCCTGTCATCTCTTCCATAACCCCGTCCGTACTCCCTAGCAGAATTTCTGTCACGAATATTTCTTTCCCTCCTGCCTCTGTCCCCTCTGTAGTTGTCCCGTTCCCTTCCTTTGTTATCCCGCACGGCTCTCTCATCTCTGCCCATGTCCCTCTCCCGTGTTGACATGTGTGTACCACCGGCTTGCTTATCATTCACCTTTTCCTGGACAGGCTCCTTCTTCGACATCAGCGTGCATTTTACAACACGACCATCAAGCTGAGTGCTGTGCACTTTGAGTAATGTGCATACCTGTGGTGGGTGGTCTGCCTGGTCGCACGTCATGTGTTCGCAAGCCGTCTCTGCGTCTTCTTTCGTCTCAAATGTGATCCACGCGAAGTCCTTCGGCACTCCTCCTTCGCTTGCTGGCCTGTCGATGTCGGTGATGCTACCATATGTCCCGAAGACCTGCTTCAAGTGCTCAGTGTTCACATTCATGGAGAGCCCTCTCACCAGCACCATGGGGTTCACCTGCTCGACTTCCTTCTCTTTCTCTGCCCCTGCTAGTCCCGAACTGCTGCTCGAGCTGCTACTGCTGCTCGACGAGCTGTGTGCAATATGTATGGTTCGCGTTGATATGCATACCTTCTGCTACTCTTTGACGAGTACCCCATCTTCCTTTTGTCTTCTTCCTGTGAGGTATACCATCGTGTCATGAGCAGTGCTAAAATAACAACAAAGATACAAAAGAAAATAATATACACGTACAATGTTATGTTTGCCTTTACTTCCTGCGCAAGGAAGTCTGGTTTGTACCAGCACCGGGCTGTGTGTGTTGTCCAGGGTTGGCTGGCATACCTGATAGTTGTGGTGGTAAAAGGTCTTTTGATCGGTGCGCAGGGCGGTCTCTTTCAGCTCTAAGGAGTCGCGCTGCTCACGGAGGCGAATCTCCTGTTCGAGGAGAGGACGCTCCCTTTCGTTGGTCTCGCTGATCTCGTTGTGGAACTCGTTGTTCTGGTCTTCAATAGTCTTCACGTCCATCGCGGCTGCTTCGCTGCGTCGCTCGGCTGCCATTCGTTCCGCGTTGAGCTCCTGCTCCCTGTCTCTGTGGGACTGCAACAGGTTTTGCTCCTCTTGCTTGATGCCGCTGCACCTGTTGACGTTTTCATTTGCTGCGTTGTGCCGCAGCTGCGCCGCCTTCACCTCTTGCTGCTCAATGCCGATCTTGTTGTCCAGCTCCGTCAGCAGCAGGATGGTGTCAGCGACCTCCTGTTCTGCTTGCCGCCTCTGCTCGGCTCCGATTTTCGCGCCGTCATGTGCCTTCTGCAGCTCGTGGGCAGCAGACTGTGTCTTGGCGCCTTCCCTTTCTGCCCCGCTCACGTAGTCACTGTGCAGCTGCTCCGTCTGCCGCAAGTACGACTCAACGTTGCCTATATCCCTCTCTGTGTGCCCTGTCCGCTGGAGTGCCTTCTCTGTCTCTTGCTTGTACTCCTCAAAGCCTTGAGCCTTGATCCTCTCCTTTTCTTTTTGCAGTGCGAGGTCTTGCTCCTTAATGCCGAACTCTTTTCTGTTTCTGTCCACCTCTCTTGCCGCGTCACGCGCGTCGTCTTCGCACCTTCGCAGCTTGTCGACCTTGACATGCACCTCCCTTTCTTGTGTTGCAAGCCGTGCCTCCGCCGCCGCCACGTCCTTCACCCTGTCTTCGAAGGCTGCCTTAGCGTGGCGTTCGTTTTCGTGGGCAGCTTGTATGGCGTCCTTGACAGCGTCCATCTCGCCTTGCAGGCGCATGTCCTCCCAGTAAAACTTCAGCCGGTGGTAAAGGGAGTCTATGAGGGAGGGGTAAAGCTCGGCGAAGCGTTGGAACTCGGAGTAGCTCACGAGGCTGTCCTGGTTGAGGTCTGCCTTGAGGAAGAGGTCGGTGATGGTGGCGGTGGTGAAGGGGAGGGACGCGAGTGAGCAGCAGCGGTGGAACTCGTCGGAATCGATGTGCCGGTCGTTGTTGAGATCCATGTCGTCGAAGATGGCGGACACCTTCTCGTCGTGCGACGGGTCGTCCGGCACAGCAAGGGCACTGGCGTGCGAGGCTAGCTTTGCCTTCACAGGAGCTGGGATCGCAGCTCGAACCTCTTTATGCCACGGGTTGGGCTGCTGGAACGCGTACAGTTGGCAGTACTCCGACAGCTGGTTCCCACTCACTAGGTCCACCCACTTTCCCCTCCCTTCCTCAAACACTTGGAACCTGCTGGTTTTGTACCTCCCGACGTCCCGAGAGCCTTTTCGCTCTTCCACTTCTATCCCGTAGCACTTTTCGACCATCTCCCCCAACTGCTTCAGGGACGGCCTCATGGCAAACTCTACTTCCAGGTTCACCTTCTCCCCGAAGAGGTCACTTGCTACGAGTACCGTAAACATGGTGGTGTCCTGTGATGTGAGTTTGATGGGCTTAATGGGTTTATTTTAAGTGAGGGGGTAAAAGGATCAAAGAAAAAAGAGGGAAAATAAAACCACACAGTAATAAGAAAGGAAGAGGAGGGGGGGGGCGGGAAAAAATGGAATACGTAACTAGAGTCTGTCGCACTTTGTGTTTTCTTTTGTCGGGTTTTGCCCCCCTTTTTTTTTCCTCTTCTTTTTTCCTCTTGAGAAACAGAACGAGGGAAGAGAAAGGCAGGAAAACAAAACAAACAAAAGAGAAAAACCTGACATTATCAGGGAAAAAAAAGAGAAAAGAAAAAAAACTAGTTTGGCGCTCCATTTGTTTGTGCGCACGAGCGGAATTTTACCTAATAAAATAGCTCATTACGCTGCCATCAACTAGTTTTTAGTCTCGACAATAATATTGTTAAAACAAAAAAAGGGGGGGGGGGGTGGAGGAACGCTGCATTTCTTTTTTCTTTCTCTTTTTTTTTGATATTCTGTTTCGCTCTGTGGAGAGGTGGGTCAACTTATAAAAAAACCTCCAAGTAATGTACCCCCCCCCCCCCCCCCGTCTCCCCAATCGGCTAAGTAATGGAAACGGTAGTGTTTTCATATATCGTAGGTTCTCAAAAAAAAAAAGAAAGCACTGCTACGTCTTAGCCATCAGAGCCTGTGGAGGGTGGGGGTGTGTCTTTTAAAAGAAACAAAAAAAGTAAAACACAAAATTCGGCTTTAATTTTCTTTTACACAAAAAAGCGACAATCCTTTCAAAAAAAAGAGGGGGGGATACGACCTTGCGTACTTCTACCATTTTTCAGAAAGAAAAAAAAAATAGAAAAGAATGTAACTAATCTTCAACCCCAAGGTAAACAATTCTGCTGAGAGTCGGAAGAACGCTCTCCATGGTGTATGGAAGGTTAGATTTTCTCTTCTTCCTTTTTATTCTACTTTTCTTTTTTTGGGGGGTCACCTTTTGTATAATCGAAAAAAGCAGGTCAAAAAGACGTAAAATTACCCTCTAAAAAAAAAAAGAAAAAAAAAAAGAAAAAAACTACTATTCCAGTTACCATTTTATAAGCAGTTGATAGTAATACAAGGGCAGAAAACTGTCTTTTAAAATCCCTAATGTTACAGAAATAATGAGGGGGGAAAGGGGGGGGGGGGACCGATTCATACTGTAAAAAAAAATAATAATAATAAGAATAAAAATCTCGCTCAGGCGTGGTGAGGGTATCTTTTCCTTTTTTTTTTCTTTTTTTCCCCGTCCAAGAATTCCCAGAAATGACGCATTTAAGGGGAAGCGTTGTTGCCAGTACCCCCCACTAAAAGGTCCTGCTGCCCCACTTTTAAAAAAAAAATAAATAAATAAACGGCTCAGTATATCTATAGTGGAAAAAAAACTATCGAATTGACGTCTCTACCCCCCCCCCCCCCCCCCCCCGGAAGAAAAAACCCTTCTTTTAAAAAAAAGATACGGGTGTGGAAAAATGGTTTGCTTCACGATTCTGCGCGAGGGAGGGGGAAAAAAAAAAGAAGAAAACACACAGGGCAGCTGAGTGACCGGGAACTATGTTTTTAAAAAGGATGTTTTTTTTTTTTTTTTTTTTTTTTTTGTGTTCCTTCCCCTCCTCTTCTTTTTTAATAAAAAAATAAAAAATAAATAAACCAAGGAACAGATCTAAGCAGACAAATAGACTGGAGTGAAAGGGGACATAAAAAAATGGAGGGGGGGAGCTTAAAGAATCTGTCAGAAGGCAGAGGGAGTACGGGCAATGGGGGAAGAAAGAGCAACATACACTGGCGATGCATGCAAATGCATCTGTATATTGCCCTTCTGGGAAGAACGGGAAGGGAAACAGAAAATACAGAACCGAAAGAAGAAAAAAAAAAAATGACCACACACAGTATACTTAGCTTTAGAGAAAGAAAAATCACTTTCTTCTGGTTTTCTTTTTTAAACGTATAACTGTGTTCTTCATTTAGAAAAAAGAAAGAAAAAAATCCACCCCCACCTACTGCCCTTGGGTGGCAATACAGAACACGAGCTGACACAACATAACTTGTCTGCCATTTCCCCACAGGAACCAAACAAGAGCAGGGAAGTGTGTGGCTGGGACCCCAACACACCCTAAAGTGGCCTGTTTTGTCAGGCACCCACTCAAACCGGCAAAAAAGAAAAAATAATAATAATAATAAGTGGGCAGTAGGCGTTCGGGGGGGGGTTTTTTTTTAGTTATAAAAAACGAAGAAAAAAATAAATTAGACAGCGGGGAAAAAAAAAGAAAAGAAGAAGAAAAAAGATAAGAGGCGGGGGGTGTTTAGCAAACGACCCCCCCCCCCCCCCCCCCACCCCAAGGAAAAAGTATAACAACGGTTTTATAATAAAAAAAATGTTTCTTACGCTTTCAAAAAACATTTCCATTTCTTTTTTTTTTTAATACCAATCCCCCTTTTTTCTTCTTCTCTTTTTTTTTTTTAATAACGAATAAAAAAAAAACACAATCCTTGCAAGTGAGGGGGAAGGGGGGGAAAAAAAAATGAAGACACGGGCGACAAATCTTTCTTCCTCCTTTTCTTAATGAATCACAGGTAACATATGACGAACCTGACATCTGTCTGCAGGGGCGTGTTTCTTCGCAGAAGATTTTTTATCAGCCTTTCGAAGCGGCTTGCAAGGGGTGGGAAGACTGCGGTCCGCTGCCGGAAGGCGCCGGAGGATACCAGTAATGCGTTTGGAACGCGGGGCACACGTGATGGTGGCTGCTGTGCACTTCGCGGTCTCCCGCAACACAGGGGCCTCTAGCACAGCGTCCAATGCCGCAAAGTCATCAGCAGCGGTGTCAGATGAAACGGATGCTCGCCTGAAAGTGCTTGCTCTGCACTGGACATAGTTAATAACTTTATGCCGTTGTAATGATGAGTAGTTCACCGGCTTTGTCAGCCATCCTGTGCTGAGAAGTTCGGATGCAGTAGGCCTTAGCTTCTCATCCCTCATGAGACACTTTCCTAGCAGCTCTCTGCACCCTGTGCCCGCTTCCTTGGGCAGTGCTACAGGACCTTCATCTGAAGCTATTGCGAACATCGCCGCGTGTGGTGTTTTACATCCAGAGAACGGTGGCCGTCCTGTCAGCATTTCCACAACTGTACACCCAACGCTCCATATGTCAGCAGGGTATGAGTGCCCGCTTTGTTTAATGACCTCAGGGGCCATCCAATGTGGTGTGCCCTCTAGTGTGACGAACCTTCCCGTGCCCTCGATGGCCTTTGACGACCCGAAGTCCGCCAGCCGCAGGCTGCAGTTCACATCCAGTAGGATGTTCGCCCCCTTGATGTCCCTGTGGATGACGTTCTTGCTGTGGAGGTACTCCACCCCGCGCACGATGTCCCTTGTGAAGGTGCGTGCAACGTCGTCTGTCAGTTTGCCCATTGTGGTGAGCAGGTGTGACAGGGTGCCGCCAGGGTGGAACCGCATCACAAGGTTGATGGTGTTGTACTCCTTGTATGCTCCAAGGGTTTCTATTATATTCGGATGGGATAATGTGGTGGCTGTTCTGACTTCCTGGAGAAGCGTCTGGACCGACGCTATGCTTTGTGTCAGAATGACCTTTTTAACAGCGTACATCGGAACAGGCCCAGACCGTGATGGCCGTGATGTCGCTAAGTACACATGGCCGTAGCTGCCTTCTCCAAGGACTTGGCGGAATTTCAGTGACGCGACGAATTTTTCGGGCAACATGTTGCAGCAGGCTACCTCGCGTTCCTGAGGGAGGGGGAGGGGGGGGGCAGGGGGTTGTTGTGCCACCGCGACCACTTGTTGCACCTCCTTCTCCACCATAGGGCTTGGAGGGGGTGTCACGTCAAAGCTCCCCATGTCCTCCTGTATCGAAGTGTCCTCCTCACAGTAGTAACTGTTGTCTGTGTCTATCTCATCCACACGGTACATCACGTTGTGCTCTTGAACGGCAGTGCCTCCTTGCCGTAGGCCGCTCGCATCCCTCCTCCTTAACCTCCCCACACATACCCCAGATGACATATGGGGTTCCTGTGAGATTGTTTTTTCTTGGGGGGGGAGCAGAACGGGAGGAGTATTAATTTAAAAAAGAGTGTGTGAAAACAAAAAAGGGGGGGGGGTTCTTTCAGATTCAGAAAAAGAAGAAGGAAAAAAAAAAAAAAACGTGTCTTTGAAGGGAACCCTGCAGTGTGGCAAGGATCTCCTAGCGACAGTTTCGAAAAAAAAAAAGGAACAATTAATGTTGTTTTTTTAAAAAAAAAAAGAAGAAAAAGAGCAAGGAAAAAAAAAAAAGAAGTATTCTGTTAACTGAATACTTCCTACAGGCGCTCTTGCAACATCCACCACAGCCATCAAAAAAGAAAAAGAAAACTGGAATAACTGGACAATAGTGTGTTGCTGTTCCCCCCCCCCCCCCCCCCCTCCATTTCTTTCCTAATGTAACAAAATCAAACTTTTTTCTTCTTATTCATCACTACCCCCCCCCCCCCCCCCCCCCACTTTTGCATTTATAAGAGAAACAAAAAACTTTTAAAAAACTAAAAAAAAAAACTTCTTTTCTTCTAAAGGTATACGCTCACCAGCCGAGCTGAAAATAAAAAAAGAAGAAGAAAATTAAGGAGAATAATAATAAAAAAAATAATAACAATCTAAAAAAAAAAAAAAAAATTATAGAAAATTTCTCTACCCGTCGTACTGGAAGAGGACATCATCCTCATCGGGGTCATCATCATCGTCATCATCATCATCTTCGTCTTCATCTTCATCCTCATCATCATCAGGAGTGGCAGGGGCACACGGCGGCCGACGAGACGCTACAGTAGAAGCAGCACAACCAGTAAGCTCCGTGATGAGCTGGTGGACAACGTCCCCCAACCGGAGGATGGACGGGTCCGAATCACTACACACAAAAGGCTTCAAACCTTGCAAGAAGGCAACACCAATGTCCATATAATGTGAAGTTTGGAAATGCCCGGGCATCAACCGCCCTGATTTTGTAAGAAGCCTGTCGGAGCCCATCATCGATGCCTCAATGGTATAAGACAGCCTGACACCTAACTCCTTCCACACAACAACACGGCCGGTGCTCTCCTTTGCCTTTTGTACTTTGAATGATGAAGAATCGTAAGAAAAGGTGCTTGTTTCGTCCTTTATGAGTCGTGGCAGCACCCTCTCCAAGACAAGTGCGGGTGTCACAGCGGCGTTTTTCTTTATCGCGTTGCAGCCGTATGTGAAGAAGTTACGGTGTTTGCTGTGTCCGTGAATATCGCAGAACAGCAGTACGTCTCGCCCTTGCTTCAGCTTCACGTGTTTGATGAGCCCCTTCAACCAGTAGATGGAAGGCGACACCACTTGGCTCGGGTTCGACCACTCCCTGTTCAGATCCCTTGCTGTCAGCGAGCACCGATGGTTCCCATTGATAACCCCGTCCGGGTTCAGCATCGGCACGATCTTCCACACCAACCGTTCTCGGAGGTACCTTTTTTTTTTTTTTTTTTTTTTTGAATTTCTTTCTTATAAAAGTACTTTGAGTCGTCGTTTGACGAATCCAGTAGCTTGTCGATGAGCCCTTTCACGATCCATGAGGCGCAGCTCTCCCCAGGGTGCACCCTGGCGCTGATGAAGCAAACCTTTTTTTTATATTTTTATTTTTGGACAAAAAAAAAATAACACACCTTTCTCGCAGCGATTTCCTCCTGACTGTACGGCGTCCCGTCGTCCCGCTTGTAGCTCGTGATGGTCAACAGGTTGACGTTGTTGTTGCTCACCGTCTTGCAAAGCACCTGGTTGGTGAAGTACTCGGAGAGGTTGGGGTGCTGCTCGGGAAGGTGCTTTAAATAGCTTTGCAAGTCTGTAAAAATTACCCCCTTTTTTTCCCAAATAAAAAAAAAAATAAAACACCTGAATAAGTATACGGATAGGAGTAGGCTATGTAGCACATGTCATCCTCGTGGTCAAAGGTCCCCTTGAAAGTCAGCGTAAAGCAACTCCCTTGCGACCGGTTCTCAAGCTTGCGAAGAACAGACGACACAAGCACTGCCTTCTCCGCGTCCGTTGACGGGCAATCTTTCTTTTTAAACCGTTTCTTGTCGGCCGACATGGCACGCTCCACGTCACGCGGCAGCGGTGGCCTGCGCTTGTAGGCGTTGCGCATGTACGCGACGTCCGTCCCTATGCGGTGCCAGCCCTTGCCGGACTGCGTGAACTCCTTTTCCGAAAACATAACAGGGCGCAGGCCTTCATTGAACAGAGAGGAGGCCTTCTCCAAGTTGATGATGTTGAACTTGTACTCAACACCCGGAACCATTCCCTCCACCGCGAAGTAAAACCACTGGCTGTGATACGCCGAGTTCATGTCCGTGTTGAGGATCAGATCGTACTCGTTAGGGTAGATCTGAATGGCCCGTTTAAGGTTCCCTGACTCGAACCTGCTGGAAAACCGCAATACCGGCTCAACGCACTTCCTCGGGTTGAGCTCCTCTGGGATGGTCCTGTCGATATCGTCGTACACGACTGCGTTGACGAGATGCTCGGGCTCCATGAGCCGCTTAAGGTCGTGCAGGACTAGGTTGTTGAGAAGGTTAGGCGGTTGCGTGTAGAGTGGTTCTGTGTCGTCGGGGGTGTACTTCAGCACAGACGGGCACGACGGCGAGGCCATGGGATCAACGAACAACCGCACATGAGACGCAGTGTCGTGCTCATGCTCGTATGGCACACGCCCGCCTCGTCGCACGCCCAGCTCAGGGGTGAAGGCTGTGATATCCCCACTGTCGTATGTATTGCCTTCCTCGAACGGGTAGTTGAAGCTCACCTCCTGTTCTTGATGGATGGGCAGCTCCGTCACGCCGTGGAACCTGAACAGGTGCATGGTGATGTCGAGAAGCGAGCCGCCGTTCTTCTCGGAGTTGCTGTTCATAACTATATCCACAATACGCTTTGTCCCGCCGAGGCTTTCAAAGTGCCGCGCACCGTCTGCGTTGTCCGCCAGGCATCGAAGCGTGTCGAGCACCACCTTCTGCAAGTCGACCCCTGCCGACGGGTGGTCCAGCAGCGTGAACATTGTCATGACGCCACCCTCCTTCACCATTGCAGACGCGCCTTCTTCGACACGTGCGAGAAGAAGCAACAGCTTGCAAGTGATGCGGACGGACATAGGAAGCTGTCTGGTGGGAAGCGTCTTTTGTATGACGTCCATGAGCAACGGAACAGCACCCTTCTTGACAACAGCAGGCGGGTTGAGGGGGCACTTCCCAACAAGTGCCAGCATGCATGTCGATGCTGGGATGATGAGCTCTTTGTTGCTCTTCTTGCAGATGGTCAGAAGCGTGGCAAGCCCGCCGCTGAGACGTGACACCGCACCGATCTTCTGGTCGACGGTGGCGACCGTGCAGATGACGGAACAAATATTCTGCACAATCTTCGCATTAACAGCTTTGTGGAAGTTGAGGATGTTCAGGAGGAGCTTCGAGCCGCCTTTTTTAACGACCTTTTGCACAACACGTATTTGCTTCTTACCGCCGTAGTGCATGAGCGAGAATAAGAGCTGGCTTGCGGTCTCTATGAACACCATGTCCGAAAGGTGGTAGTCCATTGCCGCCAGGAGTAAAGGGACACCGCCTCCCTTTGTGTGTATGAATCGCACGAACCAGTCGCGGCCTCCTTCTTCGTTGAGCCTGTACAGGATCACAAAGAGGCCGTCACGGGCGATTATGCTGTTTTTGAAATGTGCCTTTACGCTTCGGACCACTGAGGCTACGTCTTTGCCTGCACTCGCCCTTTCCCCTGCCGCGAACCCTGTTTCATCTCCCTTCCTGTCTTTCACAGAGGGTAGGGACAGTGATCGCTTGGGCACCCGCTCAGTCATTGGGGCACCTTTTTTTTTTTTTTTTTTTTTTTAAAGGTGAGGATTGGTTAATTGTTATGATCGTAAAAAAAAAAAAAAAAAAGAAAAAAAAAAAAAAAAAAGCACGGACCCTATGCACTCACATAGCCAGATATGACGCACAAACCTTTGTAACGTGGGGGAGAAGGAAGGGCAGGGAAGAAAAGAAAAAAAAAACACGCTACAAACTAAACTTGGTGTTTTGACGTTCTCATTTTTTGTGGGGGGGGAGGGGGTCAAGAACTGGACTGGAAAAGAAAACAAAATATATGTATATCGTTATAACTGGCTATGAGTGTGAAAGATGAAAAGGATAAATAAAGGAGAGAAGAATAAAGGAAGAAAAAAAGAAAAGAAAAGAACCGTATACGTAACCGGAAAGAAAAAAAAATGGGGAGGTGGGGTGGGGTGGGGGAGTCGGACTCTGTTGAAGAGGGGAGGATATTTCCTTCTTGTTTTGCAGTCATCCCTCACCGACACCCACGGTGACTCCTTCTTCAACAACGCAAGAAAAAAAGGAGAAAAAAAAAAAAAAAAAAGCCTAATGACGTAGATAAAGGGTCATTCTTTTTTTCCAAGACATCTGGGGAGAAAACAGGTAAAAAAAAAAAGAAAGGACTCTTTTTTTTTTTATTAAATGATCAGAAAGAAAAAAAAGGGGGGGGTGAGGTATTGGGGGGTGTCTTTTCTTTTTTTTTTTTTCTGTTTATGTTATTTTGTTTCTTTTTTTCTTCTTTTTTTTTTGTACCGCGCGCTCTTCTAATCGGGTAGGGATGACGAATCTCTTTTGTTAAGCAAGAACTTTTCGTGTTCTTACGTAAGTTCAGCCACCCCGTCCCTTTCAGCAGAGGGCTTTTTTTACTTCTGATAGTTCTTTCGTTATAGGATAGGAACCAAACCGCAAACAGGGGCCGTATCGCTTTCCACAGCCGGATAAAACTCTTTTCTGAAAAAATCTTTTTTTTTTTTTTGTTACAAATATTTATCTTTCAAAAAATGATTTTATAACTTTATGCAACTTGTGCCGAGCAAAAAACTTTCGCAGCTTTTTAAAAATCTTTTTTGCTCGTGCGAACAACAAAGACATATAGTCATAAAGAATTATTTTTTTTTTCTTAACCCGAAGAAAACACTATTGGAAAAAATAAATAAAAAAACAACATAAAAAAAGATTTTACTGACCTTCTACTAAACCCAGGGTCCCTGGTTTATAGCCAATTCTTTAAGCCTGAGTGTGGGAATTTTTGTTTTTTTTTGTTTTTCAACCCTCCCTGTTATTGTTAATACAAACTGAAGTGTATCCGTTTAAATAATAAAAAACTTTCATTCATTCGCAAAAAAAAAAAAAAAAAAAAAAAAAAGAAGAAAGAAGAATAAAAGACGGAAAAAAAAAAAAAAGAGAGAGAAAAAAAACCAATTAGGGTGGGGAAAAAAAAAAGAAGGAAAAAACTATTTTTTTTTCCCCCTTCTTCTTGTTTTTTTTTTTCCACCCTCCCTGACGTGTAAAAGAAAAAAAAAAAAGAAAAAGAAAAAGAAAAAAAAAAAAAAACTACTAGAGGAGCAAAACCAGAACAAGTGCCAAAACAACGGCAAGAAGAAATGCCACAAGACCCCAACCAGCAGGAGACGCGAAGCAGCAAGAGGACTCACCATCAGCAGCGGGCGCCTGCGGCATGTCAGGTATCTGCGTGATGGTGATGGTACTAGTCGACTCCCTCCCGATAGTGCTGTCCCACGGGTCGTTCGTCCGCGACCGTATAGCAACAGGAGCAACATCAATATCATCAATAGTGGCAATGGAACCGTCAAGGTACATGCTGTCGAGCTTATGTGCGATAGCAGTCTTCAGATCATCCTCCCTCTCATACGAGTAAAGCGTCTTAGGGGTTGCAACAGAAGAATACCGCCTAGACCGTGCAGTAAGGTTCCCCAGCGTGTGGTCGTCAGAGTCATCCTCGAGGAGGTCGCCTTGCTGCATCACACGTTTCAAAAGAAACTCCGACACCCCAGCTTCTGACGGTTCAAGGTCCCCCATACTCCCACGAAGAATGGTCGCCATGCTATGCTTCTTACTCGACGCAAATGAACTCTTAGAAGCTCTGTACATTGATTGCGGGCTTTCCGCCATTGAGACCAGCGCAGCAGGGTGGAACACACCTTGTGACTTCTTAAATGATCCTCTTGTGGGACGGCGGAACTTCTTGGCGGAGGTAGCAGGGGATCCTTCATTCATCCGCCGCTTTGGTTTGACCTCAGGTGAAGTAAAGCCAGATATACTCCGTGTCGGCGACCCTATGCCCGAATGCTCAGGCGGCGACATGGTAGGGGTGTGCTCCTCTGCAGTAGGGGAGTGCACTAGCGTTGAAGGGATGCTGACAAGAGACGCATCCCGTCTGAACGATGAGTTGTTCGGGTGTGAGGTTGGTGTGGTAGTTGCATCCGACGGTACCCTGTGCGCGGTCATTGGAAGCGCTGCCGACGTAATGACAAGGTTGCCTACGCTGTTCGTGTGCCGTAGCTGTTCGAGAGGCGGGGCCGACGGTGGTGGGTATCCCACCTCGAAGGCGGTGTCGCTGCTTTTTGTAGTCGTGTCGTACTCGTCGTCAATAAGCGCGAGAAAAGAATGCTCCAACACCTCCGTCATGGTGGGCCTTGCCTCGGGCTGCTTCTGCAAACATGCAGCCACAAGATCCCTGCACCCCATCGACATGCGTGACTCGGGAAGCTCAGGCACACCCTCCAACGCAATGTACATCATATGCGCTTGAGGGTTAGACCCGACATGCTCGAAGGGGTGCTCTGCAGTCAGCATCTCGAGCATCGTGCATCCCAAGGACCTTTTTTTTTTTTTTTTTTTTTTTTTCCCTTATACCATATGTCGCAAGGGTGCCCGTACGGTTCAGCCTTGATAACCTCGGGCGCCATCCAGAAAGGCGTACCTTTTTTTTTTTTTTTTGTAAATTGAATCTCCCCCAACATACCATTAAGGACGCTGTCGTCCGTGCCCGTGACGATCTCATGGATGTACGCGGCGGTCTGTTGTGTTGGTGGGAAAATATATAGAATTGAAAATGTGTCATCATACTCCGAAATCGCACACTTTGCAAACCCCATCCACGGTGACGAGTACGTTGGCACCCTTGACGTCACGGTGGATAATGCCGTTGTGGTGGAGGTGCTGCAGGGCAGAGGCGATTTGCTGTGTATAGTTGATGAGGAGGTTGTCGCCAAGAGGACCGAACTGCCTGTTGAGAGCCGAGATGGAACCGCCAGTCACGAACTCCATGACTATGTTGACTGTACAGCCAGCACGCTCTGTCCACAAGTACCTCACGATGTTGGGGTGCGACACGTTCTTCATGACCTTCACCTCGTACTGCAGTTTGTTGAGCTGCGTCTTGACGTCCGGGGATTTCAAGTCGAAAGCGATGTTTTTAACAGCAATGAGCTCTCCGGACGTTGTGTTCAGACCAAGGTACACCTTACCGAAGGAACCTTGCCCGATCAGCTTTCCTTTTTTCCATCGAATTTCTTTTTTTTGTGTCGGAACGGCTAACGGGTGGCGGTTCCCTTCCGTCCTGACCGACGGAGGCAGCGTGACAGGCATACTGGGGCGTTTGAAGTCGGAGTCTGCAAGAGCCGGCGAGGAGCAGGAGCTTCGCTCTGATTTTCGTGGAGTGTACTTCCCCCCTATCTCGCTGAGCTTTCGGTTCGCATCAGAGTGATTAGGACGGTCGGGGGCTGTAGAAAAAAAAAAAAAATGCCAAACCTAATAAGAAATAATAATACCTGTGTTTGGTGCCCATGAGGAAGGCCCGACTTCCCCCACCTCCACCACCTCGTCGCCCACGGTCGTCCTCGTTGTTGTGGTTGTAGTTGTAGTTGTTGTGGTTGTTGTTATGGGAAGCCTATTTACGCTGGCTACCTTTTCAACCACCATTTTTCTCTTTTTTTTGTGTTCTCCCGGGGAAAGGTGGGGGGAAACCCCCCTGTGGCTCCCCCTGTTTCTTTTTTTTTTTTTTTTTTTTTTCTAAGGGCGCGCGTCGTATTTGGGATAGCGAGGGTGCTGTTCTAAAGAGAAAGCGGGACAACGCAACTCAGCAGTCGTGTAAATAAAAAAAAAAAAAGAAAAGAATAATAAAAAAAAAAAAATATGCCTCTCGTTTGCATCCTATCCCGCTCTCCTATTTTCGTTTTGAGAAGAAAAAAAAAAAAAAAACCATCGGACGGACGCAACAACGAAAATGGAGAGTTGGTGGGAACAGGGGGGGGACTAGTAGGCGGAGGGAATGGGAGAGGGGGGGAAATGGGAATACAAATACAAACATCTATAGGTACAAAAAGCCGAACGGTATTTTTTTCTTCTTTTTTTTTTCCTTTCATTCTTTTCCCTTCTTCATCTCCTTGGAATCACGACGCAGATGTCACGAAGATTTCTGCGCTTTCTGATAGTGGTTTTCAAAAGCGGTAAGTTTTTCATGTAAGCCGCCAACGCCAAAATCACAGAAGACACTCGCTCGCTGTTGGTAGGTGACGGCTGCACAGGGGACTGCAATGGAACAACTGCTTTGGAGGATGGCGGGGGGGGCGAAGTTAGATCCCCAGGCCCGCGGGTAGCAACAACAGGCTTCGGCAGCCCCACCAAGACTTCATTTTGCAACTTCCTCATCTTGCAGCTTCTCTCCTCTAGCCTCTCCATTCTATCAGTCAAATCGTCAATCTGCCGACGGGCTTCAGCAAGCTCCCTGCGCAGCATTTCAGGTGCAGAAGGCGGAGCCATAAGCACAGGCCGCGCAATGACCACCATTTTACAAGGAGAAGTGGGGAAGAGGGGGGGGACGACCTTGCGTGTGTGTGTGTGTGTGTGTTTTTTCCCCAACAAAAAAAAAAACCCCCCCCATACGACGGAAAAAAAAAAAGAAAAAAAGAAAAAAAAAAAAAAAACTACAGATGATTAGGCCGGGGCGGGGGCGGGGTCCGTAATATGAAAAGAAAAAAATGTTAAGAAAAAATCGTTGCTTAAAAAAAAAAAAAAAGAAAGAAAGAAAAGAAAACTACTTCTTCTTGGAGACACCAACGGTACGGCCGCGACGGCCGGTGGTCTTGGTGTGCTGCCCACGGACGCGGAGGCCCCAAGCATGACGGAGCCCCCTGTGGTTCCTCATCTTCTTCAACCTCTCGAGGTCCTCGCGCAGCTTGGTGTCGACGGTGTTGGACAGGACGTGACCAGTGGTACCGTCCTTGGGGTCCTTCTTCCTGTTCACGAACCAGGAGGGAACCTTGAATTCCTCGGGCTTGTGGAGCACTTGCACGATCCTCTCGACCTCATCGTTGCCAAGGGTGCCTGCCCTTCGGTTAACATCCACGCCAGCCCTGATGCATGCCACAGTGGCAAGCCTGCGGCCAACACCCTTCACCATCCTCATGGCGAAGGGAACCTTCCTTTTACCGTCGCAGTTCGTGTTCATCACACGCAACATGTGCTGGAACTCCTCGCCCATCATGGTCAACGACGTCATGTTGGTCTTCTTCTTCTGTAAAGGGGCTTAAGGGGCTTGTATAGGGTCGCAAAGGCACCGGTATTAAATGAAAGAAAAAGAAGAAGAAAAAAAAAAAGAAACGGGTTATGTTAGTAGATGTTTTTTTTTTTTTTTTTCAGCTTGATAGGAAAAACAAAATATTTCTCCCCCGCGCGAGCTTTTTTTTTCTTTCTTTTTTTTTTCTTCTTCTTGAGCTCGGGGAAAAAAAATACTTAAAAAAAAAAGGTGTCTTTGAGGGAACCTGCAGTATGTGACAGGATCGCCTAACGACAATCAACTCATCTAGTGTTTGATCCCTTCTGTCGTGGTAGTGCCTTAGGCCCGTCGTAGTATCTTTTCAGCAGCTTGGGCGTGAAACCAACTAGCGAGTTGTTGAGGATGCAATGAGTTCGTAACTGTTCCTCTAGGACAGGGTGGGTGACCTTCGGGGATGCGAAGACCGGACGAGTGGAGTATCCAGTGATGGGATGGCTGTGGAGCCCTAGGGTACGCAAAGAGTGTACTGATTTCTTAGGTTCTGCTGGAATTAGGTGTCTCCCCGTGCCTTTTTGGTGAATCCTGTCCAAAACTCTTAGGATTCTGCCGATCTTTCTTGCCCAGCTCGCTAGGTCTTCACCATCCATGTGGATCCTTTCTGTTGCAATTAGGTCGACCGCAAGTTCCGCCTTGGACACCTGCCCACCGTCCTTGCCCCACTTGAGGGCTTTCAGCCATTTGAGGATAAACGGGATTAGGCCTGGGAAGTACTTCTTCGCCAGCCCGTTCTTGTGGTACCAAGTGAGAGGTTTCGGGGTTAAGAGGTTCCCTGGCTGGAAAGGTCTATTCCAGAAGTGCTGGTTTTCGTACCTGACCTGCTTGTCGGCGTGCAGACAATCGAGTTTTCCTGCAATATCTGCAAGCATCAGGTGGAGTTCCTTGACTCTTGGCAGGCTGATGTCCGAGTCCGTTGTAATGATTCCGTGAATCTGGGTGCAGTTCGGCCAGCTCCTGTGTTCTTGCACCAGCCACTTGCGGTCGGCGTTGGCTGTCCTATAGCCGGCGTGTGCTGGACAGTGCCAAATGGTATGCTGCAGGAGGCTGCTGGTTCCATTCCTAACGTCGTAGAGTGCGTCACACCCGAGGCATTTCGCACGTGTGCCTGACAAATCGCCGTAGGCTCTGGGATGAAGGGGCAGTATGGCGCCAGTGATTGCACAAAGTAACTTTCTCGCTTTCTGCGGGTTGGCGACCGCCATCTCGTTGTGTAGGAGGTTCGTCCTCTCCTCGTCGATGCCCGTCTCGATCCCACCAAAGGTCTCTCGCTCTTCGGCGAGCTCGCCACGTAGCTTGTCTTTCAACAGCGTTCTGATCTCATGCTTCAGGTGTTGTATGCCTTGCGGCAGCATTTTCGTCTGAAGGTCCTTCCATCTGGTCCCAATGTCTCGAAGCCAAACCTCTGCATTGCCAAATGTTCCTTTCGGTAACGACGGTGTTCCGTTCCGTTCCTTCGTGTACCTGTAAGTCTCCCAGCATGAAACGAAGAGGGATTTGTTCGTCTGGCGTGTGCATAGACGCCCTAGGGTTGAAATGGCCTTGTAGACCACCGTAGAGTAAGGGTCTAGGGTGTGACCTTTGTGGGCAATCCCCAGCAGAGCACTGGAGGAGCGCATCGGGTTGCGGGCCCCCCAGATACATAACGTGATCTGTTTCTTCAGTTTCTCCAGCCAGGAGTCAGGGATTGGGTCGAAGAGTACGCCGTAGAAGGCGGACGGTAGGATGTTCTCAGAGATGATCTGTATCTTGCGAAAAAAAAAAAAAAAAAAAAAGAAGGAGAAGAAACAACCCCTGCTCTAGTTATTTGCCATCCATGTCAAGGGAAGGATGTTTTTTTTTATAATAAAAAAAAATGAAATTAGGGGGGGGGGGGAGAGGGCTCTTTTCAATCTTTTTTTTTTTCCCTCCCTCTTTCTTTTTCTTCCTGTTGAACTAACAAAAAAAATAATATTTTTTTTTTTTTCTAATTTGTAATTAGAGGAGCTTCCTCGTCAGCGTCGCTACTATCTTCCGTATCACAAACGTCAGGGATTTGCAAGAACTCAAAGACGTCCTTTGCGTCCTCGCTGTTCACCAAGGAGAGGTGCAGCAACACAAAGACGGCCATCGACGGCTCGGCAACGATCTTCTGCTGCTGCTTGGGAACAATAAAGAGGCATGGAACCCTTACAAGGGTAGAGCAAACATGAAAACAACTTGACACCACAAAAACAAACGAGTAACCGTGCAAACTAATCAGCTCCCCACCAACAGCAGCGGACCCGCACCACCCAGCACTGGTGATGGACCCCAACGCCGCCCATTTCGCTCGATCTTTCTTCGGAATATAATCCATGATAATAGAAGATTGGATCGCACTTGTGGATTGCAAAAATCCGGAACGTGCGAACCACAGTCCAATAAGCGCGGTTCTATTCTTAATATGACTGTTAAACCCTCCACGGTAGCCTATATAGGCCATTCCGAGCAAGCAGGATATTCCACAGTACCACAGGAAGATATCAGCCTGCACTCTTCCGAACCCGCGTGATAAGAATGTTGCCAAGTACGTGAAAGGAACGACTAGATAGGGCTGCACGGCGACCACGGACATTATGGCCACGGGGCCCATGCCAAGCTCGTCCTGGAACATGATTTGAAAGAACTTGACGGTCATGCCGGAGCCAAAGCACCACAAACAGTCCGATGCAAAGTATAGGTAAGGTACGGCGGAGTGTTTGGTCGATGTTTGACCGGTTTTGGAATGTTCTGTGACGGCTTTGGAGTCGCTTTTCAAACAGTAGTCGTCGTTGAAGTAAAAGCAGATCAAACTTGTTGGAAATCTCAACACAAGCCCGGCTATCATCACGATGGACAAGTCTGTGACTGTCCACTTGTCGCCGAGGGCTGCAAAGATAGCCAACGACACCACAGGCCCTGTTCCGTACATTATGTTTTGATAGTTTTGCAAGGTTGCCATGAAGCTTAATCGGGTTCCCGTGGCGAGGGAGTCGGCTAGTAAAGCCTGTGCTGCCGAATCACCAATACTCTCACCACAGTATGCAATCGACACACATGCACAGGTTGCTATAAATTTGTAATTTCCGAAAATCGTGTTTTTTTGCAGTTTGCTGTCGAAATCGTCGTCCAAAAGGCACATCAGCAGCAGCCACAATAAAGTGCAGATTCCTATAAGGGAGCCCCAACCGCTCCATCGCACTATTCTGTCTCTCCTGCCACGGTCAGATAGATATCCTCCTACTAAACCGGGTATTAGGGCGCAGAAGCCGAAGAAGCCTTCTGCGTAGCCGACCATTCTGTTCGAGGAGTTGGTGATCATGTAGATGAATATTGCGGTGACCCCTGTGAAGAGTATACCATTAGACAGGCTCACTGCTACCAGGTACCACACTGATAGCTGCGTGTTGCGGTTTTCCGAACCGAAGCCCACTATCTTTTTCGCCGTTTTTTTGAGCTTTTCCATTTTTTTTCCCCCTCCCCCTGCGCCACCGTCTCCTCTTTTTTTTTTTTAAAATTTAGGAAAAAAAAAAGAAAGTGGGGGGGGTGCAGGGAGGAGGGAAAAAAAAAGTGATTGTTTTGAAAAGGTGGGGGAAAAAAATAGGAAGAGGTGGGTGATTGGTGAGTTTGGGGGGGGGGTTGTGTTTTCTTATTCTCCTTTTTTTTTTCTCGTATTGTTGTGGTGGTGGAATCAGGTGGGAGTGAATCCAGGGTTCGAATATATAATAATAAAGAGCAAAAATGTAATAGGTAGGGGGGGGGTTAGGGTTAGTAGTTCTTAGTGCAGATCAGGTATTGGGGGGGGTTTCAATTTTCTTTTAACATGTTTTCTTTTTCTTCTAAAAGGGAAAAGGAACCCCAAAAAAAAATGTGGTTGGGGGGGAGGGTAGTTAGAGTATAACAGGGCAAGTTTATTTTCCTTTTTTTTTTTTTTTTTTTGTGTTGTGTTTTGAAAAAAAAAAAAAAAAAAAAAAAAAAAAGCCACAGCTGGCTGGAAAAAAACTTTACTATGATTGGGGGTTCGGAGGATATGTGAATGTAAAGTAACTAACGAAGACTTGCTTAGATGTTCCCGGGGGAGGGAAAAATAAATATTCTTTGCCAAAAGCCGACTAAGGAGGGGGGGGGGGGGGGGGGGGTTACACAAAAAAGAACAAGAAACAGTACCCCTCAGGCTTTTGTTACAAAAAAAAAAAAAAAAAAAGAGAGATGGGGTGACTCGCTTCATACTCGGGCAAAGTCTACAGGGAAGACGGAAAGAAAACTAGTGGGTTACTTTTTTTTTTAATTTAAAGATTCCTTTTAAAGATTAGGGGGAGAGGGGGATGTGTATTGGAAAAAAAAGGGGGGGGGGAAACAAAAAAGTGTCCTTTTGGTTGCACAGTTAAACAATGAAAGTTCGTTTTTTTTTTTTTTTTTTTTTTTTTAAATTATCGGGGCGACTCTCTGTCACTCCGTTGTCATATTGTCAAAAAAAAAATCTTAAAAATATGAAGGGATAAAAAAAAAAGGGGGGGGAATAAAAAAAAGGCATATTAGTGTTCAGAATCCTCCCAGATTCCATCGCTTCTTATCACTATATATAAAAAAAAAAAATGCTGGTAAGGTAGGTATGTTTAGTGTTCAGAAAAAAAAAATTCCCCCAAGTTCCCGTGCTTCTCATCGGGCAGGGGGACTATAAAGATACTGGTAAAGGCAATGTATTTTTTTTTTTTTTGTTCCTCTGATTAAGTTTAAAGTAAGACTCTTTTTCACACCCGCCTCCTTGCATCTTTTGAGGAGGACTAGAAAGAAAAAGAAGGAAAAAAAAAAAAAAAAAGAGAAAACAAAAACACATGGTCAAATTACGGTACTTTGCGGGGAAAAAAAAAAAAAAAAAAAAGCGCTCCTCTCATGGCGCTTAAGATTAAAAAATCTTTTTTTTCTTTTTAAGGAGAGAAGCTGATTTTTCTTTTTGTTTTACTGTATATTTGACCATATGTATTATTATTTTTGTGGTAGATTTAGAAAATAGGTCCCTTCTGTTTTAAAAATATAAAGAGGACGAAGGTTATAAGTATACGGGGGATAAATGGTTTTTTTTTTTTTTTTTTACCCCCTTTTTTTCTTCCATTCTCTCCTAGATAAAAAAAAAAAAAAAACTCGATGGTTTAAAGGTAGCCGGTGGGGGCACCCTGCACAAGCACCATTTACTTGATTACAGGGGGCGCACCTCGGCCTAGCTGTAGCTTCTTCTGCGTTCCGCGTCGTGTCCTCAATGCGTGCGGGTAACCAAGATTCTGAGCCCGTGTAGTTTGCTGCCTGTTCGCCACCCAGAGCATCTGCTTCTTCCACTTGGGCGCTACCGGTGATGACCGACGGGGAGGTCAACAGCGAACAACACATCTGATGTACTTCTTTATATTTCCATGTTATCCCCACCACCTGGATAAAAAAAAAAAAAAAACGAAATTAATTTTCTTTTTTCAGGGCGAGGCTCATGTGTTAAAATCACAAAGGAAGAGAGAGAAAAAGAAGATCCTAGGCAGCACGGGGGGGGCTTGAAGAGTATCAAATAACAATTACTATCCACTAAATCCCCCCCCCCTTTTTTTTTTACCCCTCCTTCTTACTAGACTACTTCAACTCAAAAAAAAAGTGCATTTTTTTTTTTATTTATTTATTGCTTTAACAATATTGTAGTCTAAAACTAGCTGGCGGAAACGTAACGAGTTTACTTTATTATTATTATTATTATTATTATTATTATTTTTTTTTTTGCCAAACCATTTTTTTTTTTTTTTCCTTCTTTCTTTTTTTTTTTTACCGTGCAGGTTTTTATAAGGTGAGGCGAGACAGCTCCGTAATAATACTTCTGGAAGGAACAAAGAAAAAAAAAATTGATCTGGGGGTAAATATAAAGAAAAGGGGGTGACACCATGGCCCCCCTGGGCAAGCAAAATAGAGTAAGGATACGTGTTTTTAGGCATGAAAAGAAGAAGAAGAACAAAAAAAAATCTATTCTGTATTGGTGCTACAGTGAACAAGACAGGTGCTATCGGACTGGTCGGTAATCACATGTCAACCTTGGGGTGGTTAAAAAAGTCAGGATTTCTTTTTTTTTTTTTTTTTGTTTTGCAGGGAAGAAAAAAAACCCCCCCCCCAACAACCCTTTCCCAGTACAAAACTTGTTTACCTTTTTTTTTTTAAACTTAATTATTCAAAATAGTGCGAGGGCATACTTTTTTGGAGAGAGTCACATGGGGGGGGGGGGGGGCAATCTTTATGAAGCAATTCTTCTTTTTCTTTTCATGCTCGTTATTTAGCCGGAGTGGGGAAGGGGGGGGGGGGGCAGAGTAAAAAATCTTTTCTTCCAGTGTTTTCTTTCTTTGAAAGAGTTGCGCCAGCTTGTCTATCATTAGATATTTTTGCATGAAGATGCTCCTTTCTTTTTCTTCTTTTCTTTTCTTTTCTTTTTTTTTTTAAAAAATAAAAATTGTCTTTCCTCATTCCGTATTTCTTTTTTTTAAAACTAAAGGTTGTCTGAAACAATAAAGAAATCAATGAAATTTAAGTTGTTAAATAATAAAGGTTAGGACCGGTATTTATTTAAAACTTTAAATTTCTTTTTCTCTCTCTCTCCAGAGGCTGTCACCCCTCGGGGCGGATTTTCCTTAGGAAAAAAAAGATCGTTTTTTTATTTTTTTTTATAACTTATTTATATTTTAATACGGTAATTCTCTTCGAGACTTGTGTCTCTGCTCGCTTTGGCTTGCCTTGTCCCCTTCCAGTCCTGGGGGGGGCATCAAAAAAAAAGAAAAAAGAAAAAAAGGAAAAAGAAAAAGAAAACAAATACGTTCACAAGAAAAAAATACAAATATAAAAAAACAAGAAACTTTGGAATGTTTTTAGCAATATAGAAAATTACGGTAGAAATGGGTGGGGAGGTGAGGGGGGGGTTTCTTTTTGCATAGGGAAGGGAGTGGGAAGAGGGGGAAAAAAAAAAAGAGAAAATAAGAGGAAAAAAAAAAAATAGAGCCAAACAAACACAAACCCGGTTCCTTTCTATTCTCCTTCGTTTTTTTTTGTTTTTTTTTCCTTTCTCTTTCTACCTTTTTTTTTCCCCTTCTTCTCTTTAATTTCTAGGTACTGGGCTGAATTCTCAAAAAAAAAAAACTTCTTTTTTTTTTTAAAATCCCACGGGGCGTTTCTTCCCTCTTTTTTTTTTCCTTTTTTTTTTCAAATTTCCTAACTGGGCTTTAAACAACCCAAAATGGAAAGATCTGAAAAAAAAAATAAAAAATAAGGGGGGGGGAAATCGCCATGATTTAGAGGGAAGGGAGGATTGCTTGCAGCGATACCACCAAAATCGACGAAAGCACAAATCACGGGAGGGCAGAAACATGCAGATAAGTAGTTCGTATCCCCTTTGGCCCTTTGCTCTTTCCGAAGGGGGAGGGGGGGGGGATAGTTCTTTCAGTGCAATGTTTTCTGGGCAGTCTTTCAGGTGACCGTACTTAATCGTCCCCTCCCTCCTCCCCCTATCTAGCATAGAGCAAGCCCCCATAAGGTGGGCTAGTGTTCTTTTTTTTTTTTTTTTTTTTTTTTTTTTTTCCCCCCCACTTCACCGATCTTTTTTTTTTTCCTCAGTAGAAAATGGGGAAAAAAAAAATAAAATAAAATAAAATAAAAAAAAAATCCATATTTTTCCCGCAGATTTAGGTAAGGGAGAGAGAGTGAGGGGGGAGGGGATAGAGAAACAAAGTGGGTATAACAAAACTCAACTACTCCAAATTGCTAGCTTTTTTTTCTTCCCCCCCCCCCCATCTTGTTCTCCCGCCTGTTCTTCCTGGTCAGACAGCGATTTTCTTTTTTTTTTCCTTTTTCATTGAAAAATTGACATTCTTTCATTTTTAAAACATGCGTGTGAGCACTAGGAAAGGAAAGGAAAGAAAAGAGGTTTTTTTTTTTTTTTTCCTGTACACAACCCCTCTTTTTTTTTTCTCAAAGTGTCATGTTTGTCAACACAGACTGCACTAAACTTTCCATTTCCCCCCCCAACTTTTTACCATTTGATTGTACCTCTTTCCATCTACCATATCATCTTATTGCTTTTTTTTTCTTTTTTGGTGGTTGTATTGTTGCTTGTACTCAAGAGGAAAAGGAGAAAAAAGAGGGGGAGCTGGAGGTGCTTATTTGGGCAAGAGCCGCCCAAACTTAAAATTCCCAAGACCCACAAAAAAAAGTCGAAATGAGACAAATGTTGTTATGGGGGAAGACCTCTGTTCAACACTGTCATTAGCACAGCAATAGCCCTCCCCCCCTTTTTTTTCTTTCTCCTCCTTGAATATTTTGTTTCTATTTTTTTTTACCCCCCCTTTTGTTACAAAGTACTCATAACCCTCAGCTGCTTTAACGTGCAAAAAAAAAAAAAAAAAAAAAGAGGTAAAGAGGTTCAGGGGTTGTTGTTGTTGTTGTTTTTTTTTCTTCTTTTTTCTTTTCTCTTTTTTTTTTTTTTCCCCATTTGTATGCTGCGGGAGGTAGGGGGAAAAAAAAAAAAAATGGGGAGAAGTACCGGAAACGAAAGCAAGCACGTAATAGATCACATGAAAGAAGAAGAAGAGAAAAAAAAAAAGTGTTTGGTGTGGAAGAAAAAAAAAAGAATAAAAAAAAATCCCACTCCTCATTTTTTTTTTTTTTTTTTTTTTTACTATTTACGAAAATACTGGACGATCGCACCCTCGCTGTTTGTGAAAACAAGTAATTTCAGAAAAGCGGAAAAAAAAAAACTTTTTTAATCATCGAATGAAGGGGGGGGAGGGGGAATAGTTTTTCAAAGTAGAACAGGAAACTTTTAGTTCAGAGCACACCGGTCGGCTGAAAAAGTAAGTTAGAGTTCCGCTTGGTTCCCACTTTCTGGCTCCCCCCCCCCCCCCCCCCCCCCCATCCCCCCCTTCACAAGGGTACTATTCAAGGCCACTCTGCAATATATTCAGTTGTGGTTAGTTTTCCTCTTTTTTTAAAAAAAAATGTCCCTCCCAGGTGTCTTAAGGCTCTTGCGACGACCAAAGAGACTCTTGGGAATCTTTTTTTTTTTTTTTTTTTTGGAAAAAAAAAAAAGAAAATTCGAGTTTGTTATTTCTTTTTTATGCAATATGCTTGATGTTTGGAAAAAAGGGATTTTTAAAAAGGGGGCCCTTTTATGGGACGGATCGCACTGCAACAGGTTGTTGCCCTTGTAAGTTTGTGGTCTTTTGGTAGGGTGCTGTCCCCCCCTTTTTTTTTGGGTCTCAGACTCTGGTCCTTTAGGGATAACAAAAAATCGCTTTCCTTTTTTATTTAATTAAAAAAAGGGCAAAAAAAAGAGCTTTGAAGTGTAAACAGCGCGAACCACTAGGGAAAGAGAAGAAAAAAAAAAGAAGCAGAGGAAGGGCTGATGAGCTGGTATAAAAAAATAAAAAACCCCCCCAACAGCTAAGAATAATCTTGTTGTTGGAAAAAAAAAAAAAAAAAAAGAGAGAAGAAAAAGAAAAAAAAAAAGAAATAGCTCGTCATCTGATGATTAGAACAAAACAATCCAATGAAGAAATTATTTCATTTCTTTTTTTCTTTTTCATTTTTCTTTTTTTGCATCCTCGAATCTTTTGATTTTACACCCCTTTTTTTTCCCCCCTTCTTCTCACCACTAATCGAAATGCCCCTTCAAGCACCCCTCCAATGGTTCTTTTTTTTCTTCTTCCAAATATTTTTCAACTCCCCCCCCTTCTTCATCCTTATTAGGTGAAATACCCGCCCCCCCCCAAAAAAAAACTCACTACTAGTTTAAAAAAAATATGAATAAATATTTTAATTGGCAAGCATCCTAACTTTGTTCTTAACAATTTAGCGCGACTGGAATGGGCAAATATTATCTTTACAATGCTATTATAGCCTTATAGCCCTGCGTCCAGGGCGAAGTTCCATAACCAGTGCCCAAACCAAACCCGAAACCCACTTATATTTTTTGAAGCAGGGTCGTGCTTTAAAAAAAAAAAAAAAAAAAAAAAGAAAACTCCTCGCGCAAAATATCTTTTGGAAATATAAGGACAAAAAAACGTCCGCTTGTTCCTTCAGGGATAAAAGGAGGAGAAAGAAGAAAAAGGACGAAAGAGATGGGGCTAGACCTTGGTCTGCTCACAGTAGGAGGGATATAAAAAAAAAAATGAAGGGAAAAAGAAAATAGAGTAGGGAAAAAAAAAAAAAAAAAAAAACAAGTGCTTATTTTAAATCTGTGAATATAATACCGATTTTTTGTACTGGACAGCAACGGAGAAATGTTGAAATTGAATTTGAAACAGATAATTTATATAAAACCCTTTTTTTTTTTTCCCCCCCAAACAAACGAACTTTACAAACAAAATCTTTTCGTATTTATAATTTCTTCCGCGCGTACAAAGTCCAAATCCGGTATAGAAAAAAAGGGTGAGGAGGGGGGATGTTTCCTTTGAAGAATGTTGTCGTTGCATCCTCGTATTCTTCTTCTTCTTCTTGGTTTTCCCCTCTTTAGATGGCCCCTTTCCATGTTCTCAACTTCTTGTTAGCTTTCTTTTTTAAAAAAAGAAATAAAAATAGATCTTTAGTAGTGCCCCCCCCCCCCCCCCCGACAGGGAGAGGAAACAAGAGTGGGGGGGAAAGAAGAAGAAACTGAATGTAAATAAAGCCATATATGCCTTCGTACAACACGTTTCTTTTTTTTTTTTTTGTTTCATTATTATTATTATTTTTTTCTTTTATTCACTAGTTGTACTCAAAGCTTGTCACCCTCCTTGAGTAGGCCCCCCAAACCAACAAAAAATTGTGCGGTAGTAAGAAAAAAAAAAAAGAAGAAAAAAAGCTATTCTTTCTTTCGTTCTTTCTAACAAAGCTTTGATAACGTGCGTGAAAAGGAAGGCCAAATAGAAAAAAAAGATTCTCCTCTCCCCCCCCCCTAGACAAAGAAAAAAAAAGGAGCAAATTTAAACCCCAATAGAGACGGGGCTTAATAAAAAATATAAAAAAAAAAAAAAAAAGGGTTGTTGAGTGGTAAAAAAAAAAAAAAGGAAGGTATGTGGTATAGTAGTTAAAGCATAGATAAGAAAAAAAGGGGAGGGCGCGTGAAACAAGGGAAAGCGCATGACTATCCACATGTCTGCCGAAATGTTTTTTTTTTTTTTTTTTTTTTTTTTTTTTTTTTTTGTGCAAGCAGACAGGGGACAAAGGGGAAGGCAAAGAGCTTATGGCAACTGTGAAACGGAAAGTATAAAAAAAAAAAATCTTTTTAAAAAAAAGGGAAAGGGGGAAGAGGCAAAAAAAAAAAAAAAAAAAAAAGTTCGTATTTCAGTCTCTCTCTCTTTTTTTTATTTTTTTTATTTCGAGCCGGGTTTTCAATTTCAAGGGGTGGGAGTGAAAATAAGATTTCATTTTATATCATCCTCAACTTTATGTTACTCTCAGTTTATAGAGAAATATGGCCCAGGAAACATAATGTAACATTGCGTCACTCCTGCACCTATTTTAAGCCAAACACCCTAGAAACACAGAAAACGATGGGAATTAGCCTAAGGCGATGAAAAAGATTGGAGCAAGAAGTACCATCCTAGAATTAGATTCTGCAAGTGGGGCCCGCATTCTACCATCAAAACTAGTAACTTGTGTAACCTCTTTTTTTGCTTCAAACCCGGCTCTTATTAAATAAAACAACATATTAAATGAAAAGAAGTGCATTATTTCACTTGTTTCTCTCGTTAAAACCCCTGCCACCACGCGTGAAGTAACACAATCTTATTTTCATTTAATATTTCTTTTTTTTTTTTTTTTTTTTTAAATTTCGTTCTCCGCCAGATAGCACCAATGTTGCTTGGAAAATATTAAAAAAAAAAAAAAAAATATAAAAAGAACCGTGAAGTATTTGAATGTGGGAGAGAAAGGGGGGGGGGGGAAAATACATGAGCCGAGTAGTGTTTGAAATCCCCCCCTTTTTTTTGTATTCTTTCTCAAAAAAAGATAGAAAAAGACGACATAGGTAAAGTAGAAAATAAGGGGGAGGGGGAAGGGTAGCGGTTTGATGGAGGAGTAAAAAAGAAAAAAAGAAAAAGAAACACCCCCTCCACGGGCTCCTTCAGAGGAAGGCTTACCTCTCCCCCCCAACTATTTTTTTTTTTTTTTTCATTAGAGGGTTTTTATTTTCGTTCTTTTTTTTTTTTCTTTCCCAAGAGCTAACAAAAAAAAAAATCGAACGAGAGAAAGATAAAAAAAAAAAAAAGAGCTATAACAAAAGAGCTACGAAAAAGTTTAGTTTAAAGGAGAGCAGGGGGACACAAGTAATGAGGGAAAAAAAAAAAAAGAGCGTTGGAAAGGGAAATACTTTTTTTTTCTCTCCCGTCTCTCCCCTCTCAAAAGATCTGCATTTTTTTTTTTCTGAAACCCTTTCATTTTCTAAAGGACGAAAATCGAGGCTTTCCTTCTTCTTTTCTCAAAGGAGGGGAGGAACAAGGCTCCCGTGTTCTTTTTTGAGGATCCCTCTTTTTTTTGACACCCCATTACCTGAGAAACCTTCTTCATTTATTTATTTATTTGTTTATTTTTTTTTTTGCTGTCTCAAGACATTTTTTTTTTTTTTTTTTTTTTGCTCCTCCCCCTTTTTTTTTCCATAGGTGAAATGTTTTTTTTTGAAAAAATATTCTTTTTTTGCTTTGTTTGAAAAAAATGGTCAATTATTTTTAATTTTGACAATAAGGAAGGGGTGTGTGTGTGTGTGGTTGTTTTTTTTTTTCTCGTGTGCCCTAAAAGTTATTGTAAAAAAACCCCCCCCAAAAAATGGTTTGCATACTTTGTACAAAAATTTGCAAAAAAAAAAAAAAAAAAAAAAAAAAAAAAAGAAAAGTTTCTATGACTAAATGTCTTTGTTGTTCGGCCAGCAAAAAAGAATTTTAAAAAAAAAGTTGCGAAAATCTATTGCTCGGCCACACAACTTTGCATATAGTTATAAAAATCCTTTTTTTTTTTTTTTTTTTTTTTTTTTTGAACATCTTTTGTAACAAAAAAAAATAATAATAATAACTCAAGGCTGCCATACCGTATTCTTTTTTTTTTTTTTTTTTTAAATATATCCCGAAACAACAGTTACAAGAAAAAAAAAAAAAAAATACGGTATTCTGAAAGTGAACAAAAAAAAAAAAAATGGGCAAGATCCCCTCTCTATCCCCACACTCCCCCCCACCATCACCAGCTCATCACGAAGAAGCACCATTAACCCCCTGCAGCTGGTTGCCCATAACAAAAACGGGATAAGGCACAGGTACCATAATCTGCTGTTGCTGCTGCTGCTGCTGGAGCAGCTGTTGCTGGTGCTGGAGCTGTTGCGCCTGCAAGGCGGACTGCTGAAGCAGATACTGCTGTTGGATAGAAAGCATCATTTCAGGTGTAATGTACTGGGCAGCGGGCATCTGCCGCACAAGTGGATATTGTAACTGCTGGAGGGGCTGCGGCAAGCATACTGCCGTCTGTTGAGGGACAATGGGAACAGCCTCTGCTTGCTCCTTGACTGAACCCTCAAGAGGGGGCGGGGAGTCTTCCTCGCTTGGCTTCAACTTCCTGGCCACTTTTTTTGCGTTTTCGTTAATCCAAATATAATCACTCTTATGGTACCCACTGTCTGGGTAGAACATCTGATGCTCATCACACTGTGGGGAGTGGACGTAGTAGTCCTTGTAGCGCATGGCGTCTACAGTGTTCACTCTGCTCCGTGCGTCCTCCTCGGTAGCGAACTGGATGTACACATGCACCATCATGTCCCATGGTTCCACGCCTTCCTTTGGTTTGAACGTTTTCGGGTTCACTGCAATGAGCTCGATTAAGTCCATGTCGCCCCTTAACGGTGACTCCGCCACGATTTGCAGGCCTTCCTCGAGGGTTAGTGTCGCCTTCCCCTTAATCGTGAGGATCAGGACCCGCGAACGGCGGATTTCTTTCCTGAAATTCTTCCTGGGCTTCGCCCTGAGGGCCACCCTCTCCTCGTGTGTTAGAGCTCCTTCGAAAAAGAGGATTTCTTTACCGCTGTTGAATGGGGGGGGGGGAGGGGGGGTTAAAAGAAAAAAAAAATATGCATACACGAATCTCTCGATTGGTTCACACCCCGGTACCTCCAACAGAAATTTCGATAAGGATTCGTGGTTAGGCAAGGACACCAGGAACACGTTGTCCAAAGGCTTGCCGAATGTCTTTCTAGTTGCCATCACTTTCTTCATTTTTTTTTTTTTTTTTTTTCCTGAAAAAAAATTTTTGAAATAAATATATATGCTGGGGGAACGGGAGAAAAAAAAAAGGGGGAGGAAAGAAGAAAAAAAAAAAAGAAAAAAAAAAAACGCGAAGTAGCACGTCCGATTGAAACAGGCGGGGGGGAAGGGGTGTCGGGGGTAATTAAGGTGTTTTTTTTTTTTTTCCCTCTTTTTTTCTTTTTTTTTTCCCTCTTTTTTCTCTCTCTTTTTTGTGTGGCACCTCAAAGGAAGGCCCAATAAAAGGAACCCCTCAAAAAAAATACGGAAAATGGCCACTCTTTAAAAAAAAAAGAGCTAAAAAAAAAAAAAAAAAAAAAAAACTCATAGTAAAAGACAATCCCACTTAGGGAGGACAGCCTCTTGTGGTGTGAGTTCCTATCTCTTAATGCTCCCCTTCTGAAGCATAGCCTTCGTTCCTATTGTCGCCTTTAAAGCTTCTCGTAGTTTCGACACGCGTTCTTTCTTGTATGTCCCTTTCAACTCCTGTAGCTTTTGCGCTGTCTGTCTTGATGCGAAGATCGGTCTCCTATTGCAGCCTTGCCTCCGCTGTGAGCGACTTGACCCTCTTTGCCCCGTCCGCAGGGCTTTCCGTCTTGTTCTGCACACTGCGTTGGCTCTCTCCACCAACAGCTTGATTCTGCGTGCCTTCCTCTGCCTGTTGTAGACTCCCAGTGACATACCGGTTGTCTCCTCAAAGTCGAGTGCAAGTTCAGCTGCCGAAACCTCCGAGTCGGTGTCGTTATCCACCAGTAGCGGTACCGGGGTCACTTTGCCTGTCTTAGCTTCTCTAGGTGTAAAAAAAAAAAAGAAAAAAAAAAAAAAAAAAAAAAAGCCCTCTAAAGCAAGACCTTGAATTTTTTTTAACCATTCAAATAAACCGTCAACGGGCTCTTGTTGTGTTTTTTTTTTTTCTTTTTTTTTTTTTTTTCGAGTGTTTTTTTCTTCTTTTTTGATCCAAATATCCTAAAAACTAATTCTTTCTTTTTTTTTTTTTTTTGGAGAGGGTGGTTTTTACAAAATTGAGTTAAAGCCCAATTTTTTGACGATTTGAATGAGGGGGGGGGGGGGGGGGGGGGGGGAGGGGGTAAAAATAAAGAAAAAAATATCACTTTTAGCTGGACGGTGAGTGCGATGTGCCAATATTCTTTCTTTTCCCCCCTTTTTTTTGTGGCGTACAAGGCACTGCGTGGTGCAACAAGAAATGAGGGGATCACAAAAAAGAAAAAAAAAGTGAAATCGACTTTTTTTTCGAGAAAAAAAAATAAAGGGAGGAAGAAAAAAAAAAAAAAAGAGAGAGGAAAACGGGAAGAGAAAAAAAAATAATAAAGGGAACGGAAGGGAAGCCCTTCTTATAAAAAAGGGAAAGGAGAGCGCTATAGGTGCTAGCATCACACAGACTGACGCAATCAGAATTGTTGCACATCGAGTAAAAAAAAAAAAAGAGAGATGAGATAAAGGAGGTTCCCGTTTTGGAGCTTCCACCTTGTCTCTACTTATCTACCCCGGCCTCGGCCTTTCTCTCTCGCGGCTGTGTTGCCTTCCTCAAAGTATCTTCCCTTTCTTACCCTTCTTGAAAAAAAAGAAGAAGAAAAAAAACCCCCAATAAAAGCCACCTTATGATGCTCTGCTTCTAACCTGTTAATTGTACCCAGCTGACGTGACGGGTGTTTTTTTTTTTCCCCCCCTTCTTTTTTCGATAATCTTCATCCTCTCTCAGCTTGGTCTCCGTTTTTTTAAAAAAAAAAAAAGTTGATTTCAGAACCCTCTGTAACCTTCTTTTGGGGAAAAAAAAAAATTCTCTTTTGATCCAAGGGTTTTCTCCGTTGCCGGAACAAGCAGATGAAAGATAGTAGCAGAGAGGGGAAAAAAAAAAAAATGGGCAAAAAACCGTTCTGCGGTGGAAAAAAAATAATAAAAGGGGCAAAAAAAAAAAAGGGGGGTGTAGATCGTGAGTAGATACAAATTTCAAAAAAAAAAAAATCCCGCACAAAAATTCTTTTTTTTTTTTTTTTTTTTTTTTTTTTGCACTCACGATAAAAATCAAAAAAAAAAAGGGAAATTAAAGAAAAGTCGGCATTTGTTATTTTGTAAAAGCCGTGTGAGTGCCCGTTTTGTATATTGAACGAGCCCGATGCCGCCGTTGCAGGTTTGTTCGTTTTAAACTGGTTGAACTTGCCGAAGGTTGACCAACAGGTTTCCACCACTCTTTATTAGATAGTTAAAGGGGAAAAAAAGAAAAAAACTAAACAGAATTTAGATTAGAGGATACATGGGAAAAGGGGCAATGCAGAGCATAGGAGAAGAAAAAAAAAAAACTGTTTGAGAAAGACCTCCTCATTTTCTTTCTTTGCCTACATCCCCCCTCCCCCCCATCCCCACCTTATTTTTTAAAAAATATTACTTTTTCCCTGTTTTCACCTTCCATCGCACGCCTTGACCTCCTTGTGACCTTAGAAGTTTCAAGAGTGGCAAGAAAGAAAAAAAAGAAGACAAAAAAAAAGGGGGGGGACGAAACGGGGCATTTTTTTTTGTTGCACCGTTGATGTTTTTCATTACATACAGTATTAAAAAAATTTGAAGTTGTGGGGGAATAAATAAAAAAAAAAAATTTACAATGACAACGAAGTGGTTAGCAACGGCCTACCTTACGATGCTCCCCTTTTGGGGTCGTTCCCTGCTACCCACCGTAGAATAGAAAAATTAAAATTCTTTATGACTATGTGTCTTTGTTATAAAATCACTTTTTGAAAGATAGATATTTGTAACAAAAAAAAAAAAAGAAAAAAAAAGAATTCACTATGATAGGAACGAAGTGGTTAGCAACGGCCCGCGCAAAGAAAAGAAAACTGAAGATGTCTCTGAGTTGGACTTCGATGCGGAAAGTCCGGTAGTAATGCCGATATTTTTTTCAGAAATTTAGAAATCTTGCCAAGAGTTATTTTATTTTTATGGATTTCAATTTTTTTTTCTTTTTTTTTCTTTTTTTTAAATCTGTACTGTATTTCCCCGCCCTTTTTTTTGTGCACCTTCTTTTCCTTCTCTTTTTCTTTTCTTTTTTTTTTTTTTTGAGCTTGTTTGCAATAAACGTAAACAAAAAAAAATTCCTTTTTTCTTCAACTATGATGGGGGGAGGTCATGCAGCTGCGACAGTCCCCACCAGGACAAAAAAAAGAAAGTCCCACCAGGACAAAAAAGAAGAACTGGCCGTTGTTTGTACGTGCTGGGTAAAACCTGGAGAAGTTTGTCAAACCCGAAACACGTTGCCAACGTTCCCCTTTTGTTTAGACAAGCCAAAGACCCACCAAAAAAAAAAGAAGAAAACCCCCCCACAGATTCTTTTGACTCCCCCCAAAAAATAACTCCCTCACTTTTTCTCATTTTGAGATTAAGTTGGGGGGGGGTTTAAAAAAAAGCCCCCCCTTTTTTTACTCTTCTTCACCCTCAGTAAGTACAGGAGAAATCACAGAAATCATAGAGTAAAAAAAAGAGAAAAAAAACATTGCAAACTCTTTTTTTTTCTTTCCCCCCCGGCGGTGCTGCGGGAGGTTGGATCGAAAAGCCTGAGAAAAAAAATAAGGTATAATAATAATAATAATAATAATAATAATAATAAAAACACATTTCGAACAAAAACAAAAAAGCATAAAAAAAAGGGGGGAGAAGTGCAGGTTGGGTGCTTTTTTTTTTTTTTTTTTTTTTTTTTGAAAGATAAAAAAAAGCATTCTGTCAACCTGCTCTCCGTACAAATAGAGCAAAGAGCAAATAGAAGGGGAGTAGGGAGTGAAGGTTTAATTTTCTTTTCTTTTTTTTTTTCCTTTTTTTGCTGGCCGCCTCCTGAAAAAGAAGGGAGGGGCAACTCAACATGCACAGAAACCAGCAGTAGTTTTCCCCCCCCCAAAAAAAAAACAGTGTACCACCGGCAACGAGAAGAGGGAAAAATACAGTCTGTGCTTCTAGGTACACCACAGTTCAGCGCGCAAGGTGTCACCAGTGTTAAAATTCCTACCACAACTAGCTGTGTTCCTTGCTATCAGGTAGGGGGGGAAGGGGGGGATTCTAGGATAAAAATTTCGCCCCATCAATAATGGAGGCAAAGCCACAAAAAACAAAAACCATAAACTATAGGTGGCACATGAGAGAGCGGCCAGAATAGGCCAAGGGAAAGTGGGAAAAAAAAAAAAAAAGAAAAAAAAGGGAGAAAAAGAATGAAAATTACTTCGTACAGATTTATGCATCTGTTGAAAGACATGTTTTTTTTTTTTTTTTTTTTTTTTTTCTTTTTTTTTTTCCCCTGCTCATTCTTTTTGGGTGCCCCTTTTACTGAAAAAATTAGGGGAGAATTTGAAAATTTTTAAAGTAGCAAATGAAAAAACTATTTATTAAGGGAAAAAAAAATCAGTTTACCCTGATTTTCACGCGTGGGGGTCTCTCTCTCTCTTTTTTTTTTTTTTTTTTTTTTAAACCCTTAAACGCCCAACTGCTTCTGTAGAAGCAGTTAATAGGTGTAATTGTTCTGTGGTCATCTGGACCAAAGCCTCGGATCGGTTCATAAAAAAAAAAAAAAAAAAAAAAAAAAAAAAAAAATCACAGTACTTTTTTGAGCTCTTCGACACCGAAGTGGTTGATTATTTGATCGAGCAAATCAAGGAGCACCACATGAAGATCAATGATTCAGAATTGGTGGACTCTGTTAAGGGGAACTTGGCGGATTACTGGCCGCAGCACCTTGTGAATTGATGCCGATTTTTCAATGTCAAGAAATGTCAAAAAACCGTTTCAAAAAGATCCTGCAGTACCTGCACCTTGCCGATCCTGATGCTGAGGACACCGACAAACTGCGTCTGGTCCGTCCATTCATCAATCTCGTAACGAGGAAATGGGCGACGGCCCTAACACCTGAAAAAAACCTGTCAGTAGACGAAAGTATTGTGCGTTTCAAAGGACAAAAGAAATCAGTGGGGTCTGAAGAAATTCACTGTCAACGAAAGCAGCTCCGGGTACTGCCTCGACATGATGGTGTACGAAAGGCAGGGTTCGACACCCACGGGGGAAACACCGAAGGCTGTTGTACGAAGGCTCCTCTCCGCATACGAGAACAAAGGTTACCACTTGTATATTGACAATTGGTATAGCAGTCCTCAGCTCTTCCGCGACCTGAAGGGCGTGGGAATACACTGCTGTGGAACGATCCGAAAGAATCGGCGGGGTCTGCCCAACGTAGGTGCCATGGTAGCAGGTAACATTAAGTATCTGAACAACGCTGGCTTGGTCTACCTTGCTTGGATGGTCTACCTTCTGTCTACTCTACCTGTAAATGAAACAACTGTCCCAACAAGGCGCTTCGACAAATCCCTCAGGCAGATGGTCACCCGATCGCCCGTACCTCGCTGGTCTCTATAATAAGAACATGGGGGTATAGCTATGAGCGTTTCAGTCGAGACGGTGGTACACGAAACTGTTTCAACACATGCTTGGTGTTACGGTTATCAACGCGTGCATCCTAAGGAACAAAGAACACCCGATACTTGAGGCGCGAAACAAGTGTCTTCGCCTGTACCGTCGAAACCTGTCTGACCAACTAATTTACGGTACGCCAGCGGAAAGCGACCCACAGTCAGACACCGATACAGAAGCAACCCGGGACAGCAGGATCAACGACAATCTGCGCCTAAACGGGCTATTCCATTCGTTCGTGGAGAGTTCGATCCGGTTAGACTGCAAGGCCCACATCAACCGCAAGCAGGTTACTACGATGTGTAAGACCTGCAATGTTCACATGTGCATCGGCTGCTTCAACCGATTCCACACTAGGAAGGACCAGTCGGCAGACCTCAAGAAAGGACGGAAGCGTTCCTTGAGTAATAGACTTAAGGATTGACTTAAAGCGTTACTTGAGCAATAGACCTAAAACTTAATTCAGTGGCATGTCACAGTGTTTATCCCAATTTTCCTCTTTCCCCCCCCCCCTTTTTAAGCATGAATTCCAGGAATAGCAAACGAACTCATGGTATCCGATCAATGTACCTCCATGGGCCGAAAAACACTAAATATTTAGTGGAATGGACGCAGATCTTCCAAATCTTTCAAATGCGTACCTCGAACCAAAAAAATATCCTCAAGACTCAGCATGTTTGACCCACTGCCAACCAAGACCCAAAATCGGAAAATTTGAAAAATCAATTACCCCCCCTGGGCGTCTAAGGGTTAAACTCGTTCTTTTTTTTGCTTCCCCTTACGCGCAGCAATTTCTTCCAACGGATAGGCTAAATTCTCAAACAAAGAAAGAAAGAAAGAAAAAAAATCAAGTACTTTATTTCACGACCCAGACCCGAGCGTGAAAATAGCCGAAATTTCAAGAGAAAGCAGCTTAGAAGTAAAAAAAAAAAAAATAGAGAAAAGAAGTTTACACATTACATAAGAGACTAAGGAGGCCAGTGCTGATGGCGCCCTACGCAAGGTACAGTCTTCTTCATTGCATTGTACAAGGGGCACTAGGCCCCAGGTAGCCAGGATTCTACATGCTTCCTCGGGCTACCGGTGACGACCGGCGAGGTGGTCAACAGACTTATTCCACCAAAAAAAAAAAAAAAAAAAAAAAATCTATCAAAAAGAAATAAAAAGCAAGGGGGTGGAAAGAGGGGAAATTGGTGCCCTTAGCAACCTCGCGGGTAACCAAGATTCGGCCCTCACAGCATCTGCAATGCGTTCTCCACTCGGGCGAGGATGTCAACAGCGAACAACACATCTGATGTACTTCTTATATTTCCATGTACATTCAAAACCCCTGCAAGAGAAGAGGGAAAAAAGGGGGTGGTGTTTCAAAAGGGTGGATTCTAAAAAGCTCTCGTCCACACATTTCCACAAACCTAAAAATTTCAGAATCGTCAAGAAAGGACGAAACCATAGCTGATTAAGGAAACCAGAGCTTGTGGAGACATTTCCTGACTCAAAGTACATCCACCAAAGGCGAGAGTACGAGAATTTTATTATGCATTTTTTTTTCCCCCCCCCTAATAATATCTTTCAAAGAGGCTGGCCGTTGTTTGTACGTGCTGGGTAAAACCTGGAGAAGTTTGTCAACCCGAAACACGTTGCCAACGTTCCCCTTTTGTTTAGACAAGTCAAAGACTCGTTCTTGCAGAAAGAAAAAAAAAAACGCATTGTCTCACTTTTAACGGGGAGGGGGAGGGGTTTGATACCCCCCTCCCTGAGGAAAGAGTACGGAACAGAAAAATAAATTTTGAGGGGGGGTTTTTTTCTTCTTTTTTTTTTGGAGAAGGAAAGAAAAAAAGGGGGGGGAAGGGGGGAAATTTTCTAATTAAAATAAAGGCAAAGTGTGTCCCTTTTTTTCCCCCCCCCTTCCCGTTTCGCCCTTTACTCTCATTATCCTCCACTTGGGTCGTCGATCGAGTTTCAGCCTTACTCACCTTTTACACTGAAAACATTTGGGCCTTCATATTAATTCCAACAAGAGGGGAAAGAAAAAAAAAAATATGGACTTATTGGGGTGGGGCTTTGTAGCCTACCCTCAAAGAGAAGAGAGGTAGCAGAGGTTTTTTTTTTTTTTTTTCCTGTTCTTTTTCTGAAATTACTTTGGGGGGGGGGGGGGGGGGGGCGCTCCACTACCCTCATGTTAAATCTCGCAACAAACCGAGATTCTTCGTGACAGAATAGGGGATTCCCTTGCCTAGGATAAGTTCCCAGTTTGGTCAACTTATCCTCCCTGTCGGGAGCCCCTTTCGGGAAGTACTTTCAGAAAGAAAAATAAAAACTACTTACCAACCGCCAAGGAGTGGCTTTCGTGGTTATTGGTTAAAAGTCATTACTTGTTGGCAGTGAATAGCTATTAATTTCTGATGAAATTATTTTTCTGTTTTTTTTTTTTGTTTTTTTGTTTTTTTATCTCTCGTTTTTCTTTTCCCTCAACCCCCCACTCTGGCTTTTTTCTTCTTTTTTTTGATTTCTTTTTTTTTTTTTTTTTTTTTTCCATTCTTTCAACCGCACTGAAGGGCTTCAGTTGCCATCCCCATCACCAAAAATTCTAATTGGAAAAAAAAAAATAAAAGAAAAAGGTCAGGGGGACTGCTCTGGGCGGCTCTTCAAAAAAGCAACTAAAGGATCGGGGGGGGTGGGGGGATTTCTTTTTGAAAAAGAGAAATAGGTAGATACTTGATGATCACTCTGTAAACAGTTTGATCCTGAAAGCTTTTTTTTTTTTGAGCTTTTAATTAATTTCGCTACGAAAAATTGTAGAGGGATGAATGGGAAGGACATAACAGTAACAAAAGGGGGGAGGGGGGGGGGAGGAATTCATAACTTTAAAATGTGTGGTTTTTTTTTTTTCTTTCTTTCTTTTTTTTTTTCGTAGATAAATAATAGGAAAATCGCACATTTCTTTTTTTTTTTTTTCTTCTTCTTCTTCATTTTTACTTAAAACCCCTTCCATTAAAATGTGAATCCGATGAGGAAAAAAAAAAAAGAAAAAAAAAAAAAACATCCCCTGCTCCCGACTCTGAGGCATAGAACCATATCTCCTACTTCGTGCAAGCGCCCCTTGTTTTCCCCAACACCATATAATCTTGAAGGTAACGGATAAAGAAGGAAAAGACTAAGCAATGGTTTATTTTCTTTTTTTTGGGGGGGGGTTGAAATCTTCGTTACGTCGTGAATGGGGATTTTTTTTTCCCCCTTTTTAATAATAAAATGTAAAATTATGGCCTCATGTCTCTAAAACCCGTTTAGCTCCCCCCCCCCCCCCCTGTGTTCGAGGAGGGGACAAAGAATATTGCTATTTCTTTAAACAAAACCTGATACCATGGAATCCTGACAATACCACTCCGGAGTTAGGGTGACACAAAAACCCGAAAATCTTTTTTGCAAAACTCCCTCTGACAACGACAGGTTTTAGAGACACGGGGGTAAAAAAAAAAAAAATCTTTTTTTTTTCTTCCTTTTCTTTGACGACTCTTTCAAGCCATGCTCGAAGTCTTTTTTTTTCTTTTTCTTTTTTTTTTCTAAATATATTTTCTCATTCTTTTCCTCCAGGGAAAAGAAAACCAAGGAAAAAAAAAAGGAAAATTCATTCACTTTTTTTTTTTCCCACCCCCTTCCATCTTCATCTTTTTTCTTCAGTAAAAAGACATCAAAAGCTCATCAGAATACCAGGTTATGGCTGGATCGCTCGGCTCAAGGGTAGGCACCCTTGGGGTGCTCTGTGCAGAATTGTCTACAGACGAGCCCGAACCAAAGGACACCTCCTCGGACTCCTCGTGATCTGGAGTGCTGGCCACAGTATTCAAAAACGGCACGGTGGGCAGTGAAGGGATTTTCAGCGGGGTCATGGGTGGCGTGGGTAACAGTACTTTTCTGGTAACAACTGATTTCTTGTTGGTGTTGGTCCAAATATAATCACTTTTCTGGTACCCACTGTCTGGGTAGAACATCTGATGCTCATCACACTGTGGGGAGTGGACGTAGTAGTCCTTGTAGCGCATGGCGTCTACAGTGTTCACTCTGCTCCGTGCGTCCTCCTCGGTAGCGAACTGGATGTACACATGCACCATCATGTCCCATGGTTCCACGCCTTCCTTTGGTTTGAACGTTTTCGGGTTCACTGCAATGAGCTCGATTAAGTCCATGTCGCCCCTTAACGGTGACTCCGCCACGATTTGCAGGCCTTCCTCGAGGGTTAGTGTCGCCTTCCCCTTAATCGTGAGGATCAGGACCCGAGAGTTCCGGATTTCCTGCTTGAAAACCTTGGGTTTGGCACGGATCTCGCTCTGCTTGCCTGGGGTCAGACAAGGGTCTTGGAAGAATAGCAGATCTTTGCCCCTGTAGTTGTGTTGAAGGGGGAAAAAAAAAAGTTTTTTTTTTTTTTTTTTTTTTTTTTTTTTGCCATACACGAATCTCTCCACTGGAATGGCACCAGGTACCCTCGCCTTGAAGTCCTTCAGAGACTCGTGGTTTTGCAGCGTCATGAGGTACACGTTCTCTAGAGGGACGCCGAACACCTTGTGCTTTGAGCCTCTTGTGTGCTGACCGGTCATGATGTCTTTTTTTTTTTTAAATAACCTTTACAAAAACTTCTTTTTTTTTTCGGTTTTCAAAAAAAAAAAAAAAAATTAAAGAGGTAAAAGGAAATCCCTGATCTGGGACGTCCTGTCTTGTTCTTCTACCTGCCCCTATCTTCAGCGGCTTCGGTCTTTCCTTTTTGGGCTGAGCCCGCTCCCTAAAAAAAAAAAAAGTAAAATTCGTAAGAAAGGTACAAAAAAAAAAAAAAAAGAAAAGAAAAAGAAAAAATGTCACCGCTTGAGCATTGGCAAACTAACATGGGATGGCGGTCTTGAGAAGCTCACGTCTCGTGTGAAACCCAACTCCAAATCGATGGGGTTGGCTTCTTGGTGGTGGGGGAGGTCCCATCTTGGGCTAAGCAAGGGTATCGGTAGATAAGGGAACTCCCCCGTGTCAGAATTGCTTCTGCTCCTCAGGGAACTGGTTCTTCTGCTTTTTCTGGAACGCGAAGAGCTATTTGTGAGTCTCTCTGTGAATCCTTGGTAACAGAACCGGGCCCTGCCTTCAATTGTTCCCACTGTGATTTTTTTTCCTTTTTCCAGCATGTTATTTTTTTTTTTTTGGTTTGTTGAATCCTTCCCCCCCTACCCACCACCCCCCTTGTTGCTGACTTCGTTAAGAACATTTGGAAAAAAAAAAAAAAAAAAGAGTTCTGTTGAGAAAAATAAATAAAAATAAATGTTCCTTTTTGTATTTTCTTTTTTTTTTTTTCCCTCCATTGTTTTCTTTTTCTTTTTTTTTTCCCCCTTCTTTTTCTCGCTAGTATAGTACAACTACTGACTTTGGTGGGGCTGACGATTTTTCTCTTTTTTTTTTTTTTTTTTTTTTTTTTTTTTGTCACGTGGGTCCACCCCAAGCCGCGAAGAAGCCAAACAAGATCACCAGAGGCTTTCATGATTGGTTATAGGTTACCGTGGATCTCCAGTTTGAAGGGAAAAAAGAAGTTTCTGAGGTCCCTTTTAAAAAAAAAATGGAGTGTCAAAATAGGGGGCACAGAATCCACTTCCCCCATCTGCTTTTCTTTTTAGTTTGAAAGGTAGTCTTTGTTCAGCGCTTTTGTGAAGATGCCTTCTTGGAACTCGTCCACCCCTTTGTTTTTTTTTTTTTTTTTTTTTTTTCTCCCTTCCATACCAGGTTTTATAACCCATAAACTAGAATTAGGGTTTAAATTCACCATGCACGCCCAATAAATTATGGCCACCACACAAGAGGCCATAAAGCAATATAACGAATACCTGCAGTATTTTGCTATGACTTCATTCTGCTTTTGAATATCCCAGAAGAAGAAGTAGTTCGACATCCAGAGCCACGGCAGAAAGAAAAATCCTGCGTAAAACTGCCTCCTGGCCAGAGTTTCGGCTGTATCCTTTTTCAATGGACCCGAGAACATTGTGTTATGTTGGTCCCCCCTCTTTTTTTTTTTTTTTCTTCTTCCCCGTGAAAGACTTTTATAAAAAAAAAAGAATCGTAATTTTTTTTTTCTTTTCCATTCATTTTAAAATCCTTCTTCGTTTTAATGATTGGGGGGGAGGGGTTAAAAAAAATTCTTTTTTTTTCTGCTAATGATGGAAAGGGTGAGAAAACAAGTGTTTTTTTTTTTTTTTTTTAAAAAGCATCATGTCGCACCAAAAAAAAGGGGGAAATCAACGAGGGGGGATAAAAAGTTTACAGTAAAAAAAAAAAAAAAAAAAAAAAAAAAAAAAAAAAAAAAGTGTGCGCAAAATAAGTGTATTTTCTTGTTTTCATCGTAGGGTTATATGTAACAAAAAAAAAGGACAAAAAAAAAAGGTTCCGCCTCAGATCTCTAAATCCTGTTTAGCACCCCCCCCCCCCCCCCCCCCCCCTGGTGTTTACAACTAACACGTTTCGCTCCTCTCAACAACCTCTTCCAATGGGCTTTTTTTTTTTTTTTTCTCAAGGGAAGAAATGCCATAGAAATTCAAAAAACCCACTCGGTGCTAGCCGAGACTAGACGGGTTAGAGATAAGCTTTTAAAAATACTGCAAAATTACAGTAACTACTTAAAGACTGGCGTTCACACACGCAAATGCACACACTCACTACTTTCTTTTTTTTTCCTTATTTTTTCTCCCTCCTTTAACCCTTAAAAGATGGGGTAAAATGTTGTTTGGCTGATAATTTTACAACCTCTTAAGCCGGAGCTTGCTGAACGGATCTATGATTCGCTCCAAAGCCGCCCAAGTGCTTTCCGATGGTTCATGCTCGAGGAAGTTTTGCGTCTTCTTTTTTTCTTCTTCTTTTTAAATTCTCCCATCTTTTTAAGGGTTAAAAAATGGAAAGGAAAATATCCTTACTCACAAGCGGCTGTGAGAAAGAGAAGAGGGAAAGAAAGAAGGGGAGAACAAAACAAAAAAAAAAGGCAAGAAAAAAAAAAAGAAAAAAAAAAAGGTAGGATCGGATGGAAAGTGGGAGGGGACCAAGAAGAAAAAAAAAAAAGAATGAAACTGGTACTTAAACAAATCAAAGCCACATGAGGGGAGGGAAGGGTCGCTATCTCGATATTTTTAGTGGAAAAATATCCCAAACTGAAAGTAAAAAAAAAAAAAAAAAAAAAAAAAAAAAAAAAAGAAGAAGAAGAACCCTTTCCCTACCTGACACGGCTTCTTACACAAAGAAAAAAAAATCTGGGGGGAAAACATGCCTGTCCTCCTGCCTCGGAGGTTTGTCAAACTGCATGGATTAGGGAGGAGAGTATCCAGTCACGGATATCAGTGGAAAAAAGAGACATTTAAGAGTACCTGCGGTATGTGGCAGGACGCTTTGAAAGAAGAAGAAAAAGAAGAAAAAAAAAGACTCTCATTCATGGTGTTTGAAAGAAAGTGGGAATGAAAAAAAAAAAAAAAAAAAAAAACACGCACAAATTTTGAAAAAAAAAAAAAAAAAAAAAAAAAAAAAAAAAAAAAAAAAGAAGAAACTCTCATCGTTTAACATCGACAAAGATTTCTTTCTTTTTTTTTTTATTTTTTTATTTCCCTTTTGTCCCCCAACCCTTTACTACTTATTAAGAAGCCTTCTCACAGCGCCAAGGCACTTATCATGCAGAACAAAGAGCAAAGCAGCCGTAAGAACGGACTGCCAAACCTTGCTGTTCAACCCACTGAACAAGCCTTGGAACCCCTTTTGCCTGTAGACGCCAACGAGGCACGCGAAAGTCGATTCATATTGCTCTTTAGCATCGTCACTCTTCGATTGCGCCTGAAGTGTTGTTTTAGCCATGATGTAAGGGTAGGTGCATATAGTGGCAGTGAGCTTGCCAATGGCCCCGAGCACGAAAAGCTCATAGGAAGATAGTGGTGACGAAGCAGCTCGTGAATGCAACCGCAGCCACATGGCCTTTGCTTTTTCAAAAGCTCCGTACTGAATTGTAGGGTTAGATACAAGGATCAAAGCAGGGCCGAGCCCCTTGTACATTCCCGGAAGGCCTTCCTCCATAGCCAGGTCCTTCAGCTCAGCAAGCGTCGATTTTTTCGAGCCGGTTTTAATCTGCCGTGTGGAAACAACCCAAATTGGGTTTGTGAGCACGGCACCACCCGCCCCTGCCAGGGACGCACAGACTAACGTTCTTTTAATGGTATCTTTGATAGGGATTCTTTGATGAAGGTAGGAGTACAAGTAGTAATACACAGCTTGGATGACAAGCATTCCGTATATAGAAGATCCTAGCCCGGAATACAGCCTTGCCCAGCCTTGTTTGTCTTGCAACAGTTCCTTGAGAACCTCTAGGGTGGTTGGTGGGGATTTTCTGTCTATGAGGCCCTTTGTTTCTTCTTCGCTGTCGTCGTGGCCCAGGGACTCCGTGCTTCGGCTTATTTGCGGCTTCACGGGGGACAGCATGTTGCGGACGTCAGAATGTTGGGAAGAGCCTTCTTTTTTGTGCATTTGCATGATCATTGACAGAGAAGTGAAGGGAAAAGTGGCTGCTTGCGCAAGGGAGCCTCCCAATGCACCCGCCACAGCTTGCATCGCGGGAGTAGCTGCTGAGTGATCTCCCATTTTTTTTTTTTTTTTTTTTTTTTTTCCCCTTGCGATTTTTTTTTTTTTTGAAGCACAAAAAAAAAAGTCAAAAATAAAAAGTAGTAAAGAGAGGGAAAAACGAAAAGAAAAAAGGGGGGGGGGGGTAGAGGGAGAGAGAGAGAGAAGAAAGGGGGGGCATTAAAAATAAAATGGAGCCTATTCTTTTTTTTTTGTTTTCTTTTTTCTTTAAAAAAAAAAATAATAATAAAAATAAAAAAAAGAGGGCGTCATAATTAGTCCCTTTCCTCTCCACTCCCCCTCCCCTACGACTGTACTGACAATTAGGATTTAATTATTGTTAATACAAAAAAAAAAAAAAAAAAAAAAAAAAAGGGAAAGAATGGGGCTTTGGTTGCAACACTATTTGGCGTTAGGGGTTCTTCGGGTAGGTTCGGTCTGAACTCTCCGGTGAGCCGGTTGCAAGTCGCTTGTCGTTTGGTGCGATTTTGGGTCTGCAGTACCCTCGGATCCGCTTGTTGGGAAAACGTCAAGAATGGCTTCCCGGGGATAGGAGGGGATTGTGCTTTCTTTTCGGCCACCTCTGACAATTTTGTCAGCACTCTGGCTAACCAGTTCGCACGCTTGCGTACGTCAGCCGTAAAGATAAGAAAGGGGATGGGGGGGAGGAGTTTTTTTTTTTTTTTTTTTTTTTTTTTGTGTATGCCACTTATCTTTTTTTTCTCTTTTTTCTCTCTCCTTGTTTTGTTCAAAAAAAAAAATTAGTCGACATACCACAAAAAAAAAGGGGGGAGTAAAAAAAAAAAAAAAGTTGAGAAAGAGAAAAGAAAAAAAAGGAAGAAGAAAAAGGAGAAAAGAATTGTTTGTAGAAAAGTGTTTCCTAAAAGTTTTTGTAAGAAAGTGTGTGTGTGTGTGGGGATAGCCCAACCAGGTAGTCAAACAAACCTGGGGGGTTGCTACACGGGCCAAAAGAAACTCAAAGTACAGGACAAACCCCCTCATGGAGGGTCGCCCTTAAGAAAAGAAAGCTTTTTCCCCTTTCCTTCCAACACCAGTAGTTACGGGACAAAAAAAAAAAAAAAAAAAAAAAAAAAAAAAGGGGTGGAAGACTGAGATTGAAAAACATAAAAATCTGTTGAGTAAAAAAAAAAAAAAAAATAAAAAAAAATGTGCTGGTCTGGAAATCACAAGCTTCTTTTGGAAAAGCCAGGGAGGGGAGAGCCTATTACCCCTCACGGGCACTCCTCAGAAGAAATAGCGAAAGACCCAGGATTCTTCTTCTTTAACCTCTTCTTCCCAGTTTTATTGTAGCCAACAAGAAGGGACGTAGCACTCAAAAGTGCTGTAGTAAAATTAAACAAGTTTTTTTTTTTTTTTTTTTTTTTTTTTTTTTTTTTTTTTTGCCCCGTTTTGAGAGGTTCCGTCTGACAGGTCTTTCTTGTCTCCCAGCCGACACCCTGAAATGGCTCGCTTAAGGGGAGGTGTCGCTACGCACCTAGACCCGGCCAAAAGGTCTTGCTGCCCCTAAAATATAATTATGTGAGCCCCCCCAAAAAAAAGCAAGAATTCTTTCCTTTCTTCTTCTTGGAGCCTGGAAAAAAATGTGGGCAGAACAAGATGGGGTTGCTAGCAACCCTCATTAAGAATTCGTTTTTTTGGGGGGGGGGAACCACTTTGCCTTAGTGACTTCCAGAGAAGAAGAGAGAGAAAAAAAAAAGAAAAAAAAAAAAAAAAAGAAAAAAAACAGAAGAAAAAAGAGGGGAGGGAAAGGGTTATTTCGTTCCCTCTCAAACCTCTTTCTCATTTTTCTTTTTTTTTTTTTCTCTTTTTTTCTCATTCTTTTTTTTTTTTTTTTCTTTTAAATTTTCCTCCCACAGCAAAGATATCTTATTCGGTTTTTAATTTTCGATAAAGAGCAGGCCTTCTGAGCAAAAAAAAAAAAAAAAAAAAAAGAAAAAAAAAATTAAAAAAGAAAAAGAAAAAAAGGTTGAACGCAAATAAGGAGGTTTTAAGTACTTTTAAAATAACATTATTAAATATTTGCAGATTGGCATAAAAGCAAGAAAGAGTGCATAAAAATGCACTCAGTTATTAAAAAAAAAAGAAAGAAAAAAAAAGAAGTGCTTTCTCAAACATAACCACTCCCTTAAAAGCATGTATTCTTCCTGCATCCAAGAAAAAGAAAAAGGGGGGTTTTTTTTGTTGAAAATAGGGTGAATAAGAAAGGGAAAAGCAACCCCTTTCTCTCTCCCCCCACACATCTCCCCCATTTTTTTTTTTTTTTTTTTTTTTTTTTGGCAAGGTTTTCTTTTTTTTTTTTTTCCCTTTAATTTTCGCACTCATAAAAAAAAAAAAAAAAAAAAAAAAATAAGAAAGAAGAATAATGATTTCTTTTGAGGGGGATGGGAGGGGGTGGAAAAAAATCTGCAAAAATTGATGTCAGATGCCCGGCAACAAGCTGCTTCTTAAGCTCAAATAAAAAAAAAAAAAGAGGGTATAAACGTTAAAAGAGAAAAAAAAAAATCGATACATTTCAGTGGGCTCACTGTTCAAAAAAGAATATATGAGTTAAAGGAGGCCGGTGTTGGCGGCGCCCTGCACAAGAACTGTCTACTTGATTACAGGGGGCGCGCCGCGACCGAGTTGTATCTTCTTCTGCGTTCCGCATCATATCCTTAATGCGTGCGGTGTACAGCTCAACCCCAGCCGGTGCGTCCCGGGTACCAAGATTCTGCGCTCGTGCAGTTTGCTGCCTGTTCGTCACCCTGAGTATCTGCATTATGTTCTTCCACTCGGGCGCTACCGGTGATGACCGACGAGGAGGTCAACAGTGAACAACACATCTGATGTTTTTCTTATATTTTCATGTTATCCCCACCACCTGAAAGAAAAACTTCGCCATGATGGGGGGGAGGGAGAGGGCGGGGGGGGAGGGGGGGGTAGAACTGTTAGCAACCCATAAAATTCTGGGCCCGATAAACGCTGGGAAGAAGGGAGGTTCACTATGATAAAAGGGATGGGGATGGGGAATGGTTTCTTTTTTTCTTTTTCTTTTTTTTTTTTACAATAGTACCTGAAGAGAAAGAGAAATAATTTAAAAAAAAAAAAAAAAAGAGGGGGTTCCGAATTACACTTGTTGAATGAACCCTTAGGGGACCGGGATAAAAACACAATTTAATAGGAAAAGTGGGGGGTGAGGGAGTCGGGGAACAGGGGTGCTAGCAAACGCGATCACAAAAAAAAAAGTCATTTTCGCACTCTTACCCCATTTATAAAAAACCTCAATTTTTTTTTTTTCTAAGTCCCTGTTTAAAAAAAAAAAAAAAAAAAAAAAAATTAAATAAAAGTCGCAAAATAGTCACGATATCAGGAGAAACAAAAACAAAGGACGGGTGTGATTTCTTTTTTTTTCTTTTTTTTTTTTTTTTTTAGTTTCTTGTTAAAGTGAAAAGCTCCCAGACTGACAAACATGAGTATTTTCCTGAAGGCAAATTCATTTTCCTCCCTGCTGGGACAACCTCTGTTGACGGACCATATTGGCACACGGAAACAAGTTCTTCTGCAGTATCGATGCACAGAAACAAGCCCGCGAGGGCCATTCTGCCTACTATCTAAGAAAATTGTCAGATCGGGAGTTTGCCCTGACATTTGTCAATCCGACATTTTTCACCACAGTATAAGAATGGTGACAATTTTTTTTTTTTTTTTTTTTTTTTTAAAATATAAAAAGTTTCTCTTATTAGCAAGGTATTGGGAAATATTAGGAAGAAAAAAAAAAATAGCAAGAAAAAAAAAATAGATCTTTGAAGGAAAAAAAAAAAAAAAAAGCCCAATCGGCGGTTATGATTGGAGAGAAAGTGTTGGTAACAACCCCACCAAACATATTTAAAAAAAAAAAAAAGAAAAATTATATTATTTCTTATGGTAAGATTTATCACTTGGCCGTATTTAAGAAACCTCGATCATTGGCGGTGTGCTGGTTGGTGAAAAAGATTAAGGTTCCAAGAGTACGTAGAAATTCCAAAAAAAAAAAAAAAAAAAGAAAGAAAGAAAATCCGTTTCAAGATTATTTGTTCGTATTTGACGCTTCTTCAGGGGCTCCCACCTCCCTTAGTGATTTAAAAAAAGGTAGTTTAAAAAAAAATTGAATATAATAACGAAAAGATGGCCGGTCTTTCTTTCTTTCCCCCCCTTTTTTTTTCTTTTTGTTTGTAACCTCAATTTTTTTTTCTTTTTTTTCCCTTCTTTTTTTTTTTTTGGCTTTCAAGGATTTTCATATTCTGAGCCAAAGAAAAAAAAAAAAAAAAAAAGGAAAGTAAGTCCCTATTCATGTGATTTTGATCGAAGTTTATTATACCTCTTTCCCCCCCCTCAAAAAAAAGAAAGCATGTCAATATGTAGAGGGGAGTAGGTTAGGTTTGTCAGGAAGGGGGTTTAAAACATATTTTTTTTTTTCTTTTGATAGCAAAAAAAAAAAAAAAAAGAAAAGAAAAGAAGAAGAGAAGTGTGGAAGAAAAAAAAAAAGAAAGAAGACAAAAAACGAAGGGTTTTATCTTCAATCTCTCCCCGCCCCCCCCCCCCCCCCCCCTCCCTATCATCTTCTATAAAAGGTCTTTTCCCCTTGTGTTTTTAGGAGGGGAGGGGGGGAGAGATTTGTTTGTGCGCACGAGCGGAATTTTACCTAATAAAATAGCTCATTACGCTGCCATCAACTAGTTTTTAGTCTCGACAATAATATTGTTAAAACAAAAAAGATTGCTCGTGGCAACAAACTTGAGGTAACTTTGGTGCATCAATAAATTTCAGCTTTTTTTTTTTTTTTTTTTTTTTTTTTTTTGGAAAGAACAAATGAGGGTGTGGAAGGAAGGGAAAGGTGGTTAGAACAGGTAAGGTACTTCAAGGCCGCAATGCCCCCCCCCCCCCCCCCTTTTTTTACTTTTGGCATTTTTTTTTCTCGAAAAAAAAGGGGGGAGGGAAGGAGTGGGGAAGGTAGAGGGGAGAACCAGAGTTTTTTTTTTTGTGTCCCCTGTGATAATTAATCAAAATCTTCTTCAGGAATTCGTTACACTTCCCCCCCCCCTTTTTTTTTCCCTTCCCACTCTAATTTATTTCCCATCTGATCGCGAAAAGACACCCAGATCCTCCTACTTGTGAAGAAAAAGCTAGTGAGAGTTTATTCTCCCCCAGCTCACTACATTCTTTTTTCTTTTCTTTTTTTTAAATCCCTGAATGTATCACGTTAGTCTTTTTCTTCTTCTTTCTTTTCGGTTAGTTAAATGGTTTTTAACAAGGTTTTCTTTTTTTTTTTTTTTTTTGAAAATTATCTGACAGTTCTCCAATTTTTTAAAACATTTTTCTCGGAAATCTGAGATATCGCTGCAATTTCATCGTTTACAAAAAAAAAAGAGTTTTCTCTCTTTTTTTTTTTTTTTTTTTTTTTTTTTTAAATTTAAATGTTGATAGCACGTTAATCGTAGATATGAAAGGAAAGGCCGTTCGTTGTGCATCTGGACAGAGGCGATGTTTAAGGGCAAATCCCACTTGAGGACCACCCTTAAAAAAAAAAAAAAAAAAAAAAAAACCTGCAGTTTACTGCCCTTCAACACTTTTTTTTTTTTTTTTTTTTTTTTTTTTTGCCTCGGTTCCTTATTATTTGTATAGGCGAGTTCAAGATTCTTTTTTTTTTTTTTTTTTTTTTTTTTGATCAAAAAAAAAAAAAAAAAGTGGGAGAAAGGGGCTCAAGGGGCAGGACCCTTGTCTCTCGCCCAACTATAAAAAAAAAATAAAAATAAAAAAAGATCTTCAAACCCCTTTTTTGCTGTGTTAGTAAATAATTATAAAAAATAAAAAAAAAATAGTACTAGGTTTTCCCCAAAAAAAGCTAAGGGAAAAAAAAAATCATAAGGGGAGGGGTGGATAATAGTCATTACCCTTCTTTCTGTCTCTAGAAAAAACAAAAAAAAACAACATCCCCCCCTCCCCTCAAAACATTTCCCTTACCTATTTTTTCTTTTTTTCTTTTTTTTTAAAACCTTTTTTCTTCTTTTTTAAAACTCTGCCATGAACGGTATTTATGGGCAAGGCAGTTCTACTCAATATTATGGAGTATTCAATCAGGTTTTAAAAAAAAAAAAAAAAGAAAAAGAAAAAATAGAGGGAAATGGGGGGACAGTAATAGTTACAGTAATGGTTGAGAACGAAATAAAAAAAAAAAAAAAAAAAAAAAAAAAACTTGAAAAAATTTTAGTGTGCATGGGGCTCACTGTTCAGGAGGAGTTTCACACCCATCGGTCACCGTTCTGCGGGTGCCTCGGTGGCTCGAAGGAGAAAAGTGGTCTCCTGTCGCACCCTAGCAGCCTTTTCCGCGATCTTCTTACCACTGACACCCCGTTCGACTTCAGCAACGCTTCCGTCAAAAAAATGAAAAATTGTTTACGTCCTCTGCAAAAAAGAAATGAAAAAAAAAAGGAGAAAAAAAAAAAAAAGGAAAAAAAACTGCAAAGTGAAAAATGTCGGACTAGCAATTTTCCCGACGCTGCTTTTTTTTTTAAAAAAAAAAAAATAATAATAATAATAATAATAATAATAATAATAATAATAATAATAATAATAATTTACGTTAACAAAAATAACTCGGAAATTTGTCAGCCCCGGCACTTTTTTCACTTTGCAGTAATAAACATAAAAATATGTTCGCCCGTATTTTTTTTTTTTTTCTCGATGTTTTTTTTTTAAAAAAAACCTCTTTCCTTCAAAAATATCTTTTTTTTTTTTTGCAACGCTCTGAGCGTCATTGTGCGCATGGAAACTTCGTTGCAAAAAAAAAAAAACAAAAAAAAAAGAAAGAAAAGGAGTGGGGGGGGGGGAGGTGAAAAAACGAACACACGTTGTAAAAATAGGGGAGTGGGGGGGGGGGGGGGGGGGACTAAGCGCGAAGGTATGAATTTCTTCAATTATTTTTTTTTTTCTTCTTCTTTCCTTCTTCTATACTGTCTTGAAGAACTAAGATCTCAAGAGAAGAGAAAAAAAAAAATGTAGTTAAAAAAAAAAAAATATGCATGTGAAAGAAAAAAAAAAGGGGGGGAATATTTTCTGTGATATTCACTGTTTTTTTAAAAGTTTTGAAGTAAAATATAATAGATATACTGAGAGTTAAGGGTCTCGTTAAGACCAGTGGGGGGCGGAGGGAATAACAACTAAAATGGTGTCACCACCATGAGGCAAGATTAGTCTCCCCCAAGCCTGAGTTAAAAAAGGGACAAGGCTCTAGGTGGGGGAGGGGGTTAAAGAACCACGTGGTAGGACATATATATATATATATTTTTTTTTTCTTTTTTTTTTTGTTATAAGGTTTAAAAAAAAAAAGTTCTTTTAGGTTTTTTTTTTTATTTTTTTCGCAATTAAAAAAAAAAAAAAAGGGAAAATTACACGTCTCATGTTGCTGTGAAATATAAACTCCCAAAGAATATGTCAATAAATGAAGGGGGGGGGGGGGGGGGGGGGAAGGTTGGTGGGTGTGGACCACACAATACTGGTTCCTGGTCTCTGTGGTTCTACCTCCCTATTCTTGTTCCTTAAAGTGTGGCGTTATGGCCAGCTGCGGACAACAAAAAATTGGAAGGAGGAACGAAGGAAAACAACAAAAAACAAAAAAAAAAAGAAAGAAAGAAAGAAAGAAAGAAACCTGTAAAAATAAAATCAACTTATTGCGTTGAAGGCTTCTTAGCACATCCCTAAAAATAAAAAAATAAAAAGGGGGTGATTCACTTACAACCTTTAAAAAAAAAGAAAAGCCTCTTCTGGCAAATGCCTACCCTTTCTTTATAGGTGCATAAGTGCATCTCAGCATCTTACCATAATAAGGGTATTTTTCGATTTTCTTCGGGTGTATTTAAGTGGATTGCCCCAGATAAAGAGCAATAGGTCATTTACCAATCTACTGCAAAAAAAAAAAAAAAAAAAAAAAAAAAAAAAAAAAAAAAAAGAAGAAGAAGGGGAGGAGGGGCATATGGTAGAGCGGCATAAATGGGAGCAAAAGAATAACTTATTGGAAACCCAGTTCAGAAAGAGGTTAGTTGCTCCCAGCGATCTATCAAAGAAAATGTCCCCGGCGGCCCATTTCTTTCTTTTTTTTTTTTTTTTTTTTTTTTTCCCTTCTCCCAGTAACTGGAAGAAAAAGAAGAAGAAAAGAAGTGATGTAAGAAAAAAAAAAAAAACAAAAAAAAAAAAAAAAGAGAGAAAAGAGCCATAATTGAAATCTGTGCCGAGAGCAAGAAAATTTCTTGTGTACTGCAATAAAACGGGAAAAAAAAAAAAATCTTCGCCAAAAGCAAGAAACAGCCATCGACTATTTCTTGACGAAAGTATTTGATCGAAAACTGGAAAAAAAAAAAAAAAAAAAAAAAAAAAATCCATTTTTATTTCCGCTGTTACATGTGCCCATCGATAACGGCAATTATAAACTCACTACTTTGTAGGTTAATAAAAAGTTTCTTTTTTTTAAAATATGTTCTCATATGAATCAAAAGAAGCACTCACACACAGACCGTTTTATTTTCCTTCTTTTTTCCCCCCCCCCTCATCAAATTAAAAAACTGGAGGAAAAAAAAAAGTAGGTATCAAAAAAAAGGCATTTCGTATTTTTTCACACATCAAAGTAGAAACAAAAAAGGGGGGGAGAGGGAAATAAATATCTGGGAAAAAATTCTTTTCAAAATTCTCTCATCCTTAGGGGATCGCTTACACTTCTCGTCCCCCTTCCCCCCCCCCCCCCCCCCCTTTCTTCTAGGTTCCTTACTACTTACTGTCGAAATACGGTAAAAGGAAGGAGATTGGACACAGAAAAACCACTACCTTACAAGGCAAATAAAGAGAGAACAATAAAAAAATTCTTAAAAAATGATTCCTAATTTCCTTTTTTTTTTGCAGGGAGAAAAATCTTTGAAAAATCTTGATTCGGGGGTTCCTCATCTCGGAGGACCGTTATTACGGGAGCGGGAAAAAAAAAAAAAAAACCCCCCGTTTTTTTTTTTTTTTTTATTTTTTATTTTTTTGTGTAAGTGCTTTTTTTTTTTTCCCCCCTAAAAAAAGGGGGGGGAAAAAAAAGAAAAGAAAAAGCCCTAAGATAAAAAGAAACGCGGGAGAAAAAAAAAGAGAGAAAAAAGGGTACAGGGAAAATTCTTTTTTTTTTTTTTTTTTTAATTTCACTCCTCGTCATTTTCTTCACTCACGACGCGAAATGGCCATTATTTATCTAGTTAAATAATGAGATTTTGGAGTTAAATAATAGCACTTCAGAGTGCAAGAAATATACCCAAACCCTTGAAAAATCTTTTTGGGATGGGCGTATTTTGACTATTTTTGGCCATCTGAGGCCATTCCGGCCCTTAAAGTGGGAATTACCTATTTTCCTTAGAGGGATATCCCCTAAAAAAAAGCGAAATCAGTGAAGAATGACTCAAATGACGAAGAGCGAAAATAAAACGACTTACTTTGCCGCCAAATGAGCCATTATTTAACACCCGTTTCCGTTTTTTCAGGAACTTGAGTTAAATAATGACTCATAATTTGTTGGCCAATACATAGCTATTTCTTTTTTCCCCCCCTTTTTTTTTTGGTTTTTTGTCACTCTTGACAGTAATGAGAAATGGGACTTCCCCCCCCCCCTTTTTTTAATGTTGAGAGCGATTGGGTAAACAAAAATACTACAAAAAAAAATGAAAAAAAGTGCCGGGCTGACAATGTGTCAAAGTGTCTGATTGACTGTCTTCTGAGCTTTCTAGGGCCGGTGTAGACCGGTATAAATCCAGTGTAACATTACAACCCTGTCGGATCAGACAAACTGTAGTCATCAAGTTGGCCGTTTTTTATTTCTCCCCGACAAATTTTTGTTCACTTTTACAGTATTGCGAATTTTGCTACCCTCATTTCTGTTCTCATACAGATAAAAAAAAAGGGGGGGGATGTTGGTGATGGTGTTGTAAGACGGCAACAAGGAAGGGAAAGTAAAAGAGAAAAAAAAAAAAAGTCCCTGAGCGAGATTACAAAAATTGGTCTTCTTCATTTTATTTTTCCCTCGCAGGGGGGGGGGGGGGGGGTTTACGCTAAAAAAAAACTCTTTTTCCCTTCCTTCTCTCTTACCATGTACCACCTTTTCAAAATCCCTTCAATACGTCAAAAAATGTGTGTGTGTGTGTGTTATTATTTTCCCTTGCACATGAACTTTTTTCTTGTTCTTCTTTTTTTTTTTCCCCCTTTTAATTACGGCATGATTATGAGTTAGATATGATCTTAGTGAGGAAGGGGGAAAAAAAAAGGCGATGTTTAAGGCAAATCCCACTTGAGGACCACCCTTGTTCCTATTTGCGGTCACAGCTGATGCTTCTAAAGATAGATCTTCTATTCCGCAGCAACCTCACGTACTTCTGCAGGATTCCATCCTTGGCGTCCTACTTCTCACCTCTAAGAAAAAAAAATAAAAAGATAAAGGAGGCCAGTTGGTGGTGCCCCGCACAAGCACTATGTCTACTTGATTCCGTGTTCATGCATAAGGAAGTATAGGCAGCAAGCTGGGATAAATAAAAGGTTTTTTTTTTTGAGCCGCATTGCTGCCTAGATACCGGGACGCCACTTTTTTTTTTTTCTTATTTTATTTTTTTTTTCATTTTTTTTTTGATAAAGGGGGACCAATTTTTTTTTTCATTTTTTTTTTGGGGGCTTTTAATTCTAAGAAGAAAGCCTTGTTCTAGGTACGAACCCCTTTTTGGTTTCTTTTTTTTGGGGGGGGTTGAGGTGGGGGGAGAGGAGGTAATGGTAGAAGAATAATAAAAAAAAGAAGAAGAAAAACAGCTTTTTTTCCAAAGAAGATTTGTTGCTTTAACATGATTCTCTTTGCAGTTGTTGTTGTTTTTTTTTCCCCCCCTTTTAATGCCACTTCTGGTAGGAGTACAAACTGCCACCGGAGTTGTTTCTCGCATCCCTTTCTTTTTTTTTCTTTCTTCTTTTTAAAACCCTCTTTTGATTTTTTTCAATTTATTCATTATTTTTCCTCCCTGTTTCCTCTTTATAAAAAGAGGGGAGGCGGGACTGACAACGCGAGAATATTCCCTAATTTTGATTTTTTTTTTTTTTTTTTTTTTTGTATTTCTTTTTTTTTTTTCTCTTTTTTTCGTGCATTGTTCTTCTTTAACTTTTTTTTTGTTGAGGAAATGAATCTGGAAAAAAAAAGAAAAAAAAGAAAAAAAAAATGAGATATAGCAATTTGCTTTTTTTTTTTGTAAGGGCGGCAATGTATACCAGCCCTAAAAAATAAATGAATAAAAATTTTTATTTTGAACTAGGAGGGGTAGGTGGGGAATGAGAGACAAGGGAAAGCGCTTTTGTCATGACTTTGGTGATTCCTCCACCTTATGTTAACTTTGAGCGAAGAAAAAAAAGGGAAAAAAAAAGGGAAAACCCCATCTTGAAATCCCGCCAAAAAGACGTAAAAGTATAGAAACAAAGCGCCCTCTCATTTGTCTTTCGATCCCCCCCCCCCTTTTTTTCGCTTATCTCCTCCTTCAAATGTTTCTTTTTTATTTTTTTTATTCATAGTATCCAGGGTTAACCGATCACCCGCGGGTTTTTAATTACAATCGGGTTTTAAATTGACGTCAAATGAAAGGCGAGCATGCTTAAAACCCTTATATTCGTATCCCGGGCCCCCCAGATACACAAAGCCGACCCCATGGGAGCATCAAAACGACTTAGAAAAGGATTGTTTTCCTGAAAAGCTGGGTGGCGGTTTTTCTTCTTTTTTCTGTTTAAATAGGAGCGAAATCAAAAAATCAATAATTAGAACGGGAGGAGAGCGTGCAACCATACTTATAACCCTTGTATTCGTCTCCCAGACCTCCCAGATACACAAAGCCTGCATCGAAACGACTTAGAAGAAAAGGATTATTTTCCCTGTTTTTGGCTGGTTTTTAACTAGGCGCGAAAGTCAATAGAGAGCAGCTTTCTGAGCCAGCCACCACGCTTCGATATCGAATGAGGTCGCCTCAAGGCTGTGGTCCTGGGCTATGGCCGAGTAGGACAGCCATTCCCCCTCTTACACGTCTGCAGAGGTAGGCTGTCGCGTACCGTCGAAATTACAAAAAACCGATCAAACCGATCCGAAATTACAAAAAAACCCATCATTAACCCGACAGTGATCGAAAATCTAAAATTGCTCGGGTCGGGTTTTAAAACCCGAAGGTGATCGGTTAACCCTGGATACTATGTTTATTTATTATTATTTTTCTTTTTTTGTTTTCCCCCCGTCTCCTTTCTGCTTTCTACGGGTCTGGCCGAGAAAAAAAATAAATTCTGCGGGCACCCTGGTGACGGGAGGTGTGTAAAAAAGCTCTCTGGTAAAAAAGAAAAAAAAATGGGGTAAAATAGAGATAAATTCTCAGAGGAAGCTTTGCTCGGCAACACGAGGGGAGAGTGAGAAGAAGGAGCCGGAGATGCACATTAGAAGGTGGGAAAAAAAAAAGAAAAAGGGGGGGGGGGAAAAAAAGAAATGGAGAGAGAGAGAGAAGGGGGGAGGGGGGATATGGGAACTCTGGGTATATGGTTCGTCCTCCCACCCACCCCTCTTCTTCTTTTTTTTTTTTTCCTTTTTTTTTTTTTTTTCATCTAACTTTTGTGCTCGCCCTCCTTTTCTCCTGCCCTCTGACCAACAAAATGGGAATAGGGATGTGAAACTCAAAAAAAAAAAAAAAAACTGGTGAAGACAAAAGAGTGTTGCCCTAGCAGCGCATAGAAAAGAAGAAACAAGTAAAAACGGAGGGGGGGGGGAGGGAGGGAGGGAAGGGGAAAAGTGCGTGTGATCTGAAAATAAAAGGGGGTGGGATTGGGGGGGGAAAAGAAAGAACATAAAAAAGGAAAGGCTTTTTTTTTTTTTTTTTTTTTTTTTTTTTTTTTTTTTTAAACATTGGATACCTAATGTAGATTTCAAAAAACAAGTGTCGTTTTCCGGAAAAATCAATGGAAATTTAAAAAACAAGCCAGTTCCCTGGATAAAAAAAAAAAATAATAATAATAAAAAAAAAAAAGGCCAGTGTTATACACCCAATACAGATTTGGTATCTTATGTTTTCAAAAAATATTAAAAAAAAATTCAGAGGAACATAAAAAAAAATAAAATAAAAAAGAGGAGGGAAAAAAAAAAATAATTGGTTAATTGTTTTGGAGTGGAAAGAGAAAGTAATAATATAAAAAATAAAAATAAAAATACGGCACCCATGCGACCTCAGAAAAATCTTGTTAAATAAAGGGGATGGGGGGGGTGGCGTGGCGTGGCGTAAGAAGGTAAAGCGGCGATGTTGAGCCCTGCCCTTGCCTAGCTGCCCACATGCGCACAAACATTTAGTGCGCCAAAATTACCCCATTTACTGGCTTATTAAAGAATATACCGGACTGGTGAATATTTTGCACCGTAAAAAAGTCAATTTTGTAATCCCAAATCTGATACTTTGAGGGGGGTGGGGGTGGGAGTGGGGGGGATGAAAGAAAACAAAAAAAAAAGAAAACAAATCTTTCACAGAAAAAAATGGAATAAACAACCACCTACTGTGCAAATTTAAATTTGTTTTTTTTTTTTTTTTTTTTTTTTTTTTTTTTTTTCCCCCTTTTCTTTTTTTTTTTCCCTTTTTTTTTCCCCTCCTTTTTTTTTTCCCCCCCAAAAAAAAAGGGGGGGAAAGCTACCGGTATAAAAAATAATAATAAAAAAATACAACTTTATTATCTTTTTATTTCACAGTTTTATTTCCCTCGGCCTAAATTCTCAAAGAGCGAGGAAAGTAGCGTTTTTTTCCCCCCGGGCAAATAAACTTTTAAGCCAAATTTAACAGGGCGGGGAAATAAACTAACATAATTCTTCCAGCTCTTTTTTTTATCAAAGATGCCAAAAAGCAAGAAGGTCAAGCGCATGGAAGAGATCTATGAGTCAAACATATAAGAACCCTTCCTATGAAAAAGCGTGGACTGCGATACTGCGATGCTCGAGTCAGAGAACATAGCAGGGAAGCCGCGTGAGCAAGCTATCGTTACCTACTTCCAAAGCAGGAGGGAAGCCGGGCTCAAGGCATCGAGCCTCTGGTGTCTTTACTCCAAATTGAAAGCTTGGCCTCGCTTGACGTCTTTGCCACTTTATCAAGTGACGAGGTTCAAGATTATATTGAACAAAAAAAAAGGGACCGCTACCGCCGCTATCGTTGCTTGCATGTTTAGCGGGGGCATGAGATCTTGCGAAGTGGTGTCGATGGAAATCAGCGACATTGTTAAGAATCAAGTTGATGGGAGGTTTATCTGCACTGTAGCACGTTCAAAGACGGGTGGGCACACAAAATTCCACATGTCTGGCATTTATGCATCAGCAATGGACCAGTACTTGTTGCTACGACCTAAGAAAGAGACCAAGCGTCTGTCCCTTTAATGGAGAGAGGAACGCCCATTGGCAAAAACAAGGTATACAAACTGGGGTACGATGTGGCATCCGTCATCGGAAAGCCCGCCAATGAGATATCCAAGTTTACGTCACGTTACGTGCTGCTGAAAACGGCGCATCTATCTCCATGATGCAATCACATTTTGGATGGAGAAACAAGCATGCCAGAGCACAAGCAGTGCGCAACACATGGCAGGACTTTTGAGTCAAATACAGACCAGCCCAGGACCAGGAAGCCCAAGCCAGTCACAGGACGTCAACATCAATATCAACATCCGCACACGCCAGGAGTAGATAGTACCCACTCCACACCCCTTTTTTCTTTTCTTTTGCCATTTTTATTTTTTCATTCTACAAACAAGCGTGATAGTCCAGCGTTTTCCGGTCCACGTCCCGCTCTTTGAGAATTTAGGCCTCGGGAAAATAAACTGTAAACAAAACGCCGTATTCCGGGGTAAAGTAGGGTTTACCTTTTCCCTCGACAGATTGCCCTGGCCCCTCGGAACCAATTTTTATTTTTTTGTTCGCTCGGTAAAAATTATGTCCTCGGGAGCCACAATCTGTCTCGGGGAAATAAACCCTACTTTATTGCCCCGGAATAAATAGTTATTTTTTTTTTTTTATTTTTTTTTACCATATTGCATTTTTGAAGAAGAAGAAAAAAAAAAAGAAGAAAAGAAAACTGTATGATCTTTCTTTTTGTTTTCTTTCTTTTTTTCCCCCCCCTTTGGGTTTGGACTGACCCTCTGCTGCGGCAGTTTAAACAACTTGTGAGTGATGGAAAACAATTAAGGGGGGGGGGGGGGGTTTTAAAGGCTTTTGTAGAAAAAACCAGTATCAGTGAACTACTTCGAGAAAAAAAAAAGAGAAAAACAAATCATTTTTCATATTTTTTTATTGTCATAATAAAGAAAGAATCCCTTTTTAACGATGCCTGCCTTTGTCATCTTTCGAAAAAAAATTCTTGCACCGAAAGCTTAAGAAAGAGACCGCAGAGCCAATCGAAAGGGAAGGGGGGGGGGGGGGGAGATTTTCACATCGAAAAAAAAGGGGGGGGCTGAAGTGCGAGTGAGAAACCTGAAGCCGATAGCCGCATAAAAAAAAATCTTTTGTTTTTTGTGGGGGGGGGAAACTCTTTGAAGCACGGGTTTTGCATAAATGAAAGGAACAAAAAAAATAAAAGAGCCATAAATAAATAGAGAGAATAAAAAAACCGAGAGGAGTAGAAAAAGTATTTAAAAAAAAAAAAAAAAAAAAAATGGGGCTTTGATTGCAACACTAGGTGGCGTTAAGCGTGCAATGAAGCACGAACTACCTACTTGATTACAGGGGGCGCTCCCCGGCCGAGTTGTAGCTTCTTTTGCGTTCCGCGTCGTGTCCTTAATGCGTGCGGTGTGCTCAACCCTAGCCGGGGCGTCCCGGGTAACCAAGATTCTGCGCTCGTGCAGTTTGCTGCCTGTTCGTCACCCTGAGCATCTGCGTTACGTTCTTCCACTCGGGCGCTACCGGTGATGACCGACGAGGAGGTCAACAGCGAACAACACATCTGATGTACTTCTTATATTTCCATGTTATCCCCACCACCTTAAAAAAGGAAAGAGTGAAAATAATTAAGAATACATACTAAAAGTCAGGTATTTCTTTTTTTTTTTTTTTTTTAAACAAGAAGGAGATGGGGATGGGGAAGGAAAAAAGAACAATAAGAAAAAACCATATTTAGGTTATGCCCTTGACCCAAGTGTGAACTTAAAAAAAAATCTTTTTTTTTTCTTTTTTGGGACGTAGGGCCAAACAACGACAAACGTCTTCTTTGAAACCCCCTGTTAAAAAAAAAAAAAAAAAAAAGAGAGAATTATTAAAAATCCTTAAATCCTTTTTTCCGTCGCCCTCCCCCCTCACCCCCTTTTTTTTTTTTACCTCGGTGGTTTCTCAATTTACGTTTCCCACCTAATTCACTCATATAATAAAAAATCGTCACTGTAACCCCTCGTTCTCCCTTCTTTTTTTTTTTTGACCGTTGTCAGAGGGAAACAGAGTACGAAGAGGAAGGGGGGAAGAAAGAAACAGCCATGTCACTATTTGGGGGGGGGGTATTTTTTTCGGGAAAAGCTGATCCAGAGTTTTTTTTTTTTTTTTTTTTTTTTTTTTTTGAAAAAGTCCAGCCATCACCCGGCAAGCTTTGGCGCCCACAATGATCGGCGTTTTGGTTGTTACTTATCAGTACAGTGAATAAATAAATAAAAAATAATAATAAGAACCTCTTTTTTTTTTTTTTTTTTTTTTTTTTTTTTTTCCTCTCAATATCTCAAAGTGCCACATATACCTAGCGCCGGTCCAGGAGGTACTGCCGGCTGCAGGGGGGGAAAAAATTTTTTTTTTTTTCTTTCGGACATCTTTAGAGGTACGAGGCGTGGAAAAAAAAAAAAAAAAAAAAAAAAAGTATTCGATCTTTTAACGTCAAGGTGCCAAACGGCGCTCAGCACGACCACCACCTCGGCTCAAAAGTGAACCATAAAGTACATGGGGTATGGGTGTTGTAGTCAACAACAACACATTGGAGAGAGCTTTTAACCTGTACAGCGCCACCTCTCGAAAAAGAAAAAAGACGGTAGGGTTGGAGAGGACCAACCCTTGTTCTCTATATTTTTTTTTTTTTTTTTTTTCCCGAAAAAAAAATTTTTTTTAATCCCCTTCTTTCTTCCCCCACCCCCTCCTTTTCTCCTGCAAAAAAAAAAAAAAAAGAAAGAACGGGTGACCATAGTTTTTTTTTCGTATCGTAGAAGCGGGAAGTCTCTCTCTTTCTAAAGCAACCATTGAGGGTCTTGCAAAAGGTATTGCAGATTAACCGACTGCACCGAACTGACTAGTTGTTGCTGTGTTTCGACAAATTTGGTAGTCCTTTCCTGCTTGTTGATCCGACCAACGGTAGCATACATGGCTTTCAGTTTCTCTATACTTTCCCTGCTGGACGAACTGCCTTCACTGCTACCACTTCCCTCACTCGCATCACTCCAGCACTCGGACACCTCGGCACTCGACCCCGAAGAGCACAATTTCTCACTTTCCACGAATTTCTTGTCCTCACCACCTTCCACTGCTGCCGCCCATGCAGAGCTGTAGGCTTCTTTAATCTTAAGGATCTTGGCGCGTCTGGCGTCCATTTTTTTTTTTTTTTTAATCCAAAAATAATTAATATCCTGTGGGAATGTGTGTGGAAAAAGAAAAGAAAAAAAGAAAAAAAGAAAACGAAGAACAAAAAAAAGAAGAAAAAAAATTAAAAATATGCCATACTGTAAATCTCAGTATTTTCTTTCAAAAAAAAATAAATTAAAAAAAAAGAAAAAAAAAACGAATTAGTTATGAAAATTAAAAAAAGAAAAAAAGGCGTTAAGAACCTTTTTTTTTAAAAAAAAAATCGGGTTTGCAAAATTAAAAAAAAAAAAAAAAGTTCGTTTATTTAACATGTTGAAATTCGATTCTAAAGAAAATACTTATATTTCCTTCCTCGGTTGTAGCACTTTAAAAAAAAAAATCAGATCACTTTCCCATTTTACAAGGCTGTAAAAATACAAAGTAAAAAATCTGACTTTTACTCCGAGCAATATTGTCGGGGGGGGTCTAAATTCAACTTTTTCGCATCATCCAGGATGCGAACGGTGCCTTCCGACGGCTTCCTTTTTTCGTTTCGGGGATAACGACATAAGGACGGGCAACCTCCTGCGAGAAAAGCCCCACCGCACCGCGAACAGCACGCCTGTCCCACGACCCGTCCCTCTGCACCCCGAACCCTTGCACCGTAGAAGCAGAAGTGAAATCATGACCGGAAAGGATCCCCCCAACACGCAATTTGGGCCACCAGTCACGTAAATCTTCCAATACAGCTTCAAAATCATGCCTGGCATCTACGTAAACGAAGTCCAAGCTGTTGTCAGGAACACGTTGGGACGCATCGTGTGACCAGTTCCGCATCACCACCAGCTTCTCTTTCCAGGGGTCCAGCCTTGTTAACATTGTTTCATACAAATGGTCCTGCCCGGCCTGATCAACGTTTGCGATATCCCTGTAGTTCTCCTGAGTCTCCCACACGTCGACAACCATGTACGTGCTGGCGCATTTCCAGTTCGTTAGTACCATAGCGCTGAACTCTCCTTGCTGGACTCCGATTTCAGCGCCGTGACGTTTTCCTTCCCTTTGAAGGATTTCGCCCAATTCCCATCTCCACCTTGGTCTGTACCCGATAGGGATGACGGCGTCGTCGCGAGGGGGGTCCGAAGGTGGTGTTGGTGAGTTAGGTGATTGAGCCTTTTTCACCTTGGATGTCGTCTTGCCGTCTGCCATCCTTGCGCCGAGCAGCCTCACCGCCTCCCTCATTTCCTTCACCGTCTCGTCGTTCACACCCCCATCGATCCCCATGCCGAAGGAGAAGAGCAACACAAGCGATATAACTATGTACAGCCTTTTCTGCTGGGACGACCCTTGGTGCTCCTTTTGAGACTCCATTTTTTTTTTTTTTTTTTTTTTTTGAAGAAAACCTGGAGAAAGCTCTGAAAGGTGTCTCGTACAGCTGATGACGGAGTCAGGTCACCGTGTCCGGGTGCGGAGACTCGCACATTGGATCATGTTCTCCTCGTCGTCATCGGGGGACGCTCTTTTTGGCTTGCATTTAGAAAAGGAAAAAAAAAAAAAAAAAAGGGGAAAAAAAAAAAAAAAGAAAGAAAAAAAAACCATGATAATGGTTTTTTTTAATAGAATTTTTTTGCAGGTTTTTTTTTTTTGTGTCACGCTATTCGATGTTAAGCTGCTTAAGCAGTGCTGTGTCCAAAGATTTACGTGAGAAGTGTTTTTCGTGTAAAGTGCTCTTTGCAGGGTTTAAGTGATCGCCTTCCCATAAGAATGACTCCCCGTAGGAGGTTCTCATAGAGGCCATCATGGAGGCATGGGCATCGCGTACTGCTTGCTGCTCCTTAGCGTGGTTACCTACTTCGATTTGCTGTCTTTCTTGAGCTTCTTGCCTAGCGCGTTCCTTCTCCATTTTGTTCAACCTGTCTCTTTTTAGCTTCTGTTCGTAGCTGTCCCGTTCCTGTGCGTCTCGTTTCTCAAGATCTTCCTGTGCGACAGCGTGGTCTTCTTGTTGTTCCTGCCTCCTTTTGGTGCTTTCCTCCAGTTTGTTTTGTGTGCATTGATCCAAACTTTCCACTCTCTGCACGCAACCCCCTTTAAATCCGTTTCGCACTGCCCGCTGCAGATAACAGCTCATCTTTCCTTGTTATTTTTTTTCTTTTCTTCCTTTTAAAAGGAGATGAAGAGATTGAAGAGGGCGAAAAAAAAAAAAATTCGATAAAGTCTCAGTGTGCATGGGGGTGCTCACTGTTCTGAAAAAAGGAAAAACAAAAAGGAGGGGTGGTTTTTTTTTTTTTTTTTTTTTTTTTTTTTTAGATAAACAAAATTACTTTTACTTTTTTTAATTCAGGAGGGGGCAAAAAAAATGTCAAATCCATTCTATCCCCACGGCGTATGTTAAAGATGGAGATGGTTGATCTCCCTTTTTTTTCTTTTTTTTTAAAATGCCTCCCTGTGGGGGGGGGGGGGGGGGAATAGAAAAAAAGAAAAACAACAGTTCGAGGTGGGAACTGTGTTCTACTTTCGAAAAAAAAAGAAAAAAAAAAAACGTTTTTAAAAACCTATCTTCTTCTTCTTTTTTTTTTCTTTTTTTTTTTTGTCCCACTACAACTTGGCGGCAACATAACTTCCATTCTCTCTTAGGACCTGAGCCGCCTGTGTCACCATGTTATCGATGATTTGCTTAGCGGGGAGCACTTCCTTAATACCACCGCAGGCCTGCCCGAACATCTGCGGGTATACCTGCGCAATGGACAACTTCTTCTTGTTTTTCTCCTCGTTGTAAAGGGGAATCTTCCCCTTGGAAACCGCTTCCCTGATCTCGTCCTGTCTGTTCTCCTCCCAGTCTTTAACGTAAGGAGAAAGGAAGGTACGAACGGGCCTCCCGGAGTAGATAAGCGTTCTGACAGTGTCTCGGGAAGATGCGGAAACAAGAGATTCTCTGTGTCCTTTTTTGGCGCTGGCTTCGAGTGAAGCCACGAAGCGGGTACCTACCCAGACCGCTTTGGCACCAAGTGAGAGTGATGCTGCTATACCTCGTCCATCGTAAATTCCGCCTGCAGCGACAATGTGCACAGGACCGCCGTGAAGAGGGGATGTTTTCCCTTTAACAAGATCAACACACTGAGGGATGAGGGGGAAGGTTGCAATGTCGCCAGAGTGGCCGCCAGCTTCCGTCCCTTGTGGGCAGATGAGATCGACACCTACGTCAAGAGCTTTTTGAACGTGTTTTGGATCGCCGATCATGTTCATTACTAGAACACCGCCGGCGTGTAGTTTTTCGACAGCCCACTTGGGTGGGACACCGATCGCGCACACGAAGAGCCTTGCCTTTTCCTTTACGATGATGTCGATGAGCTCCGGGAGGTGTCCCTTTGTGTAGTCGTAGTTCGTTTTTCTAGCGTTTCCGCCCACCTGTGGCCAGGCCAAATCGACGCCGAAACAGGTTTTGTCTCCCTTGATTCGTTCCTTAAGCATAGCGATTTCTTGACGAAGGACCTTGGGTGTCATTGTCAACCCACCTATGGTGCCGATGCCCCCTGCGTTCGTCACCGCGGCTGCCAGTTCGTGAGTTGCAACGCCGAACATTCCTGCAAGAAGAATAGGATGGTTGATCCTGAGGAGGTCTGTCACCTCCGTGCGCACTACCTGGGGGGATGAGTCGGCCATTTTCTTTTTTTTTTTTTTTCTTTTGTTCCCTTTTTTTTTGATGATTATTTTGTGAAAGATTTTAATTTTAAAAAAAAAGTTGGGAGGGGGGGGGGGGGGAAGTGATTTTGTAAAAAAAAAAAAAAAAGGATAGTCATGCTCACATGCTGTTTCCAAGGTTTTGTTTTTTTTCCTTCGCCTCGAAAGATTCTTTCATCTGGAATTATTATTATTATTATTATTATTTTTTTGTTTTGCGTTGTTTACCTTGTTTTCAAACTGCTGTCTAAATTTTTTGTCGAATGCCTTCCGTGTGCGTATATACTCCAATACACATCGCCGCTCGCTTTCCGATAGTGTCGGCACGGTCTCCTCTTCAAAGCCAGGTTTCACGCACTTATCAAACGAGCCGTTCACTGTCTGCATGAGCGCCTCAATCTCGAATTTAGAATGCTCAACACCATGTGTTTCTTCGAAATATTTACCCGGAACGTAATTTCCCATTTTTTTTTTTTTTTCCCTTTTGCTGCGACCCCATTTTTTTTTTTTTTTTTTTTCGCTTCGAACGAAAAAAAATTTTTTTAAAAAAAAAAAAGAGGGACCACTATCGGACGAAGCGTGTTTTTGGGGGGAAAAGAGTGTGAGGGGAAAACAAAACAAAAAAAGTAGGAGGGGGGGGGTTTGTTACTTAGTATAGGGTTGGATTTTCTTTTTTTTTTTTATTTTTTGGTTTTTATCGGGAAGTAAAAAAAAAAAAAAAAAAAAAACACTAAAAAAAATCTTCTGTTAAAAAAAAAAAAAAAAGAAAAAAAAAAACATATGAGGGAAGAAGATTTAAAAAAAAAAAGAGAAAAAAAAAAAGAAAAAAAAAAAAACCACCCTCCCCCCGTCTTACTGCTTCCCCCTCAAAATGTTCATAAGGGGCCCCAGAGCAGTGCTCCAAAGGTACGACTGGTTCTTAACAAGGAACATCTTCAACACAAGGATGAACATGATGGTCCACACAGTCACACCAACAGCGGAGAGCCAAAACTTAAGCGTAGCACGGGCATCCGACGTGAGAGAATAGGGTGCGTTCTTCCTCGCAGTGAACTCGAGGAAATTAGGACACAACGAGTGCGTCGCAAGAATCATGGAAACCGCACCAGTACCAGATAAAATTGCTAGCAACACAGACTCCGATCCATACTGCTGCCTGGACCCAGGAGCAATGGAAGTCTTTCCTGACCATGGTACCCCGTTCAAAATATTCCAGTACATCCCACCTGTTAGCAGACAGTATGCAACCAATGCTCCTCCAAAAATGACCGTTCCCACATAGATCTCCCACTCCGGTCTGCGAGCCACCATATTGTGCTCGTCGCCATCTTCGACACAGTTTTTGAGGAACACTTTTTCCTGCAGATCGACCTTGCTGCTGTCAAAGAGTTCCACACCGATCCCAAAGATCCTCCCTAGCCACAGTGCTGCCGACCCTAATATGATCAGAACCAAAACGTTTTTCAACAAATCCTGCGGTTTTTTCTTTTGCTGGAAGTCGAGCGGTACATCCTGCGGGCAAACGGCCATCTGCATGGCTGCCTTCACCCTCATAAACTTGCAAATGTTGTTCATAGTGAAGTCCTGGCTCCTGATCCCGTATGATTCGTACTCCTGTTCTTCCTGTGTTGCGACTTGGCGTTTTCTTCTTTCAGCTCTTGAGATGGTTCTCGACGCAGAGGGTGTTCCCTTGGCAGCCTTCTTCTTCCCCTCGAGTTCTGCAAGAAGTGTTTTACGAAGATTCTTCGCTTCTTGGTCTTCAATCATTCCTTTCCCAAATCGAGCTCCCGAAGTGCTTCCAGGCTTTAGAACGATTAAGGACGGGACGCTTTGAACACGGAGTTCTCTTGCGATGCCGTCGGTGTACCTGTCTAGCTTTACGCGGACGAAGTAGAGGGGGGCTTCCTTATCTTGGTTGTAGACCCTGCCGCCTCTGTGTTGTTGCTTGAAGGAGGAAACGTAGTCCTCGAACTGCTTAGAGTAGTAAGGGCACGCCTGGCACTCCCTCCCGTCGCCGGTAACGAACAACATCGCCACGAAGAATTCCCTGTCCTTACCCTTGATGTGCTGGACATAGTCATCGTACGATATATCAATCACCTCATCTGCCGATCCATCTGAAAACGGCCCATCTGGATTACACACCACAAGGCTGGCCATCGACAAGACCGTTGCTGCAATAGCACTTCTCATTTTTTTTTATATTTTTCGCCCTCCCCTTTTTTTTTTTTTTTTGAAATTTTGAAAAATTTTGAGAGTTTGATAAAAGGGTAAATGTTGGGGGGGGGGGGGGGGGGGGGTTTTAAAAAAAATGTTAAGGTTTTCTCTTTTTATTTTTATTTTTTTTTATTTTTTTCTTGAATCGGATAAAATCGCCTTTAAAAAGGAGGCGGGGGGAGAGCGATGGAAGCGGGGGGTGAGAATTTTTTGAGGAGGCTTTTTTTCCTTTTTTTTTTCCCTTCCTATTCTTCCGCTCACCATGTGTACTCCATCTAATATAAGAGATAAAGGAAGCGAGTTGGTGGCGCCTTGCACAAGCACTGTCTACTTGATTTACAGAGGGCGCACCTCGGCATTAATAAAAAAAAATATTGCAAAATTCTTTCGTCACCGCAGACAGAGCAAGAATTACAAGCGTGAGTAAAAAAAAACACCGCAGACAAAGCAAGAAATACAAGCGTGAGTAAAAAAAAAAAAAAAAAGGAGGGTAAGGAAAGGAGTAAACAACAAACAAAGCAAAAAAAGGGGGTGTTGAATAAAAAAAATACTGCGGTTTAGTCAAAAAGAAATTATGATCCCATATGTCTGCACAGCTACGTAAAAAAAAAAAAAAAAAAAAAAAAAAAAAAAAGAGATGAGATAAAGGAGGTTCCTGTCTTGGAACGTCCCCCTTGTCTCTACAAAAAAAAAAACCCCCTTCGCACTCCTATCCTTCGAAGAGCATAAAATAAAACAAAAAAAAAAAACGTTATCAAAAGGGAGGCTTGTCGTTTGTTTACTTTCTTCTTTTCTTTTTTTTTCTCCCCCCCCCTGCCTTCCCCCATTTCTTCAGGAAATGAAACAAAAAAAAAAAAAAAAAAAAAAAAACCACACGAAGGGATTATTAAATAATATAAAAAAAAAAAAAAATTGAGACGAAATCTTATCAACTTACGACGATCTGTGTGGATGTCAGGTAAGGCAAAAGAGAAAGCGAGGGCGTTGTGTCTATAAACATGAGAACGGCTTGAAGAGTAGCCTGCGCCCAACCCGCCGTCCCAGTCATTATAAAACGCGGGGCAAAGGCCGAGAGATACTCGGAAGTAGCCCACAAAAGAGGTGGGTTCGCCCTCAGCACACAACGCACAAACGCTGGAAATACCCTGTCAGCCCCAACAATAAGCTCTTCAGATGGAAGAGAATTCTGGATTTCCTCATGTATTATAGTGAGTGCGTCGACAAGTGAGCTGAGCTTGAAATCGAGAGAATTCGAAACGTTGTGCAAAGAGGCAATGGCGGAGTCAGCAGGGCCAAGCTCGGACAAGTCGGCAAGTGAACCCCGCAAACCTGAAATCTTTTGATATAACGCAGTACTTTTATCGTTATGTTTTGCAGCCCACACGCGTGCCATTGAAATTTCCGTTTTTCGGTCGATGGTCGCGGTGAGTTCTTTTCTCAAACCCTGTTCAGATTTTGATTTCTCCTCAACAGAGAATTCCCACAGCTTGAACAAATGCTCTGCAAATCGAGCCGAGAAGACAGTTACGTCTTGCTGACTGTCCTGTATTCTCTGCTTCTCATCCACGGTTCTCTTCACCATTTCCCGTTCGAAATTTTCTATCATGAGATCGACGCAGCTTCCGGGGGTTTCAACGACCTCGGAGAATGACAGCCCTGCCGGTGCTTTCTCCCATTTTTCTCTTATAAATTGGTCCCATTCGAGTTCTAATGGTGTAGGTTCGGGGGCGATCTCTTCCCATTCCGTAGACGACGCGGTGGAGGACCCGGACCGCAGTGGGAGTCTTTTCTTCTTCTTCTTGAATTTTTTAAAGGGAGCCGACACAAATGTGTTCAATGCTGTTGAAGCGCTTGTCAAACCCTCTACCGCAAACGACATTGGAGCCGCAATATATAATTTATACCGTTTTCGCCTGCCTTGTTCTAGCGAGACGGAGTTCTTAGTGCAGACTAAAGGGTCGAGAACGGGTATGAGCTCTTCTTCCAATCTGTCCAAAGCTCGTTTTGCTCCGGCGATGAGTTTTTCAGCGATTTCGCCAACTTCTTCATGTACATCCTCGTTGTTCACTATTTGCGAAATGTTCTTCTCCAGAAGCTTCGCGATACCCATAACTTGCTTCATAACGCCATGAAGTCCCCCGCCGTCACGCCCCAACAGCGCCTCTGCCTCCTCCATCCTCGTGAGCTTAGATTCCAACAATAATTGTCCAACCGTCAAGTTCAGAGAGTGCATGCAAACCCTCCCCCCCCTTTCTCTTTTTGAATTTTTTTTTTCTTCGGTTGATATGAAAAGAAAAGGGGGGGTTAAAATAAATACATTCAGAAGAGGGAAGGGAGGGTAACTGATAACAATTACTTTTTTTTTTTAATAGATTTTTAATACAACGGGTATTTTACTTTTTTCTTTTTTAAAAACGATGTGTGGGGGGAGGGGTGGAGTGAGGGGTGGTTATTCGTTTATACTTTTGTTTTGACTCGGCGACGGTTTACAAAAAAAAAAACTTTATTTTTTTCATTTTTTTTTTTTTTTTGTACCTGCAACAAAAAAACAAAAGGGAGACGATCTTTATATTAAATCTATTTTCTAACATCGATATTTAATTACTACTTTGATAGTTTTTTATATTTTATATTTTTCAGCTTTACAATTAGACATCACATACCTGGGAAAGGGAGGGGGCAATATAGTATTAATTTAGCAGCTTGTTATTTACAGCATAATTACGAAGTGCTGTTTGTATATACATGTTTTCTATTTGCGTCTTGCTCATAAGGGTTGTGGTGATATCCAGTGCGTTGCCTGTAGGCCTTCTTCTTTTTGTTTCTTTGGATAGTGTAAAGATGCGCGACGTCCCCACCTATGGTGAGATATGTGACACCGTCAAATAAGGGCCGGTGTAAGTCTGTATAGGTCCGGGCAGTGTCATTAGATTCAGCTTCGCAATAAATTTCGTAAACCTTGGCGTTTTTCTTAACGGGGTCTACCGCTCTTCCTCTTACAAAGATAGTTTCGTGGTGAGGTGTCCGTTCCTGATATAAGGCTGTGATTGCTTCGAAATCTTCTGTTTTTAAGTTTTCTGCCTCGCGTGCCGTTACGATCTGAAGCATTACCACAGCAGTGTTCCTGCTTTGTTCCTCCAAGGGTTCTGAAGCAAGTCTTCTAAGTCTCTGCCCCATGTTCTTGAGTGGTTCCGTCTCCTCTACCCCCACGCGCATGGTCACATCTTTCGTAAAGTCGAAATGCGTACCTGCGATGTACACCCTCAATATTTCCCCCATCCTCCCAAGCTCCTCAAGTTTAACGGTGTGTGCGACCCCTTGCAGGCTGACGATGCACAAGGAACGTCCTCCTGACATCCTTTATATGTAACCACCTAGTAGTTTGGGCGGAAACATCCGGCGTAATAAATTTTCGAAGTAAGTAACTTGCACTTCTACTTCTACTAAGAATTTATTTTTACTTTATTTATTTTTTTTTAGAAAATAAAATACGGCTTATTCTTGTAGTGAGGAATGTGGTGGTTCAAGTGTGTGGGATGCTACCTAATATTGAGTGGCATGTGACTTCTGTCCCCCCACCCCCTCGTCACCTTCAGAAAAGATGAAACTTAATAAAAGGTTCCTGTCCACACCAGACATACCCTAGCAATTGAACGTGTTCCACAATACAAAAGTAGAATATTGATGGTGCCCGTTGCCAGCCGGACGAGCCAGATGCATAAAGGAGGCCAGTTGGTGGCCCAGCGGCGCCCCTTTAACAACATACCTTTTTTGGTTTTTTTTTTTTCTTCTTCTTCTTTTTTGTTTTCCCTCTCCCCCCCCCCCCCCACCCCAACCTTTTTTTTATATAATTTTACCGTCTTAAAAAAAAGGGGGGGGGGAGAAAACCAAACTTTTATATATTATACTGAGGAGGGGGGAGGGGAAGGCTTTCAACTGGAAAGTTGGAAAAAAAACTTTTTTTTAACCTTTTTCTTTTTTACCGTTTACGCTGCTGTTGTCTTTTCTTCTTCTTTTTCTCGACGGGGGTAGGGGGCATCACGCCCAATAAGTCCGCGGTGCGTGATTTCACAGGTATCGAGTTGGCCTTTTTGTAACTGCAGTTCACAACCCCGATACACCGGCCGTACACCTCGAAACCCGACAATTGCAGCTCATGAGACCCGAAGGAGTTTACACCTGTTAACGACACACGGAAATACCGAAGAGGATGCTTGAACAAAGAGGACGGACCGTGTACAGCCCATACCCCAAAAGGGTTCGTCCCAGTGAGGGTGTCGTCACCAACATGCTTGCGGAGAACATGCCACACAACCCCGTCTCGCGACCCTTCAAGGATCCAGTCACGGGGGTAATACCCAAGGTATATAGGGTGCGAAGACCCAAAACTGTAGTGTGTGGGTATCACAGCGGGATAACCTAGATCGATGGTAATCCATGAATTGTGCTTATTCAAAGTACTGTAGCACCCCAACGCTTTTTTTATAACGTCTTGCGACATTGCTTGTGGGCGGGTTGAGGAGGAGGTTACCCTTACAGCGCCTCCTGGTGTTGTTGTGTGAAAATGTAGGGTTCCAAAGCCGCTGCGGAACATCTCAAGAAGCCCGTCGCGCGTTTCCGGGAAGTTGTCAAGCGAAGGTGCTGCTGTTTTTATCACCACCGACGGGGAGGAGAAATGTGTGATTTGCTCGCCGAGATAGTCGAACCCGGTTTTTAATGACGAGCTGAAGATGTTGTGCTTGCTTGCCGTTGTTTTCACCATCCACTCAAATGTGGAGTTCTCCCCCTCGCTCGCATGTTTGCACACGAAACCCCAAAACGAGTCCCCCTCCTCCAGCTTTTTCAACACATGATCGCTCTCCATTTGCTGTTGCGGCTCTTCTTGTTGTTGTTGTTGTTGTTGTTGTTGTTGTTGTTGTTGTTGTTGTTGTTGTTGCCCTGCTGGCCTCACTGTTCCCCGTAAAATCGGTTCTGGCTGAACAGATGGAGGCGAGGAGACCGGCACGGGTGGGGGAGGGACTGGCGGGTCTCCCTTCGTGCGTCCCTCTACCATTTTCTTCCGTTCTTTTTTTATCTTGTGCACCAATCTGTCCAAGCAGCGGTGTATAATACCGACCTCACAGGTGATTTCATCGACAAAGGATTTCTCATCGTCATAGCTGCCACCCGAAGGGTACACAGTCATTTGTTGGGGCTGTGGTTGTGATGGGGTTGAGTGAGGGGGGGACTTTTAGATAAAAAAAAGAAGAAGAAAAAAGGCATTTTGCATCGTTCAGGTAAAAAAAAAGGGGGGAGGGGAGGTTAAAAACAGTGGTGGTTTTATGTGTTTTCTTTTTATATAAAAAACCATACCAAAGAAGAAAAAAAGAGGGGAGTGGTGGAAAAATAAAAAAAAGGGGGGGGTTTCTTTTTTTGTATCGTTCTTCTTTTTTTTGAAATGAACTTATAAAGAAATATTAAAAAAAAAAGCAACATGGGGTCTTTTTTTATTTCTTTTTCCCCCCCCCCCTCCCCCTTCAAAAGCGACGCGATTTTTTTTTTTTTTTTTGTAACGTGTGTAATATGAAAAACAAAAAAACACTGGAAAAAAGAAAAAAAAAATCACAACTTAGACATGAGGTTGCTCCTGCATCCAAGGAAACCACCGTCGATAGGGAGCATGTGCCCATTGATCATACCAGCACCGTCAGAAAGGAGGAATGCAATGGCCTCCGAGACATGGTGAGGTTCCGCAAAGCGGTGAAGCGGGATAGAGGACAGCATAGGATCAGCTACCTTAGGATCCGACCAGTTCGCACGCCCCATTTCGGTCAAGACGACAGTGGGGTTGACAGAATTCACACGAATGCCGTAGGGACCAAGCTCCATGGCCATCATACGGGTGATCATGTCGACTGCCGCCTTGCTGGCACAGTACGTCAGATGGCCTGGGAGGGGTGCGTTGCTGGCCTGCGATGACAGGTTAACGATGGCCCCCTTCACACCTTGTGCAATCCACATCTTGCCGAAGGATTTGCTTACCAAGAACACTGCCTTTGCGTTTAGGTTCATTGTGAGGTCCCAGTCCTTTGCTGTTTGTTCCATCAAGGGTGATATCTTGGCCAGGCCAGCGCTGTTCACCAAAAAGTCGGCGCGTCCCACCTTGTCAGCTATGGTCTCACACGCGACTGCGTCCATCATGTCGGCAGTGAAATATTCAAAACCCGGTTGGTTCATTTCCTTCAGCTTCCCCTCGGCAGCCGGGGCGTCGATCCCCTTCACCTTACACCCGTACTTCAACAAGGTTTGTACGATGTCCTGTCCTATCCCCCCGCTGCACCCTGTCACTGCAACTGTCTTGTTCATTAATGATGCGGTGCCTCTCTTCATTTTTCTTTTTTTGTTGTTGTTGTTGTTGCTTTTTTTTTTTTTTTTTTTTTTTTTTTCTTTTTACAAACGTATGAGTAAGGCTTTTAAAAAAAGAAAAAAAAAGAAAAAAATGGAAGAAGGGGAATAAGAAGACAAGAAAAGAAAAAAAAGAAAAAAAAGAAAAAAAAAAAGAAAAAGAAGAAAAAAAAAAGAGACATTTAAGGGTACCTGCGATATGTGACAGGACGCCTGAAAAAAAGGGGGGGGGGAACGGGGGCAAAAAAATATTTATATATTTATGACAACTTAATTCACTTTGCTGCTTTTTTTTTTTTTTTTTTCCCTTCTTTTTTTTTCTTTTGCACTTCAGCAAGGTTTGAAAGGACTTGACTGTTGTGTACAGTTGTGCCCCCTCGAGTACATAAATAAGTAAGGGCCCCTCCCTTGGAAAAGGGAAACAGGTTTTTGAGGAGGAACTGGGACCTTTTTGTGTGAGACCAACAACTGTTCCTGAAACTGGTACAACCTCTGTTCGGCAATATGCCACCTTGGGCATATAGGAATCAGGCCCCTGATGCGAAATTGCCTCTCCAAGCCTTACCGAGAGTAGTTGCTGCCGATCGTTCTTGTAGTTTTGCGAATAGTCCCAAATGAGGTCGGGGAGGGAGTGAAACGTCATAGCTTTGCTGTGGAGGCCTTGGTGCCTGCTGATCCCCATAGCACCATACCGGCCATGTGGCCTAGAAGAAAAAAAAATCAGGGGGGGACTAAGAATTCTGACTTGGGTTTTTTTAAAGAAAATAAAACCTCAACTCTGAGGTTAAAGCCAGAAAGTGGACCTCCTAAAAAAAAAAAATCGCGGCCCTCCTAAGGTATCTTTACAAGATGGGGAACGGGGGGTGGGGATAAAGGAGTGCTGTTAAATTAAAGGAGAAAATCACTAAAAAAAAAAACCCCCCGTTACATTGCTCTCCTTGTGGAAACTAGGAAAGTATAATTTTTTTTTACGGAGGGGGGGAGAGAGAGAGAGAGAAACGAGAAAGAAATATATGAGTTAAAGGAGGCCGGTGTTGGCGGCGCCCTGCACAAGAACTGTCTACTTGATTACAGGGGGCGCTCCCCGGCCGAGTTGTAGCTTCTTCTGCGTTCCGCGTCGTGTCCTTAATGCGTGCGGTGTACAGCTCAACCCCAGCCGGTGCGTCCCGGGTAACCAAGATTCTGCGCTCGTGCAGTTTGCTGCCTGTTCGTCACCCTGAGCATCTGCGTTATGTTCTTCCACTCGGGCGCTACCGGTGATGACCGACGAGGAGGTCAACAGCGAACAACGCAGGGGCGCATCTCGGCCGAGTTGTAGCTTTTTCTGCATTCCGCGTCGTGTCCTTCATGCGTGCGGTGTGCGCCCCGGGTAACCAAGCTTCTGCGCTCGTGCAGTTTGCTCCCACCCACAGATAGAAACAAAAAAAATTTCACAATGATGGATGGGGAAAGAAGTGCTTACTATGCCCTCTTTTAGAACGATGCTAAGTCTTTCAACCACTGTTCTTTTTTTTTTTTTTTGTTTCTTCTTCTTTTTCTTTTTTTCTTTTTTAAAACTGTTCTTATTTATTTGATATGCACAACAAAATAGATCAACAAAAAAAAAAAAGATTTCTTCTTCCTTCATCCAACTCTCATCACAACTGCACGGGCAAACGCAAATGTGTGTTATATTGCAAAAACGAAGCGACCTTCTGTGCCACGGGGTCAGACCCAGCATTGGACACAATAGAAGCGAAGTCCTTTTGCGCATATGCTGTGCAGTAGTCCACCGACCATCCCCAAGGAGCAGCACCTGACGATTCCAAAGGAGAAGTTGGCGGCGGCGGCGCATGCAGCGACACTATCCCAGTACCCTTTAACAGCGAGGCATTCACCTCATAAATGGTAATTGAAGAAGGGAATGAAGCCGACGACCAATCGTCTACAGGTCGAAGAAGCCTCTCCAAAGCACCGTCTAGATAAGGCGGCCCAGGTGGCGCACACAACGCGAAAGTGCAAATATCAGCAGCTGAATCCGCAAGCATGCCTGCGAGATTGACCGTTTCACCCAGGACAGTGGAGAACTTTTGGAAGTGTGACCCCACGATCCCATATTTTACCTCTCCAGAGGCTATCCCGACGTGGCCTTGCACGCTTTTCGAGCTGCTTCCGAACTCATCGTGAAGCAAGGAGACACACCGGATACTTTTGTTGAAATGTGAATGGCATCTCCGTCCGGTGTTCCAGCTTGCAATCATGGAGTTACTTACTATGGTTACCACCGCGCCCTCGCATCGTTCAACGCAGCGTATTGCCTTCTCAAGCTCCTCGTTGACCTTTTCGGTGACCGCGTCCTTGCACCCACCGAGGAGTAGGGTTATCTTCTGTACCGTCGCCGCCACGGAGTTTTCAAGTTCCCTTTTAAGGAACTTCGGTGTGTATGCTAGGGATTTGCTCGACATTGGTATTTTGACGATACCGGTGGTTACTTCGCAGTCGGACTCGTTTTGAAGGGGTTGTACACCGTCGTCATCGCTGACTTGTTCCTTGGGCTGCTGGTGGTCAGGGTCCGTGTTGAACGCCATAAGTTCCCTGACGCACGCTCGCCTCCCGTGCAGGGACTGCGGGAGCATCAACGATATATACGATTCGGGGAATTCCGGGAGGTCCAAGGACCCCATCGACACCACGATGGGATTGTCAAGGGTTAAAAAATCCTGCCCGTCACAATCCTCGCCTGTCTTCCGCCGTCTTAAGACTGATATGACCTCCTCCGACACGGCGATGGTTCCCGGTAGACAGATCTCTTCTATTCTGGCTGCTTTTGTCACCACATCGCCGTTGTACTCAGTGCGCATTGAGGCAGGGTTGACCCACTGCTGCACGTCGCCGTAATGGATACCAATGCGCAGGTTGAGCCCGTTCCAGGCGTCATCGGGTTTGATTTTGGGCATGACCTTTCCCACTGCAAGGGGCCAGTCTTGTTCGAGGAGTCTCTCCTGGACGGATAGGCCGAAATTGCAAGCATCGGTCGCGGATGCGAATGCTATCATGAAGCTTTCACCAATGGAGCTCACTTCATATCCATTGAACTCTTCTATCGCCAGTCGAACTACATTGGCGTGTGTTTGTACCGCGATCCTCATGGCCGAGCCGCAGCGTGCCCATAGTGCTGTGGGTTCATGAACGGCGGTGTATACAATTGCAGCTCTTGATGTTGGCATGTTTTTTCCCATTGAAGAAGGCTCCCATTTGGTGGAGGGAGCCGTAGCTTGGTCGAACAAAGTGTCCGGGATGTGCGGTCGGTAGAACGCGAGGCATTTCAAAAGATTGTGGATTGACACCGCGATTTCAGAATCGATGACATTTGTGGAACTCTCGACGGTTTTCTCAGCACTGTCTAGATCGTAAGTAGTGATGGATTCCAAGAATTCGTTTAGCACGTCGGTCGCGGTTTTTAAAGTGCAGGCTTTCGACCTCCCGATGTGTTCTAACTCCCTCACAAACATTTGGTTTAACAGAACGATCGACATCGACAACAATGCTCCTCTCAGTCCTGCTGCAACACCAATCCCGCATGGAGGCTCGGAACAGTCCGTGATTTCCGCACGATTTGAGTAAGACGATGTTCCGCCGATGTCATACAACCCAAAGCGAAACGAGGCTTCAGCTGCTTGAAGGAGTAACCAAACCCCAGTACCATAGGCTACACCCTTCACGCTATCTGTGCTGGCATTGCACGCAATCATCAGATTTATGACTAACATTATGAGCGGCCATTTTCTTTCGGAGCCTGCTTGAGCTGAATCGAAGTCTATTAGGATTACACCCACAGTTAACGTGTACCCGAAAATATGGGTTAAGATCCTCGGGAGGGTTTTTTTCACCACCAGGAAGCACAGGGTGCACCCGGATCCCACTATACCCAAGCACATGCCTGCAACGAGGTAGGCTACGCCCTCCAGTTCTGTCATTGCCAAGCACACCCCGCAGATTAAGATGATCAGAATGCATGCGATCCCCATTACCTTTTTTTTGGCGATCTCGCCTTGTCTGTCATTTTGTAGAGATAGTAGTGAAGTGAACGCTTCCAGCCATGACGCAAATACTGCGAGCATTTTTTTTTTTTTTTTAAACCCACTTTTCTTTTTTTTTTCTTTTGGGGAAAATTGCGGGGGAAATAAATAAGGGAATATAAAAAAAAGGGGAGGGGGAGGGGTACTATCATCGAGACGTCGAAGGTTCCTTTTTTTTTTTTGAAAAATAAAATCCCGTTATATATTTGGTTTATCCTGTTTAAAAAAAAAAATCAGCACACGCATCGCTTTAAGACAACAATAAAAAAAAGCTACATCGAGTAAGAGTGCGTGGCAGCGACTCCAAAAAAAAGGGGGGGGGTTTTTTAACTCTCTTGTTTGCAACTGGCAGAGGAGAAACGTACAAAAAAAAAAGGAAGAGAGAATGGAAGGGGGGAAAAAAAGTAAAAGAAACAAGAGAAATAAACTCTCTTTTAATTTTTTTATTTTTTATTTTTATTTTTTTTTTTTTTATTGTTTACATTTTTTTTTTGTTATATTTCTAATCCGTAGGGAAAAGAAAAAAAAGAAGAAGAAAAAAAAAAGAAAAAAAAAGCAGAGAGGGGAGCGGTATAATGGAAAATAAAAAGTGGCGAAAAAAAAAAGTTTCCTTCCTCCCCCTTTCCCTTTCTCCTCTCACCCTCTTCATCTTTGTGGGGGGGGGGGGGGGGGGCTCAAAGAATATAAAAAAGAAATTTCTATGGAAAACAAAAAAAAAGAGGGGGACGGAGAAATGAACGCACGATAAAAAAAAAAGATGAGATAAAGGAGACTCTTGTTTTGAAACGTCCCCCTTGTCTCTACTTTTAAAAAAAACGATTCCCAATAACTTATGTCTCAAGTGCCCGTTAGCAATTTAAAAAAAAATAGAAAAAAGCTGCTCAGCACAAAAAAGAAATTGCATAAGGTAAAAAAGAACATATAAGAGATAAAGGAGACCGGTGTTTCCGGCGCCCTTTTTTTTTTTAAAGAATGAAAAGATGTAATATTTTGTAACAAAAAGAAGAAGAAAAAGAACGAAAAGAAAAAAAAAATTAGACGGCCTTTTCTAAAAGAGAAATTCTGCCTTTTTTTTTCTTTCCTTATTTTGTTGTATTTAAAAAATAAAAAAAAAAAAAAAAAAAAAAAAAAAGGGGAGGCGCCGCTTTTTGTTTTTTGGTTATCAAATAAGAATAAAAAAAAAATAGAGGAAATCGGCATTTTTTTTTCTTTTTTTTTTTTTTTTTAAATGCCAATATGTAACAATGCCTCCTTAATCTTGTAAAAAAAAAAATAAAATAAAATAAAAAATTTTTAAAAGCGCGCCTACCCCACAAAAAAAAATATATATATATTTATATTGTACAAATAAAAAAAAAAATCACCTTTCCACCTAGGCTCTAGAGGCAAACGACAACCAAGGTGTCTCAACAGCTTTCTTCTCCTCATACGCACGAATCTTGTCCTCCTTCTGAAGAGTAAGCTCTATGTCGTCAAGCCCATTAACAAGACAGTGTTTCCTGAAAGGGTCAATCTCGAAAGGGATGGTGGTACCATCCTGCCTCTTAACCACTTGGTTGGGAAGGTCAACAGTGAAAGAATGACAAGATTCAGCATCGGCCATTAGAGAGTCGTGCGCGTCCTTTCCGACAACTATGGGCAACATTCCATTCTTGAAGCAGTTGTTGTAGAAAATATCGGCGAAGCTAGTGCTGATCATACACTTCACACCAAGGTCAAGAAGGGCCCACGGTGCGTGCTCCCTTGAGCTCCCGCAGCCGAAGTTCTCGCCAACAACAAGAATAGACCCACCTTTGTACTCAGGTGCGTTTAAGGGAAACTCCATGTTAGGGGAACCATCGTTGTTGTACCTAATCGGCTCGAAGCAGAATTTTCCAAGGCCGGTGCGTTTAATCGTTTTCAAGTGGTTTTTCGGGATGATGATGTCGGTGTCAATGTTGACCCTCTTTATGGGGACGGCCTTGCCTGTGAGCGTGGTGAACGCGCTCATTCCAATACGCTGTTCGCCTGCGGCGGTGCTGCACTGCCTACGCTGAGACTTTCTTACATCGGAGATCTTCCCGGTGATCGCGGCCACTGCGGCCATTCCTGGCGACGCAAGATGGGTCCTCCCCCGTGCTCCTTGCCTCCCTTCGAAGTTTCTGTTGCTAGTGCTGACGCACCTTTCCTCAGGGTTCAGCTTGTCGTCGTTCATACCCAAGCACATGGAGCATCCTGGTTCACGCCAATCGAATCCTGCATCGATGAGTACATCCGCCACACCTTCCTCTTCAGCTTGCTGCTTCACAAGCCCGCTTCCCGGTACCACTAAGGCGTGCACGTTGTTCGCAACCTTCTGGCCCTTCACCACCTCGGCCACAGCTCTGAGGTCTTCGATCCTTCCGTTTGTGCAGGAGCCGATGAACACCTTGTCGATGGCGATGCCTTCGATGAGCTCGCCGCCCTGCAGGCCCATGTACTTCAGGGCGTTTGCGATGCTCGCTTTTTGCTGGTCGGTCTCTCCGTCTTGGACTTGAGGGATCTTGCCGTTGATGGGGACTACCATCTCAGGGCTGGTGCCCCATGTGATCTGCGGTGCGATATCTTCCGCCTTGAGCTCCACCACTCGGTTGAACTCTGCGTCGTGGTCGCTGTGGAGGGTCTTCCAGTAGGCAACGGCTTTGTCCCATTCGGCCTCGGTGGGCGACATGGGGCGGCCCTTGACGTAGTCGAAGGTGACCTGGTCAGGGGCCACCATCCCAGCACGGGCACCGGCCTCGATGGCCATGTTGCAGACGGTCATCCTGCCCTCCATTGACATGTTCTCCATGACGTCGCCCGCGTACTCCAGGACATGACCTGTACCGCCGCCGGTCCCGATCTTCCCGATGATGGCAAGCGCCACGTCCTTCGGCGTGACACCGACGGGTAGGGTGCCAGTCACTTTGATCAGCATGTTCTTTGCAGGCTTTTGCACGAGAGTCTGCGTTGCCATCACGTGTTCCACTTCAGATGTCCCGATGCCAAAGGCGAGGCACCCGAAGGCACCGTGTGTCGAGGTGTGGCTGTCCCCGCACACCACAGTCATCCCTGGCAGCGTGAAGCCCTGCTCTGGGCCGATGATGTGCACGATGCCCTGCCTGATGTCGTCGATGCCCCAGAAGTTCAGTCCGAACTCCTTGGCGTTCACACGGAGCGTTTCGCACTGCAAGCGGGACTCGGCGTTGATGATGGGCTTCTTGGTCCTGCCGGTGGTGGTGGGGATGTTGTGGTCCTCCGTCACAAGAGTGAGGTCCTTCCTGCGAAGGTCACGGTTGGCGTTCTTCAGACCTTCGAAGGCCTGTGGGGACGTGACCTCGTGCACGAGATGCCTGTCGATGTAGATGAGGCAGCCGCTGTCCTCTGACTCGTCCACCACGTGGTCCCTCCACACCTTGTCGAACAGCGTCAGACCCTTCCACCGCCTCTGCCTGTGGGAAGAGAGGACGAAGCATTTCTTCATCGTGCTGGCCTTCATCATTTTTCTTCTTTTTTTTTTTTTTTTTTTTTTTTTTTTTTTTTTTGCGTGCGAAAAAAAAAACCTTATGTTGGGCTTAAAAGAAAATTGTCAAGATGGTCAGAGCAATAACTAACGTTTATTCAGGCAGTGTTAAAGGGTGTCTGTGTTGGTGTCAGATCACATTTCTTCTTTTTTTTTCTTCTTCTTTTTTTCTTTTTTTTTCTAAACCCCCCGCGTCTTCTCAAGCCACTGCAAAAGCCAAGCGTTCAGCTCCTCCGGTTTATGTGTAGGGATCCAGTGGTCGCAATCAAACGTTTTCGTCTCGCAGTTCTGGGTCGCCTCCAGCTCTGTAATCCACGATGGCCCGTGAAAGGGCACGGGCTTGAGGAGGCCATGGCCGTAGGCAACAGGAACGGAACGGTGTGGGTAGAGATTCTGCTGGTAGTTGAACGTCCAGACTTTCTTCTGCATATGGAAATAAGGAAAGTTAAGCGTGGAGGGACACTCCGAAAGAGGCCGTGATTTGTAATTCGCCAGCTTCAAGAACGCCTTGTTCATGAAGCCCCCTAGCAGGCCACCAAGCATGAACGCCACAACATTGTAATTCTGGTAAGAGAGGAAAAAGAGCTTCGTCGCCACATCGGGTTCCTGAATACCACCGATGTCCAATGCGATAATGCGCTTGACCATTGAGGGGCATTTGGCCTGAAGGGTGTAGCCCCACAAGCACCCCCAGTCGTGGAGTAATAATGTTACTTTTTTGGAGGTTGTGTTGTTCTCGATTACCATTTTCAGCTTCAGGCCCATTTCTTCATGGCTGATGCCGTATGTCCCTGCCGTCTCGCCCTTTTGGAAACCGGGCCCCGTAACGATTAAGCATCGGTAGCCTTGCTGGGTTAACGCCTCAACCTGCTTGTCCCATAGCTTACCGCAGTCGGGCCACCCGTGAACTAGTAAGATTGTGTCTTTGGCAATGCTCTCTGAAGGGCCTGCTGTTTGAACTGAATACTCTGTTGAAACCGTCGGTTTCTTTTGAAACATTCTGCCGATGAACCAAAACGGGAGCGTCAGGAAGCGGAGCAGCAAGCATACAGGCACGACGACGAACCATGCTGGGAAGGTCACCCGCAAGAAAATTTTGACGATGCTGGGGTTGTAGGGAGAGGGTGTCATCTTTTTTTTTGTTTTTTCCCCCTCTTTTTAAAAACCTATGGCGAGCATGTGGGGAGGGAGAAAATGCCAATGAAGTACTGTAATAAGAAAAAAAAATTCAAATCAAGGGGACAAGACAGCTGTTTACGACCTCGAGCAATTTACTGTTCTCAAGTGCTGCTGCCACGCGCTCCTTGTCGTTGAGCTGCTTGTTCACGGCCACCTCCTGATCATGGGTGCCTGGTGATATTTTCAAATCTACCTTGAATCGGTTGGGAAGTGTCCGCAGCAATTTCACGCGCACGCACAACCCTATGAGCGTGGCCTGGCTGCAGTGTGTGACTGTGGGTGTGATCCACACCAAAATGTTATCCTCATCCCTCATCTCCACCCCCTCCAGGGACAGAACCTTCAGCTGCTCCAGCGTGTTTGGGTGCTCCGGGTCCCTCACACCTCTTATCAACTCAAACACTTCCAACTTGTCAATCCCCTCGGGTGTGTCCTCATCGTCCACATCTCCGCTCTCTCTCACTATTTCCGATACTTCAAAAATATCCGGGTTCGGGTTAATCAGCTCTGCCATTTTATTATTTTTTTTTTTTTTTTTATTTTCCCCTGTTAGAATTCTTTGTTCCCCTCCTCCCCCCGAATCTTTTTTCTTCAACAGTTGGAAAAGAAAAAAGTGCATACACACTTCTTATTAAAAAAAAAAAGGAAATTTTCTTCGCACCCCCAACTCGCTCAATCCCCCCCCCCAAAAAAAAGAGTCGGTTTGATTGTTGTGTGCATACGCCAGGGATTATTAACCTGTAGAAGGATAAAGGCCCCAACAATGCTTACCCACTTTGTTTTCTTTTTTCTTCTTCTTTTTTTTTTAAAGCAAATAACAATTCACTATCAATAATATTGTTTTTTTTCCCCCCCCTTCTTTTTCTTGTTCAAAAAAAAAATCTATAGATCCACGTCCCCCCCGCATTATTATTTTCTCATTTTTTTTTCTTTCCCCCTTTCAACGCGGCGGGGGTGGTGGTGGTGGTGGAGGAGCTGCCCGTGTAGGGTCGACCTTGGACATAATGTCCACAGGGAAAGCAGGAGGGAGCAAATTCACGACAGACGGCCATTGATGGCCCGTAAACTCCTTCAGGCGTGCGAGGAAAGCCACAATTCCGGGAACTATCGACCCGGGCCGCGTGTGCAGACCTGCAACAGCAGTACCAAACGCAACAATAGGCTGCGGGCTAGAACAGAGAGAGAAGTGCGTGTTGAGGATCTCAAGGAAACCCTGGAAAGCCAGCTCCTTGAGCCTACCTTCACGCTCTCTGCTAATGTGCCACCCTAGGCCTTCGATAAAACTGTTCACATCCCCAACACTGTCTGGCGCAGCGAGCCCGCACACCCCAAGACACATGGCCGCGCTCTGCAGTGCTTGGGAATGAAACTGCCTCTCTAGCATCAACCCCGCCAATCTTCTCGATACCACCGCAACCACATGCCTTGTGTCAACACCACACATCTTCATGGCGAACAACACCTGTAAGAAGAAGATGAAGAAGAGTTATTTGTTGTTGCCCCGGCATATACCTCGCGAAGCAAGTCCATCGCCGCAATGGCCACAGGATCATCAACACTCGTGAAGCCCAAAATCCTCTCCAGATGCAGCACCAGCGATGCGGCCACGTCCTTGTTGGGGGGAAAAAAAAAGAAGTTACGTTGTCCAAGTAATTGAGCTGCATACCGGAAACTGCCTCACGCATTCAGCAAGGAACTCGAACGAGGAGCCGATGACAGGCCGTTCGACGTTCTGTTTCGGGTGATAAGGAATTCGGGTTTTTTGTTATTCTTGCATACCAGTTCTGGTTTTACGATGGGCAACACAGCCATGTCCAGCATGGTGGCGCCCTTGGCTTGCGTTGTAATCAGAGCCTTGGTCTGCTCGGGCAGTTCGTGCACCAATGTACAAAGGAACACAAATGCAAACTGGGTGTGATTCCACTCGGGGCTCGCATTGGGCCCCGAGAAAAGCATCTCGTAGTAGTTTCCAACGAGCCCTTGCAGGAAGGCGTAAGTAGACGGCAGGTACTGCGTGAAAGACGGTCCAAGACCCTGACACATGTACCGAACGGTGAGGAGCAGTCTGGGGAGAACAGGGCTGTCCTCCCGAGTGCTCCGCAACATCTCAATCACGGGTTTGAACACCAGTTCGTGTGCCTTCTGTGTGTTCATTTCCTCCCTTGCACCCATCACAAGTGCACTGATTGCATCCAACAAAATCACCAAGTTCCGTGTGGTGTACCTACCTGGGGTGACAAGCTCCGACAACTTCTCAATTATAGGCACCACCAACCCTTCACTAATCACCTTCCTAATGTTGTGTTCCATCAAACCCGCAAAGCTTGAAACAGCCATCTCTTGAAGCCTCCGCTTGGGCATCCCCATACACTGCAGGAGAAGCTTCACATACCGTGTGAAGATACTGGTGTCGGGGTGGGAGCAGATGAAATGTTCATATCGGGAAAGCGACCAACATGTGATGGATGAGACAAGGTAGTGGGTAGAGGTGTTCTCTGCCAATGCGAAGAGTTGTGGGATCATAACAGGCAGGAGGGGGAGGAATGCTTCGTAAGATCCTTCAGAGAGCGCACCGAGAAGGAGTACCCCGCACTCCTGGACGCGCCATTCGGGTGATTTGAGACGGGTGTCGATTTCGGATAATAACCAGTTCTGAGGGTGGCCCATGGGTGAGATAACGGCTTCTCTAAGAACCGCAGAGAGATGGTCGACAGCAGAAGCGGCAGCTTTGCGAGGAGTCCATTGGTCCACATCCTCGATATCGTCACTATTGTCGCCGAATCGTGACATGCTGCAGGGTTTGATGTCGTCCTTCTCGTCAGCCTCGTCCATCATGGCGATCTCTAGCTCGCTGTACAGCATTTTCCCCATTAACACGTTCAACAGGTCGCCCAGCGTGCCCTGTGTAGAGGCGATCTTCTTGACCAGCGTTCGGATGGAACAGAACTCGTTCCAGTACTCACAGGCTTCCATGGCGAGGTTTTCGTCCGACGACTGCGCGGCCTTGAACACAACAGGGAGGATCTCCGAGAACCCGGGTTCGATGCGAATCAGTTCGTTATAGTAGCTTAGAAGAAGCCGGTAGATACGGACTGCTTCGGGTAGGTACATAGGATGCGCGGAGGTTGCGGCATGTAGTAGTTGAAGGATCTGAGGAAGGCTTTCAGTTACGAATTTGTCGATTCCTGATGAGGGGGACACCAGGCTGTCGGATTCCAACATGTAGCCCACCGCGCGAAGTGCTTCGATGGTGCCTTGATCTTGCGAACTATAATTCGATCCGATGAAATTCAACAAATTGCCGCACACCACTCTGCCCTGATCGCCTGTGTCGATTTGTGCTGCGTTGTCTTCTGCTATTTCTTTCACGCACCTTATGATGCCAGGAGCGTGGGCTGGGTTGCTTGTCAATGGCCATAGATGGGTGAATATGTCCGGCCATATTGCCAGGCCTTGTGTTCTTATTAAGGTAGAGATGCAGGTGGAGGCTGCTTTGAGGATTGCTTTGTCTGATGGGGATCCGAGGATCGAGATGAGGCCTTGTTTCATGTCCGTGACGATTGGTTCCACAGCTTCTTTGTAATATTTCTTTGTGTTCTCTTTTAGTTGCATGAGCGCCAAGGATCGTGCCCTTGTGTCTACCCCTTGCGCTGCGGCGCCTACGGCCAGGAGGCATTTGTTGAAAACCGCGTTGTTTGAATGGGTTTGAAGCCACTCCACCAGTTCCCCTTGCACCCTCGGGTCAGGGTTAAGCCCGGCCTGCAGCCGCCTTGCCACGTCCTGGAGCTGCTCAACGGTGGGCTCCATTTCCCCTCCCCCCAATTTTTTTTTTTTTTCCTCCTATTTTTTTTTTCAAACTAAATCACGCAGAGTTTTTGGACTTGACACAGAAAAGTGGAAAAAAAAAATCCAGGTCAGCTTTTTTTCTTGAGGGGGAGGGGGGTTCATTTTTTTCCAAGAAAAAAGGGGGGGGGTGGGAAATGGGGATAACAATAAAAAACACTGCTGTTCTACACTTTTTCATACAACCCCCCCCCCCCCCCCCCCCTCTCCACACACTTCTACTTTTAAAAAAAATAAATAAATAACCCTCTTCTCAATATCATTCTGTTTTGCTTCGTTTGCTAGGGGGTTCTACCGGGTCCTCTGCGTCTCTCTTAGCCGGGCTGGGCTCGGTAGCAGCGGCTCCATCAGGCTTGCTTTCCTCTTCAGGGTGCGCAACGGAAAGACCATGGACGAGGATGCTATTGCAAACCTCATCAAAATTGGCTCTAAAAGGGCGGTAGATAGAAAGCTGGCGGGCTTGGCGCTCTCGAAGGGCGGCCCGGGTTGTAGGGGTGTGCTTTGAAGGAATCCAGTGGATTGGGGGTTCTGTGGTAGTCACGAGATAATGGGAAAGGAGAAATTCTTGCTCGTGAATGATCATGTCCGACCAGGATTCTCTGAGAGCTTCTATTCTGTGGGAAAGCTTTGCAAGAAGTTCGTTGTAAGTGATTTTGTTTGTTTTTAAATTTTCGATTTCTTGCGCCCTGACCGCTGCGTCCTGCTGCTCTTGTTTTTTCGACACTTTCTCTTCCACGACACGGAGTTGGTCCATTCTCTTCCTTTCAAGGTTTTCCTTTGCTAGTTTTTCCTTTTGTGTTTTTAGAATGCTGAGCATTCCGTTCAGCATTCGTTGCCCCCGCCGACCGTTCATTTTCATCTTTGGTGTCTCCTCCTGTTGTTTGTCATCTGGTTGTTGTTCGCCGGCGATTACATTTTCTTCGGCTTCCTTACTCCTCACTTTGGAATCTCTTACTTCTTTGTCAGCCTTTGCCCTTCGTACCTCGGCCAGTTCCAGGTACTCTTCTTTTTTCTTTATCGCTACGAGTTTCAGCTCCACCTCCTTGTGTTTCCCCTCCAAAGCAACAATCTCCTTCCACACGATCAGTTTCTCCCTCCGCGTGAGGGGCGCAACGGGTTCTCCCTGTACCCCGTCTGCAACTTCCACCTCCATAGATGATCGAGATGATTTTGAGGAATTGCTTGAGCTTCTTTCCCTACTCATTGTGTTTTTTTTTCCCCTCTTTTTTTTCTTTTTTAAAGTCCTTTTTTTTTTTTTTTTTTTTACATGTGTTCGTTGGTCACAAAAAGCGAGGGGGGGGGGGGGGGGGGAAGGAAAAGAAGAGAGGAAAAAAAAAAAAAAAAAAAAACTACAAAATTGAAACGGAAGAAGGCATGACCGAAGCAAAAAAAAAAAAAAAAAAAAAAAAAATCTCTTTTTCCTTCTTTTTTGTGCACACGAGCGGGGCAAAAAAAAAAAAAAAAAAAAAAAAAAAAAAAAAAAAAAAAAAACTGCCAACTAATAGGGGGAGGTTTTTTTTTAAAAGTACTACGCAACAAAACTGTGAGAAATAGAAAAAAAAAATAAATAAAAATTCACTATGATAGGAACGAAGTGGATAGCAACGGCCCGCAAATAATAAAGGTGAAGGCCCTGTGTTTCACTGTTTGGAAAGGTCTGTCAATTACGACACCCTCCCTGGAGAAAACTCACAGTGTCATCCATCAGACTTCACGTGAATTTACAAAAAAAGAAAAAAAAAATATCATGGGAAAGAGAAAAGGAACAGACAGTATTCTTTTTTTTTTCTTCCTTGTAGTGTAAGGCCCCCCCCCGTAGTTCTTCTTTTCCTTCCCCCCCCCCCCCCCCCCTGCTCTGAGGGACAAGGAAAGAAGAAGATGGGGGAGGGGAAACAAAAAAAAAGTATATGAGTTAAAGGAGGCCGGTGTTGGCGGCGCCCTGCACAAGAACTGTCTACTTGATTACAGGGGGCGCGTCGCGGCCGAGTTGTAGCTTCTTCTGCGTTCCGCGTCGTGTCCTTAATGCGTGCGGTGTACAGCTCAACCCCAGCCGGTGCGTCCCGGGTAACCAAGATTCTGCGCTCGTGCAGTTTGCTGCCTGTTCGTCACCCTGAGCATCTGCATTATGTTCTTCCACTCGGGCGCTACCGGTGATGACCGACGAGGAGGTCAACAGCGAACAACACATCTGATGTACTTCTTATATTTCCATGTTATCCCCACCACCTTGAAAAAGAGATGAGATAAAGGAGGTTCCTGTCTTGGAACGTCCCCCTTGTCTCTACTTATCTACTTATCTACCCCTTTCTCCCTTCTGGGGCCTCGGCCTTTCTTTCTTTTTTGGCTGTGTTGCCTTCCTCAAAGTATCCTCTCTTTCTTCTTGCCACTTCCTGCCTGAAAAAAAAAATCTAAAAGCCCGCTCGGGAGGAACAACAAAATTCAAAAAAAAAAAAAAAATCACCCTCAAAATTTATTGAAACCGTGATTTTTTTTTTTTTTTTCCCACCAAATAAAAAACTTGATGACAACAACGAAAAAGAAAAAAAAATTCAATTGGCTTCGAAGCACTCCCCCTCTACAGGAGGATCTTTTTTTTTTTTTTTTTTTTTTTTTTTTTTTTTTTTTTTATATAAGACATGTCCCTGCACTTTAAAAAATTACAGCTCATAACGAAAAGACTTCAGAGAAGCGTACCTGTGGTGAAGGAGCTGCACCGCTGAGGCACGCCGTTCAGGGCGACGTTGGAAGCAAGCCGAGAGGAAATCGGCCAGGTCGATGGGAAGCTTGTCTGCATTGATGCAGTCCGGCCAATTGTCAGAGGTTGTAATGGCATACAACATTGTCAATGGCGAAGCGTATTCAGTCCACGGTGCACGGCCTGTGTGCATCTCAGCCACAACACAACCCAAAGCCCACACATCCAATTTTGTAGGATCATACTCATCTTTTTCAATCACTTCCGGTGCGATCCCTTGAGCGGTGTTCCCGCAAAATGTAAACGCTTTCTGCCTCGCAGACCTTGTAAACGGATCCGTCGCTTCGGTAAAATTTGCAAGTTTCACAAGACCCGTGTTCTGTGAAACGAGAATCGTCGTGGCGTCAAGATTTCGGTGAGCTATCCCTTTATCATGTAGATATACCAACGCCTGTAACAAATGCCTTGTATACACCCTCACCACCGAGTCTGGGAAACTGTTATCGGGCATTTTTGCAAGCAAACTGTTCAACGGCCCGCCGGTTACAAATTCGAAAAACAGTTTTAGCTCGACGAGCTCGGGCGACGCTTCAGAAAATGCGAAACCGTAGAACCCTACGATATGCTTGTGCTGGTGTTCCTTCAACAGCGAGATTTCCTTCAAGGACTCCGCGTAGGCTTGTTCCTGTGTTTCTCTGTCTGCGACGGTAGATTTGATGGTGACTACCTCGCCAGATGAGAGAAGGGCTAAATGGTGTGATTCATCAACTTGTTTAAATTTGTATAGCCGTCTTGTCCCCCATGGAGCGAATTCGTCCTTTCTCGGAGGCGGTCTTGATAATGGTTGAACAAAGGTGTGTTTTGAAAGATCGGCCATGGAGGCCCGTTTCGAAGGCTCGCGTTCAAAACATTGCCCAATAAATGATCTTGCTTCATAGGGGAGGTCGCACGATGTGAAATTTGACGGTAGCCCGCCTTGTTCCATCTCGGCCATTAACATTAATGGGTTTAAATCGGTGTCCCAAGCTGGTTTCCCGGTCGTCATTTCAACAACAGTGCAGCCTAACGACCAAACGTCAGCTTTCATGGCGTCGTAGCCATCGTATCCATCTGCATCGCCGGGTGTTACAAGAACCTCTGGAGCCATCCAGTGAGGTGTGCCTATGAAGGTTGTAGCTTGTCGGACGTGTTTGTGTTTCTTCGTGTTTTTCCAGGCGGATCCGAAATCCGCAACTTTTGCGGTTCCGGTGTCGAAACACACCAAAATATTCTCGCATTTTATGTCACGGTGGGCGATTCTATTTCTGTGGAGATATCTCAGCCCAGAGACGATGTGCGAGGTGTATATCTTTGCGATTTCCAATGGGAGGTATCCATCGGGGAGCTGTTGTAGGATGCTTGATAACGCACCGCCTGAGATGTACTCTAGAAAGATGAAGAGCCGGGATTCGTCGAGATGCGAGCCTAGATAGTTCACAATGTTAGGGTGGGAAAGGGATTTCATGACACCGACCTCTTTGTGATAGTCTGTGGTGTGGCGTTGGTCGGCCGAGCCGATGCACTTGATAGCGCACCAACGGCCGTCTGGGAGCAAACCTGCTTTGACCGTTCCGAAGGTGCCGTGGCCGATGTCCCACAGAGCGAGGAGGGAGCCGTGTTCTACTGGAAGACGCATGCATGCGGCGCATACCCGTTCCTTGTCGCCCTTAGGAGCCTTCGGGCAGCAGTTGTCGCAGAATATTTTCCCGCAAGCCCTGCAATGATGCCGCCATAAGAATAAGTTAAACGTTGCCATGCATTCTGTACAGGCTGCAGCGTCCTTTTGCCATACGGGGCCCTCTCCTCGGATGGCTGGGATCGCTATGTCCTCGCCGTCTACGCGAGTCCCCATTTCCTGTTTCGAGGGGGGTTTTTTTTTATTGGGGCGAAATTTAAAAAAAAAAAAAAAAAAGACTCAATGTGAAACCGCCTTCCGTTTCCTCGATAGTTTCTCCTCCAGCTCCCGTTGGTTTGAGTACGATGCAGCTCTTTCCGCATCTCGTTTCTTCTTTTTTTGTTCGACTGTTTTTTTTTTGTTTTTTTTTGTAGTGGAGAAAAAAAGAGGGGGGGGCACCTTTCTGACACGCTTTCATCGCCTGATTTGCAAGTTCGTACGAATCCGCCAGCTGTTGGTCCACAGCGGCCTGATAGGCAGCTTGTTGCTGATTGTACACTGCGTACGACTCATAGTATTCTTTCCATGCCTTCAACTCTTCTTCCGTGTGTGTTGGTGCGGCTGCCTTGGTTTCCCCCTTTGGCTCCTCCTCTTTCTCGACCTTTTTAGGTTTTTTCGCAGCGGGCTCAGCTGGCGACATTTGTACTATTTCGTTTTTTTTTTTTTTTTTAAAAAAATATAAAGTTTCTCTCTCTCTCTCTCTCCCCCTCCACTCAGCCAACCTTTATTTTTTTTTTATCACTTTTTTTTTCCTTCTTCTATACACGGGACAGAGGGAAAATGGAATGAAAAACACTAATATAAATGCACACTTTTTTTTTTTTTTCTTCTCTCCCCACCCCTTTTTTCTTCTTCCTCACATCTCATTCGGGTTGGTGCTAGTGTAGCCAGCTTGCCGTGTTTCGTTCCAGTGGTCAAGGAATCCTTTTTTGTCAGCCATAGTGAGGGACATGGCGCCCATGGAGCCGCCCTCGCAGAGCCTCGAAATCAGCGTCTTCTGCAAGGCAGTCACATCTGGCATGCTAGAGTACTGAGGGGTCTTCACACCAGAAACCGAAACGTATTTTAGGTAGTGAGAGGACCTGGACAACAACCCCGTGAAGTGCGCCGAGAAAGGGTACACTTGGGGGAAAGCAGCGCTCCATCTTTTGCGGTCTGTTTCGTCCGCGTACACCAAGGCACGGAGGTGGAATTTTGTGTTTCTGAGGTCGAAGTTGCCGAGGAACCCCTTCGCGGGGGAAAGAACGCCCTTCCCGTTGGTGGGCGTCCCTTCGAAAAAAAGCACAAGGGGGACCCCTTTGGTTTTTGCGGTCAGAACGGCTTCCTTCACTGTTTTGTCGTACACGGCTTTGCTCTGCTCATCATATGAAAGTGTAGCGTGTTTCAAAGCGCCCAAGAACCCCTTCACCGCAATCTTGTCGTTGTTTGTAAAGGCAAAGACTGTCGCTCCTCGTCTGGCATGCTCGAGGATATCAATGTAACCGCAGAAATTTGTCAGAATTACGTCTCCTGGAAGGGGGTTGTTGTCGGCCTTCATGGAGGTGAGCGGCCATGTCTTATCGGGGATCGAAAAGAAACCCAGGGCGAACATCGAGAGTCGCACAAGAGGTCTGAAGGCGAACCCAAAACCAGGCAGCATATACACCACTAGCGTCACCGGAACCACCACCAGAAGAATCGCTATTTTCACCACCAGTGAAAATCCTCCTAGAAACAGTTTCCCCAAAACACCTCTAGCCGGACCTTCCTCAGGGACAAACGGCTGTATACCTGTACCCGCGTCACCAAATCTTCTGTACTTCTCCATTTTTTTTTCCCCCCCAACTCCCCCTCTTTTTTTTTTTGTTTTATTGAGAAATAAAAAAAAAAGAAAGGGAAAAAAAAAACTAGGAAAAAAAAAAAAAATAATAAATTGTGAACGGGGATGGGTGGGAAAGAAAATGGGGAGGGTGAATGGGGGGGATAAATAAATAAGGGGTGTGTGCGAGAAACCGACTTATAAAAGAATGAGAAAGGGGAAGGGGGGGGGTAATAAAAAAGGGCGCATGGAGACGGGGGGAGTAGAAGAAGAAGAAGAAGAAAAAGTGAATGGACTGCGCAAGTAAATAAGGTTTTCTTTTTTTTTTTTTTTTGCTCTTTTTTTTTTGTACACTGTGCGCCTGCGGGTGTGGGACAAAGGGATGGGGGAATGAAATGGGGAAAAAAAAAAGAATAACTCGCAAAACTTTTTAATCCCCCCCTAGTCCCCGTAAAGAAAAGAAAAAAATCGGGGGGGAGGATAATAATAAAATAGCGGGAGGGGAAAGGTGTATTTCCCCTTCTTTTTTTTTCCTCCTTTTTCCTTCCAAAAAAAACGGGAAAGCAATTAGCGTGATCCTTTAACGTTTCTGTAAAAGTAAAAAAAAAAAAAAAAATGAACAACTTCTTGATCACTTACCCATGTTCCGAAGCTTGAAATATAATATAAAAAAAAAACGTTTCTTTCCATTCTTCTCCCCCTCTTTTTTTTCTTTTCTTTCTTCTCCCCCCCTTTTTTTTTGTTTGTATACGGCCGGCTGGTGTAGACCAACATAGATTGTGAAACCTAAGACGGCCGCCTTCTGCGTTTTTGTTATTATCCTACTGTGAAACGAACTTTTTTTTTTTTTTTTCTGAAGCCCAGAATAACTTTCGTCAGGAAAAAGTGACGAGAAGAATAATAAGAAAAGAAAAAAAAATGACGAAATTTCTTTTTTCGTTTTACAGTTTTTTTTTTTTTTTTTTTTTTTTTTTTTTTTTTTTTTTTTTTTTTTTAAACCCTCTTCGCACCGCGGCTATCTACCATCGCACATGGCAGAGAGAAAAAGAGGAAAGAAAGAACGGAAAAAAAAAAATGTTTTTTTTTTTTTTTTTTTTTTTTTTTAAACGTCTGCTAATTTCTTTTTTTTTTTTTAAATATTTCTTTTTTAAGTTACATAATTTAAGGCCGCACCCAGCTTAATTGTCAGTCATTCCGTAGCCACGCATTCTCTTCTGCGCCCAGATTCCTCAGGGTGTATTTTTTTTCTTTTTTTCTTTTTCTGACGGCTTTTTTTTTTTTTTCTTTCCCTCAAGCATATTATATTGCTCTCCATAGGTAATGGGAATATTTAGATGAGCCCTCCCCAGCAGCCCATGTTTTTAAAAATGAATACAAAAGAAAATAAGATCGTAGTCCTTAAAATTCTGAGAGGAGGGGGTGGGGGGGGGGGGGGGGGGGCAGTCGGGTTCCGTTGCGGTCCATCAGAAAAATCTTTGGGCCAAAGCGAAGAAAAAAATTTAAAAAGAGGGGAATAAGTGAAACAGTCAAATTGGAGAAGAATAAAAAAAAAAAAACATTTCTTTTGGTCAGTACTCCCCCCGCTTTTGCCGTGCCTCTACTTTTTTCGTATCACCAGTGGGGTGCTCCCCTATTCTTTTTATTCTCTTTTTTTCCCTTTCCCTCAATAGAACCCTGTGGCCAAACGATAAGAGCGGAGATGAGACCACAAAAAATAAACGATCTTTTATTTAAAAAAAAAATTGGCAGGGAAAAAAAAAAAAAAAAAAAAAAAAAAACAACAACAACAACAACAACAACAACACACACGCGAGCGCGCCAGACTCTCGGACTCCCCCATATTTGTTTTTCTTCTTCTTTTTTTTTTTTTTTTTTTAAATCATTTATCTCATTATCGAAGCCCCATATCCTTTCTCTACCTACTTCCCAGGAAGGCACCTCAAGTGCCTATATAAAAAAAGGACCCCCCGCATTCTCCGAAAAAAAGTTGCCACTTAACATTTTCTTTTTTAAAAAAAATCGTGTGAGGTAGGTCATGTAAATTAAATTCACTATGATAAATAGGGGGAAGAGAGACTTAGCTAGCACAACTCACGCACAATTTCAAAAGATTTGTGGGAAGGGGGGGGGGGGGGGGGGACGGAGGAGAAAAGGAAAGATAAAGAAGAAAAGAAAAAAAAAAGAGAAAAAAAAAAAGGAAGGGGAAACATTTTACACATTTCCTGCCTCCTGCGGGCACCTGGGGTGCTAGGGAAAACATTTTTTTTAAAAACCCATATGAAAACCTCTTAATCTATCCCGAATTTCTTTTGAAAATGGTGTGCATTTTCCTTCCGCCTCGACTTGGCTCACAGCTAATAATACTTGGACAGCTTCAGATACCTGTTCTTCCATGGGAAAAAGAAAAAAAAAAAAAAACAACGAGCCTGCAGAGCTTCAAGGCCGGGGAACAATAAAACAAAAAAAAAGACATCATAAAAAGTTCTGTGTGGTTAAAAAATGGATTTCACTATGATGGGAGTGAGGGGGGGTGCGAAATAAGCAAAACCCTACCAAAGAAGTAGAAATGGTAGGACACAGGCGCACACATATTTTCTCCAAGTTGTGGCTCCAGGGGGGTGTCCTTTGGGTTTGCAAATCTTTTGTGGAAAAAAAATAGGGGGAGAAAAGGGGAAAAAAGTGGGATTTTTTTTTTAATACATGAATAACTTTCCCCGAAATTTGTTTTCTCTTTTTTTTTTTTTTTTTTTCCTTCCAAGAAACAAAAACCATATTAAGAAAATGACTTTTTCAGGTGTTCAGTTGGGATGGTGTCGAAGATGTCGGGGGAGGGGGAAATCGGTTTCTTTTTTTTTTCTTCTTCCTCAAAATGTCCGGTTTATTTTCTTTTTTTTTTTCCCTTCAAGTTTCTGTTTCCTTTTGTTTAGTTAGGTATCATTTTCACATGATCACTGACATGGAAAAAAAAAAAAAAAGAAATCCCTATTTACAGACGTTCTTTTCTTCTTTTTTTTTCTCCCCCCTTCGCTCTCCCTTTTTCCTCCCACCCCCCCCCCCCCCCCCCCAGTTTCATTACAATTATTTTACCAATAAGGACCACTGCTTCGGTCAAAAAAAAAGTGGGTGGGAGATTGCACACCGCAACACAGTTAGTTTTTTTTTTTGACTGATGTATCAGATTTCTTCCCCCCCCCCCCCGGTCCTTTTTAAGGGATTAAAAAGGGAAGGAAGAACAAAAAACAAGTCCTTATTCCCCCCCCCACATAATTTTTTTTCAAAAAAAAACTTTTTTTTTAATTCCTTAGCTTTCTTCTTGTTAACCTCCGAACCTCTTCCAAATCAGGTACAAATGGGGGCGGATACTGCCTGGCTGCCACTAAAGACCAGTCAATTGATGAGAAAAAAGGATGAGTGTGGATTGCCTCGGAGTCAAGCCTTTGAGAAGGCTGTTTTCTAAGCAGCCTGGAAATGAGGTCCCTCGTGTCAGGGGGCACAAAAGCAGGGAAGTCGGGCTCGGCAAGAAGGATAGAATCGAAGACATCTTGCTCAGAACCTTGGAAGGGGAGCGCACCGGCAGACATCTCGAACAACAAAATCCCCAACGCCCAATGGTCCACCGCGTGAGTATGCCCGTCACTATTTAAAATCTCAGGTGCGAGATACTCTGCAGTTCCACAGAATGTTTCAGCTCTTGAAGTCGATGACAAGCTCCTAGCATGCCCCATATCAGTTAGAACCGTGTGGCCATCACTATCAAGAACAACATTTTCCGGTTTTAAATCTCTGTACACGACACCTTTAGCATGGAGATAATCAAGCGCGCAGAGAATTTCAGCAGCGTGGAACATTGTACGTTCTCGTGAAAAATACCCTTCCGGTGTTAGGTCTAGGTGGAGGTCAAGATCACCACCTTCCAGCAACGGCATTACAATGCATGGGACTCCGTCATATGAAAACACCGCCTCTGCCGAGATGATGAACGGACACTTCATTTCCATCAGTAAGGATTGTTCTCTTGTCCTCGCCGCCGCGCCTCTTCCCATTTTCACCGCTACCGTTCTTCCTGTGGTGTTGAGGATCGCCCTCCAGACCTCCCCGTAAGTTCCTTTCCCGACAAGTTCTTCAAGAGTAATGTCTTCCATTTTCAACGACCCGAGATCTGTGGAACCGGCCGAGTTATCTTGCGCTTGCGTGCTTCGGCGTGCATCCTGTTTGTTAATTTTTTTTTTTTTTTTTTGTTATATTACCTGTCTTGCTGCTCTTTTTAACTGATCGATCCATGTGTTTAATGTTGGGCCCACGTCGAGTTTTACCGTCTTGTCGCCGAAGGTGATTACTGCAATTCCTCCTATTTCCGCGACCTCTGCGCCAACCATTGAGTACCTCTTGACCATGTGTGTGTCGTCGATTGTGTAGCCCACTGGATATTGTACCAAGAACGGGCCTCTTAGTTCGACAGTTGCTTCCTCTTGTCCGTCACCTGACACTTCTATGGGCATGATTCCCGTGACAGAAGGTGGGACCTGCAAAGGGTTGTGCTGTCGGGGGCCTGCACCTTCTTGTCCTTCCTTGACCTCGTCGCCCACCATTTCTTGCCATCTCGCTTCCTGTGCCAGGGCCATTGCCGTGCTTTGCTTTTCCTAGATTTTTTTTTTGTAAAAAAAGAACAAAAAATGTTTTAAAAAATGAGATTTGTTACCTTATTCCTCCTCAATGCCTTCAACTCCTCCATCATGTCACCCATTTTTCTATTTTCTTTATTTGGTTCGGTTGTGGTTTTTTTTTTTTATTATTTTTTTTATTTTTTTTTTCTTCCCTTTTCCCCACCCCTTCGTAGTGTTTTTTTTTTTTTTTTTTTTTCTTTTTTAAATCCGGATGGTGCAAAAACAAAAACAAAAAAAAACCGTAACATTATAACAAAAAAAAAACCCCCCCTTAATAAATAGTAATAAATAAATAAAAAAAAAAATACTTCAGTAAAGGTACGACGCAACAATCCTCACTATTTCGTACAAAACAAAGTTGTTGTAATGCGCCTGGTCAGACGACGTGTGTCCCATCAGCTGCGTGAGGGGGAAGGTGTCAACAAGGCGGAGCCTGTCGTGTTCCCTGAGGAGGGGAGCAAGATGCGATTTCGCAGCAGAGTTAAAAACAATCAGCCTAGGGTCCGTCCTCCAATCCTTAACCCCAACAGGGTAACCTTTCTTCGTGTCCGGGTACTTGGGAGAAGTAACCCAAACAAACGTCTTCCCTTCAGTAAGAAGAGAATTAACCTGAACCGCCCTATCAGCCATAGTGGTGTTAAACCGTTTAAACGGCCAATGCTTTCTCGATGCAGGGTGCTGACCAAACCCACCGACGACAGCGGAGTAGTGCCGGCCGTTCTTATGCACCTTATCGAGGTATGGGTCATCAAGGAAATGCAGTGAGACCTCACCGTTACGTAAGGTGGCTTTTTGTTTCCCCTTTACATTCTCAACACATTGTTCACCAGACGCGAAAAGGTATTGGTTCATGTGTTGCGGTGTACTGATGTTCCTTACACAGCCCAGCCCGTTCCCTTGCAGGAAGTTGACCAACCCGAAGTAGATAGAACGTAGCTGTGAGTCTCCTGTTACTAAAATGCTTTTTCGGGGGAGATCCTTCACGTTGGTGGTGGGTAGAGTACAGGTGTCGAATGACCACTCCCACGCCTCGTCGATTTGTGGGTCCCATTGGAACACAACGGGGGTTTTTTGAACTTTTTTCGAGCGTACTTTCGTGAATAGTTTTTTTGTCGGGTCGGTCACCACCCACCGTCCTGTTGTCTCTCGTCCTGTACAGGGGTTCTTGTTCTGTTTTGGTTGGTCGTTGTTGCATGTTAAAATATCGTCTGAGCTTGGAGAGAGTTGTCCCTCGTGGTAGTTGGTTTTCCGTTCTCGCAGTGCGGAGGTGCCTAGTTTCAAAATAGGTTCTTTCAGCAATGGCGGCCAGAAGTCTCTTGCCTCATCGATACCGTTCCACTCCTCATATAATACTTCTAGGACGATATTGTGCACACCACGTTTTGTCAGATCAATCGAGCCAGAATACACGTTTTTTTCCGGATTGTATGTTAAAGAATTTGGCGGGCCTGATACTTCATTGTGGGAGCGCAGGAAGAACCTGTAGTGGTCGGGGCCGTGGTCTTCCCGGAGGAATTTTTCGGTTTCCGGGTCGTTGGAAAATTTCCGGTTGAGTGGTGTGGAGGTGGGCTTTATAAGTATTTCGCCGTGGCATTTTTCGGGGTCGAAACAGGTTTTCACCGTGATGGTTTTCCGCTGAGTTTCGTGAATAACACATCCTTTTTCTTCTGTAAGGGATGGCTGTTGTTGTTGTTGTTGTTGTTGTTTTGGTGGGGAGGATTTTGTGGGGTCGTGCAATAATTGAGGCGGAGGCGTGGCTACGAATCCTCCTTGGTTGTTGTCGCTAAAACCCGTCCCACCCCCAACTGCCATCCACAGCGCGAACCATATCATTAGAACAACACATGCAACCGCTTTCCGCTTTGGGGGGTTATTTTTATTCTCAGGCATTTTCTTTTTCTTTTTTTTTTTTTTTTTGCCCACCCCAGCGGGGAGACTGGTTTTTTTTTTTGGAAGTGAGACAAAAAAAAAAGTTTTTTTTTTCTTAGTGGGGGGGAGAGGAAAATAATAAAAAAAAAAATAATCGGAAAAAAAAAAAAAAAAAAAAAAAAAAAAAAAAAAAAAACAATATATGAGTTAAAAGGAAGTCTTTGTGAGACGCCCCCTTAAATAAAAACAATAAAAATAAAAACAATAAAATCTATTACTTCCTATAAAAAACCCCCCTTTTCTTTTCTTTTTTTTTTCTTTTTTGCATATCATCGTAGAAGGGAGAGGATAAAATTGGGTTTTTCTTTTTATTTCTTCTTTATTATTTATTAAAAAAAACCTCATCCACCCTTTTTTAAAGAATAACGTCCACTGTAAGGCAAAATGGTATCTCCTTCTAGATTCACGTCCCATTGATGGGGGAGGGGTTCTGTAAGGTATGCATTTTTTTTTTTTTTTTTTTTTTTTTTTTTTTTTTTTTTTTTTTGCGCTCATCGACTGGGGCTTGTAGGGAACTAAGCTAAACATATTTCCAACAGGCTCTGAGTCGATGTTTTAACGCGTAAATTAGTTGAGGGTTTTTTTCCCTCTTTTTTTTCCCCCCCAGGCTTTCGTCATTCCGAGTCACTCACTCTGTACTTGGAAAATTGCACAAATGCCAATTTTGAAGTCAAAGGTGAGCGAAAAAAATGACTGGAGGGGGGCGGTACTGCTGAAGAATGAGGGGGAAAATAAAAAAGGGGGGAGGGAAAACAAATTCGAAATGAGAAAAAAAGGGGGTGGGAAAAAAAAAAAAAACCATTTTTTGTTTGTTTATCCGGAGAGGCACTGTGGCTAAACCCATTAGACCGATCTTTACCTTCCAAAAAAAAAAAAAAAAAAAAAAAAAAAAAAAAAAAAAAAAAAAAAAAAGAAGAGACATTTAAGGGTACCTGCGGTATGTGACAGGACGCCTGAAAAAAAAAAAAGAAAAAAAAAAACAAAAAGAAAAAGCTCAAAGAACAGATTTTATTTTTTCTCCTCCTATCTCAGTTTTCTTTCTTCCTTTTTTGTGTTAAGACTCTCGAACTGATTTTCCTCTCTTTTTTTTTTTTTTTTTTTCTTTTTGGTAAATTATTTTTGTGCTCTTTTTCCGAGTGTTTTCCAACAAGAAGGGTGGGTGAGGGTAGGGGAAAAAAACAGGTTCATTTTCTTCCCCTCCCCTTACCCCTTTCTTTCTTTTTTGAAAAAAAAAAGCGAAAAACCCTGCGGCTTGGTCCATTGTGGATAAAATAATTAGGGTAAAGTACGTCACCTCATACTTTTGACAAGGGGGTCACCTTTGTACTTGGTTGAAGAATTAAAAAGAACGAAAAATAAAAAATAAAAGACTTTTATCTTTTACAAGAAAAAAAAAAAGGGAAAGGGAACCACAGGGAAACAGGGAAAGAGAAATATTGCATGCGCATTTCCCTCGATCGCACTCTGGTCCCTTTCATCTCCACCATTCTTTCCAATTTTTTTTTCATATTGAGTTTATTCTTCCCCCCCCCCCCCCTAGTTCGAGCGTAGAAAAAAAAAGGAAAGAAGAAAAACATAAAAACAGAGAAAGAACGAAAAAGGGGAGTAAGAGGTATTGGAAGGGAACCAAATCCCCCCCCCCCCCCCCATCCCTTGAGCAACACATCAAAAAAAAGACACAAAAGACCGGTGATAGGCTTTGAAGCCAGTGTGGGGAGGTGGTGGGTGCAGGGAAAAAGGTTTTTCCCCCCCCCCTTTTGTTTTTTTTTTATGTTGCAATTTTGGTGTTCAGTTTTCTTTTTTTCCCTTTTCTTCTTTTTCCCTAATTGTTCAATTATTTTTTGTTTCCGTGTCGCCCCCCCCCCCCCCCCCCCTTCTTCACTCCCACAAAAACGGTTAGAAAACCAAAAAGAAAGGAGAATGAAGCACGGTAAGGGGGGGGAGGAGAGGAATAGCATGTTTTTTTTTTTAATTATTTCACAAACGAGGGGGTAAATGAACTTCTTTTTTTTTTTTCCAAATAGAAAAAAAAAAATCAAAGAGGAGATGAAGGATCTTTCCCCCCCCCCCCCCCCCCTGGCTCAACTCACCTTGTCGAGACCCTGCACAACATTACCCTCATGTTGAATTTTCGGAGCAGTTTCGCAGTCAGCGGTTTAAGGTCTAAGTACTGCGCTGAAGACTGGAAATTAACGACGAGCAGCCTGCAATCATACTGCAGTTCAGCGGAAACAACCTCTATAGGATGCAAGGTGGGGCTCTGGGCCAGGATCGCCTTAACTGACGCACAGGCTAGGGACTCTGATTCAGTCAGGGATCCTTGCCAGAACCGAACTTCTTCGTTGGTTGCAGGTCTGATAATACGACAGTTTTCAGGTGGGGGATAGGCCATTGTCCTGACATTTATGGGTTCGCCCACTAGTACACCCAAGTCGTATCCTCGCTGCACTTCAACAAGAACGTGGAACCCAGCACCCGCGATCACGTTCCTGGCCCAGAATTCCTCAATCCTGCCGTGCTTCATTCTTACCTTTGACACAAACCCCTGGTCCTTTATCACCATCCCCACCTCGACCTCTGAGTCGGAACCGTCTAGAGAAGCTATGCTACTTGCACTACAGGATGTCCTCTGCTGAACCCCATTTGTACCAAAAGACTGGTTCTCAGCCGGTGCGACACCTTCGTCATATGCGTAAGGGTTGTGAGTAGTGCGTTGCATTCCTTTTTTTTTTTTTTTTTTTTTTTTTTTTTTGTGAGATACGAAATTTCTTTTTTTCAAAAAAAAAAAAAAAGAGAAAAAAATCGGAAAAAAAAAAACTTTTTAAGAAAAAGAAAAGTAAAAAAAAAAAAAAAAAAAAAAAAAAAGTAATTTATGGCAAAGTGGGAATATAAAAATCTTCCCCTTTCTCCCCCTCCCCCCCACACACAGGATGGAAAACATAGAGAAGAGTATAATAGAGGGGAAAAAAAGGGGGGCTAAATTCACTATGATTGAAAACGAAGTGGTTGTTAAAGAAAAAAAAAAGGAGGGGACCAGGGCGGACTAGTATTGGCACTAGTAGTGAGCAGATATGTTTACACCATTTTCTTTTTTTCTTCTGTCCTTTTCTTTTTTTCTTTTTTGATCCAATATATGTATATATAATCTGTAGCCCCCCCCCCCCCCCCCCCCCCCCTCTTTTTCCAGAATCGGCTGTTTTTTTTTTTTAACGGAGAGGTTTTTTTCTTTTTTTTTTAAAAAGCCATAAACCGCCCCATGTTTTGCCTTCTCACCACTTCCTCTTCAGACAGCAGCACAATGTTGTTTGTTCCTTTCACCATGTCCTCCCTGTTGACGAACGGGACTTTGGAACTGGCTCCTTTCAAGTGTCCATACTTTCCTTGGTGTCCTCTTTCGCTAAACTCTTTCGCCTCCCCTCCACAAAAAAACAAAAAAAAAGAGTATATTTCTGGCGTTTGTTTGCGTTTTTCTTTTTTTTTGTGTACGGGAAAGAAAAATCTTTTTTCTCACCCGCCCCCTCCCGGAAAAAAAAAATAAACAGTGATTTAAAAAAAATTGAGGGAGGAGGGAAAAGAATCAGTTTAAAAAAAAAAAAAAAAAAAAGCCGGGAAGGGGTGACAAAACCCCAACGCCCGTAACAATTTTCTTTCCAACGAACAAAAAAAAAAAAAAAAAAAAAAAAAACACTGTGGGAGGGGAGGGGACGGGGGGAGTGTATCTGACACTACTTATTTCCCTCTTTCCAAATCATCCTCAGGAGGTGTCTCGCAAGCATTCTTTTTCTTAGCATCATGATAGGCCCGGTCGTGTATACTCGCGCTCGTGTATAGGAATATACCAGCAAAGGCCACCACGATACCCAACACACCCTGTTTCGTGGGGTACTGGTCGAAAATTATCGCACCGAGGATAATATTCGGGATTTTACAGGTGGCACCCACAACGGTGTAAGTGGTAGGTGTAGTTTCATGAAGGCAAAAGAGAGAAGAAACGCTTAGCAGTGCGCCTGCGACGGTGAACACGAACAGGCTGAGTTTCCCATCGTACTCCAAAGCGGAAACCTCCCTCACAAACCCGTCAAGCCCGCCGAAACAAAATGGAAGGAGCAACGGAAGCGAGAGCAAATTGTTATAGTACATGGTGACCCAATGCCCGCCGTACTCCTTATGGTCCGAGAGAAATTTCTTCAGGTACAAATTGTACCCCGCTGTGAAGAGAATATTCAGCGTGGTCCACACCAATCCAGAGGTTGTGATCCACCTGTCAACACCTGTAGACAACACTGAACCCAAACCCATTAGGTAGAAAGCGAGGATGTGATCGCTGGATAGTTTTCTATCGTAAATATACACGTCGCCAATGGCTGTTAGGAACATAGCGCCGTTTTTAAGCAGGGTGTACATCGCCATGGACATGCTGGAGAGTGACATTAGCGAAGTTCCGAGCATGGCAACGAAGATACATGATAGTGGGAGCCATCTTATCATGACCTTGGCGTCGAGGTCGATGATGTCGGCCATGCGTGTTCGTTTCATTGTGAACCCGAGCAGCGTGCCGGCAAGCGACTGCAGCATCAACAGCTGGACGGGACGAATCAGTTTGTACTTCGCTGTCATCATCTTGTTCATCAGAATCATCCCAACTGAACATATTGCGTACGTTACAATTGCTGTGACTGGGTACGCACCCCGATCGCCCATTGCTCCATTCGCCTGGCTCATGGAGTCGGAGGCTTCATCATCATCAAGTGTCTTCTTGTTCTCGCGGATCATCTTGTGTGCATCCCCTTTATAAGGGGACGCTGTGTGCCGTGGTGAGGACGGGATTTTTCTTTAACCCCCCACCTTTTTTTTTTTCTTCTTTTTTTTTTTGTCCAAGTAGATTAATTATATAAAAAAAAAAAAAATTTTTTTTTTATTACTTTACTGTGTTTTCAGTGTTTCATATTTCTTTGAGTATTCTGCTCTTTTCGCCGCGCAGATGACTATCAAGCTGCTTGCTAGCAGTTTCCATTTCACCCAGATATGCTTTGAAACAAATTGTACCAAAGGCGGTTCGATGGCTGGGGAGTACGAAGCGTGGAGGAATGTTCCGTTTTCAATTAGCTCTGAAAGGAGCCAGACGGACGGAACAACGGCAAATACCTTCAACGGCTCGTAGGGGAAGCTCCTGAGGAGACGCAGAGCTGTAATCGTGAACGATAGTGAAATGCAAACGACGGCGACGGTTTCCAAGATGAGGAACAACCTGTAAAGGGGCAACGCGGTTTGTCCGTATGCTGCCAAGTACACCGAAAGATCTTCTGGTGTATGCTCTGACGCGCTGTAGTCTAAAATGTGTCTCGACATGGACAGCAAAGGAATCCCCATTCGTGCCACTGTTGGTACCTCCCCTACAGCTTTTTTCGGGACCTCCCACGAGCACACCCACGCCCCCCATGCACAACCACACCCTATACAAAATAGTACACACCCAAGCCACCACACGTCATCTTTCAAAACCCTCTCTTCCACGTCGTTCACAAGTCTGCGGCTGTCGCGTGGCTCGTGGTGCGGTGCTTTACGGTGGGTCGCCTTCCTTGCTTGCATTCTACTTATCTTCCCCCTCATCGTCCCTTTCACCCCCTTTGAAAATGAGACAAATTGTGGGGAAAAAAAAAAGGGGGGAAATTCTTATTGTCAAAGAAAGACAGCAGCCTATCGTAAAAAAAAAGGGGGGGGTCTTTTTTGTGAAATCACCAGCTGTCTGCCCACTCGTTTGCCTTGTATGTGTTGTATACAAAGCCTAGGGCAGAGATGATGGCCAGCACCCCGTTCGGCATGAAGGGGTGGCGGAGGGAGAGCCAACGCCTACTCATGAAGAAGCCAGTGGTGGCGGACACAGCGGAACCTACACAGTGCCCTGCGAAATCCTGTTGTTGGTTGATAAGCCCTGTACTGGTCGCCATCCCTACACCGGAGAGCATTCCTGCCGCCATAGAGGCGTTACACCCTGTTCTGTACGCGTTCCCCGCAGTTCCAAAGAACAGTGCCGCCAGGGTCATGCTCATGTGTGCACTTCCTCCCATATTATTTTTCTCTCTCTCTCTCTTTTTTCTTTTTCTTTTTCCCCCCACGGCAGACCACCACTAAAAAAAAAAAAAAAAGGTTAACTTTTAAAAACATGCGTTGAAAGGGGCGGGGAGGGATGCTGGCAAAAAAACGGGGAAACGTTTCCGTTTCCTTAATTTTTTTTTTTTTGAGAAAAAAAGGCTAGATCTTTTTTTTGTTTTGTTTTCCCCACCTCGCACCCCCCCTCCTCAAAGTGTATACCCCAACCCATCTGCGATCTCTTTCACCCTTGTGTCGATTTCTCCATCGAGGTGGATATCTCTATCGGCGTCTTTGAATAGGCCAAGATCAAGACCGACCTTGTTGTTGTTGATGAGGAGCCTCGGGACATCGTCGCCTACCATATTCACAAGGGAGGCGAAGGGGTGGACGACAAGAGATGTCCCCATCACGATGAGCAGGTCACATCGCGGGAGGTGCTCCTTGACACCTTTAAAAAAAGTTGCAGGAAGATCCTCCCCGAAAAAAACGATGGTGGGCTTGATAATTCCGTCGCAAGGCGACGGACACCGCGGAATTTCACCCTTCATAACAGTCGGCTTGATGTCCTCAATGCTGTGCTTTGCACGGCATTGTGTGCAGAACGCCTTACGGAAATTTCCATGTGCTGGGATGCATTTTTCACCTGGTAAACCTGTTTGATCTTCTAACCCGTCTATATTCTGCGTAAAACACATTCTCAGTCTGCCATCGTCGTGTAATTTCTTGATGAACCAGTGTGCTTTAGTTGGTTCAAACCCGCCAGGCCAAAGTGCCTTTGCAACTGTGTAGAATGCTTCAGGTCGCTGCTGGAGATAGTCCAGTTCAAAAATCGCCTCGGGGTAGGGGAGTTGCAGCTCTTCAAGCCGTGAGTACAACCCCGTTCCCGGGCTTCTGAAATCGGGTATTCCCGCAGACGCGCTGATGCCGGCGCCGCATAAGATTACTATGTTTTTGAGATCGTTCTCTTTTATGTACTCCGCTACCGTTCCGACCGACCAGTCGGTTTTCTTTTTTTCCTCGCTTTCTTCAGCTGGCGGAGGGGTCGGCGGTTTTGCGGGTGTTGCACCGACCGACATCGCCTGCATCATCTTCGTTAACTTATTCATGGTTTCTCTTTTTTTTTTTTTTTTTTCCCCTTTTTTTGAAAAAATCTTTTTTTGCAACCATGCGGAAAAAAGCGTGGGGGGGGGGGGGGGGGGGGGGGCGGATATAACCTTGGTTCAAGAGCATCGTTTTGATGTGAATACGGGGAACAAACAAAAAAAAAGGGGGAGGGGGGAAGAAAAAAAAATGGTGGGAACCAGGTGAAAAAAGGAAAAAAGAGAATAAAAAAAGGGGACATGCGTCGTCAGCATAGGTGTGAGAAAGCCCGAGAATGAATGGTGTCTTTTTCCAACTTTTCTTCGGTCTCCAAGCACGCTTTTTTTTTGTCTGCGACAGTGGGGGGAAAATATAGAGAGAAAATATATAAAAAAAAAAAGAGAAAAAAAGGAAACCGTGTAATTGGTTACAGAAGATTTCTTTGGCCGCTACGTTCCTTTTGCTTTTCTTCTTTTTTTTTTTATATAAAAACTTCCCCCCTCCCCCTCCCCTTTTGCTTTTTTTTTTTTTTTTTTTTTCCCTCTTCTTTTTTCTGCTCTCTCATCACCACTCCTCTATGTTTCACGCACACAACAAAAAAAAAAGAACTAGAAAAAGAAAAAAACAAGAATAAAAGAAGTATCCAACACTAATGTCTCTCTTAAAAAAAAAAAAGATTTTCTTTAGAGCGAAATTGCAGTAGCCCCTCTTGGAATAGAGAAATCACAAGAGTCGGTCTGCTCGCCACGTGTTTGGTAGCGCCCGGAGATGGAGTCCTTCACGACACCAAGGACAACCTTGACACACAGTTCAGGGGTGGCTGCAGTGAGAGGGAGATCTCCGTTTGGAGAGAGAAGGAGTGTGGGGATGAAGGGATGCGACACAGGAGCAGGGCACGGGGCAGACGAAACCCACAAGATGCAAGACAGGCCAGCACTCGCCATTCCAGTGAGAAGCTCTGTGGAGGACATGATGTCCTGTGTCTCCATCACATGAAATCCTTCCCGTCGGACACGCTCAGCGAAGGCGAGGGTGGGCCTCACCGAGCCTTTGTCGGTGTCCTGCAATGCTGCAAGCGTGAACCCTGCGTTCCCCAGCAGCTCCGAGTTGGCCATCACAACGACGCTCCCCCCGCACCCCACCACTGCTTGTGCAACCGCACCGCAGAGTGCGCCGTCCTCCTCCGACACTCCTTTGGACATGAAGCCTACCCTCAGCGGTACCTTCTCGCCATCTACACTGCCTACTTTCTCGAAGTGTGCTTTTATTTTCGCGCACACAGCATCGATCCCACCATCCAGCTGCACGGAGCCCCACCCTGCCTCCACATTCCTGTCCCCCTTCTCCCTTGTCGCTTCTAGTTGCGTCATAAACCAGTCGTTGTGAGTCTTCTCGCACCCATGCTCCAGCACGAACGCCTTTCGCACGTAAGGCGACCGCATGTGCCCCGTGAGGACACGCGCCATTATGTTTTCCAACTGTTGCCCGCCACCGCCTCCGCAGCCTTCCGTGTGGACAAGGTTCTTGAACGGCTTTGCGGGATCGGCCTCGTTGAGCCTGTCGCAGGCGAGCTTGGCGATCTGACCGGAACAGAGGGACGTGGGGAGGACAAGGTTGATCTCTTTGAGATTGGTGGTGCGAACCCATTGAAGGTCAAGAGGCGCGGAGAGCGGTCTGCATGCCAAGGGCGCTGACTTTAGCTCCTCTTGGGCAAAGTTTGCCGACTCGGTGCTGATGGCAGACACATGCGACCCAACATTCACAGCCCAGTCACGCCAAATGTGCACCTGTGAGTGCCCTGCCTCCTCGCCCTTCGACTTGGCGCCGGATGCGATGTTCAGCATCTTGTCAAGTGTCTGCTCGGACACCTCCTCCATTGTCTCGCGTTCGTTCAGCACACCCGCGTTCACATCCATGTCCTTCGACAAGATGGAGAAGCGCCCGCTCGTGGTAACGAACTTCAGAGTCGGAACAAACGGGAAGTTCGTGATGGCCCCGTTCCCCGTCACGAAGAAGATCACGTTGGAGCCCGACGACACCTGCCCCGCTATGGACTCCAAGTCGTTCCCAGGCGAGTCCATGAAGTAGTACCCGTGCTCCTTGTCGGCGATCTTCTCTCCATATTGCAAGCAGCCGTCAAGCGTCACCTGCGGGGGTTTTTTCCTGCTGGCTCCGAGCGATTTGAGCACTATGTTGTACAGCCCCCTGTACAGGTTCCCTCCAGAGGGGTTCCCCGCCGCATCCTGTCCGTGGCGGCCTGCGTAGTCCATGTATGTCTTCGTGAGGTCCAAAAACTTCTGTGCCACCTGCATGTCCTTGCAGTTGTCGAGGATGTACGGTTCCGCACCCACGAGCTCAGGAGTCTCGGCAAGGACGGCGGACCCACCTGCTGTAACCACCATGTGCGACACGGACCCTACAAGGGGGTTTCCTGTGATACCAGAGAAAGCATCTGAACCACCACACTGAAGGGCGACCTTGATGGCGGACAGTGGTTGAGAGGTACGGGGTGTCTTGTCCGCCTCTGGGAGCAGGGAGTCGAGGATGAGCGTGACGCACCGTTGCAGGTCGTCCTCCCAGGAGGCGGTCTGGTGGATGACGTGGTGGGGGAGGGAGCTGAGGGAGGGCCCTGCCTCGTTCAACACGGCTTCGAAAGAGACTTTTTTGTCGTCGTCGGGGTGCGTCACGAGGAGGGCACCGCCGATGTTGGCATGGGTGAGGAACCCACCCATGACGCGTGTGAGGAAGGTCGAGTTGTGCAGCACATTGCCACCACCTTCGTTGTGCGCCACACAGCATATCCCATCAACGTTGGCGAACTGCTGCAACCCTGTCGGGTGTCGCTTTCGGATCTCAGCGACAACGGCACGGGCGAACCTGGAGCTGTTCACCGTCACACCGAAGACGGCGATCATGTTTCGTGTCCCGACGCCACGCCCAGCGGGCCGGGAGTAACCCATCCATGTCTTGGCCACGCCCTTGTATGTAGAACCCACAGCGGTTCCTGATTTGAATGTGCTTTCATTCAACTCGACAGCGGCGTCCAAAGAAGTGTCTGTGTCTTTGAAGTTCACGGTGGAGGGGAGCTCCCATGTCACGTCCCTTCTGCCTTGAAGGGCGTTGCGCATCAGTGAGTTCATGATGTAGTCGCCGGTGTTGAGAGTAGAGGTAGCAACGCCGAACGGTAGCTTCCACGATGTGAGTGCAACGCCTGGTTTGATCTGCTCAATGGCGAACCTGTGGCCTTCAAGTACCGTGTGGCTTAGCTTGTATGTAGCCTCCTGTCCCGCTATCCGGAACCTTGTGCCTTGTTCAAGCGTTCGCACTGCGATGGCGCAGTTGTCCCCGGGCTCTGCGATGTTGGCGATGTCCAGAAGGTCGTGCAGCATCCCGTCATCATCCGCGATGTCTCTGTGCCCTCTTCTCGGCATTTTCTTTTTTACTATTATTTTATTCCTTGGAGCGTCCCGTCCGACTGTAATGCTGGCTTTTTATTTTTTATTTTTAGGTGGGGGGAAAAAAAGAAAAGAGAGACAGAATACTATCAAGGGTGGATTACATATTCCACCGCTCGACATTCGTACCTTTCGTGCCCATAATGGACCAGCTAGATGAATAGGGTGGAAGAAAGAGAAAGTCAGACCACATGTAAAAGTGAAAGAATCACTCCGATTGTGGTAGACAATGTTTGCATTCATATCTTTGTTTTTGTTTTTTCTTCTTCTTTTTCTTTTCCATTTCTTTCCTCAGAGCTTTGTCGCGACCACAGCCTTGATCTTCCCATCCTCTATGGTGAAGGTTTCCTTCGCCTTCAGTGTGAGGAGCAGCATCTTCGCCTTCATCGTGCGGGTGAACTGCTTCCCGTCGGCGGACGCTTCGGGCTCCGAATGCCCGTAGAAGTCAGGCATGTTACTCAGAAGCTGCTTCCTCAAGGCCCCCTTCCCATTCGCCTCAAACTTCGGGTTCTTGAAGTGCACGTCTTCCGTCATCAAGCTCAGCATCCCGTCAACGTCCTTCGACTTCGTGAACTTCGTGTACTGCGCGATAACCTCCATGTTTGCGATTGGTGTTTGTGGGGCTGCAGATGGGGGTGGGGGGGTTTGCATTTAAAGAATGCTTTGTTGCCCAAAAATAAAATAAATCAATAAAAGTAAAACCAGGGGGGGTAAGTACCTCACTCTTGCTTGTGACGAGGGGGACAGGGTGGGTGGGGGGTAGAAACTATATAAAAAGAGGGCTGCAAAAGCCGTAGCTGTTGCTATCCACTCTTTCTCTTGTTTCAAAAAAAATCAAAGATAAGTTTAAAGACGGGGGAAGAGGAGGGACTCTTTCCTCCTCGAAAAAAACAACTTTTTTATCTACAATTGCGGGGGGGGGGGGGGGATAAAGAAAAAGGAAAGGGCACAGAGAGGGCTTATTTCCCAGGGAACTGAGCGTTCTTCTGCTGCTCAAGGAGTTCCTGGAACTTCTGCTTGAAGTGAGCGGAGTGGTCCCTCATCTTCTTGTTGAACTTGTCGGTGTGCTCCTTGATCATCTTCTCGAACTTGTCGTAGTGCTCCTTCATCTCAGGCGACAGGGTCGACTCGTCGGGCTTGTCCGCGAAGAACTTCTTGTTCTGCTCCTCCATCTTCTTGCTGAACTCGGCATCGAGGCGGTCGAGCTTGTCGCTGAACTCCTGGTACGTGGTGCACATCTTTTTTTCTTTTTTTTTTTTTAAAAGGTTGTTTGTGTTGTGTGGCCCTTTTGTTGTCTTATTTTGGAAAGAAGAACGATTCATAGAAAACACAAAATATAAACGGATTCATTTTTCCTTTCCTTCCCCCTTCCTGTCCCTGACGGCGCCAAAGGATATTCAACGGCCCCGAAGGTTCAGAAGGGGGAAAGGAGAAAAGGAGAGGGAGTGAAAGTTTAAAAAAAAAAAGGTAGAAGAATAAGAATTCAGGAAGATAGACAAGGGTGCGGGATAAAGAATCCGCGCAGGTAGATAGGGATATTTTTTTTCGGACCCCTCAGACCCTCTCCATAAGCATGGAGGTGACCTTCTTGTCGGCGACGGTGAAGGTCTGCCTCAGTTTCACGGTGACCACCATCGCCACTTTGAACTTCAGGGTGCGCGTGAACTTTCCTTCAGGGGTCTCCACCAGCTCCGTCTCCCCGTAGAACTCCGGCGGCGAGTCCTTGCTCATTTGCTTCTTCAGCGCTGCCTTCCCCTTCGTCTCCCATTTTGGGGTCTTGTAGTGCGCTTCCTCATCAACCAGGGCAAGCAGGCCCTCGAAGTCCCTCGCCTTGAACAGCTGGACATACTTGGTCACCACTTCCATTTTTTTTTTTTGAATGTAGAATATCCTGTGGAGAAAATTTGGAAAAGGGAGGAGGAGGGAAATTCAGCAGAAAGAAAAGAGGGAGCAAAAAGAAAAAAACAGAAAAGATGGGGATTGGGGTGTAAAGAAAATGGGGGGGGGGGGAAAGAAGAAGAAAAAACTGTTTTTTTATATTTCTTATTGTACTTTGGCCCCCAAAGGTTAACTTTCCTTTCCTTTTCTTTTTTTGTTTCTTCTCTTCCCTCCGTGGGTATATTAAAAAAAAAAGGGGGAGGGGGAGCGAAAAAAACGTGTCTTTGAAGGGAACCTGCAGTATATAACAGGATCGCCTATAACGGCAATCACCTCATCTTAAAAAAAAAGGAAATGCACACATAAAATTCTCCAGGCACAGGTTAGGCTTGCCTTAATAAATTTCCCCCCCCCTCCTCTTTTAAACTGCCAGAAAAAGAAAAGGAGAAATGCCCCCTCACTCACGCCCCCCCCCCCATCCCGTGTGTACGTACTGTAACAAATCCCCCCACCCCCCGTTCATTCCCCATATTACCCCTTAGATCAGTGGTCCTGTTATGAAAACATTACATGTGGGACATGTTGCTTTTTGCTCGACCTGGTTTTTTTTTAATTCCCCCCCCCCACGAAATCTCAAACATACCCATTGGCCCAAGCAGGCAGCATGGTGCACGTGCATGCAATTCAACGCCACGACCATGTCATCTTTAGTGAACTGCCCTAGACAGATGCAGCAGTCGGGGTTGCTGGTGAGCTCCATTATCATCTGTTTTAAAAAAAAAGAAATGAAAATATAAAAAAAAAACCAATACCCTCCCCCCAAAAAAAAACATACATCCGTGTAGGGTTGCGGTCCGAGCTCCTCGATGAACGAGGCGCTGTCCCCGGGGTGGTGGTGGTGGTTGTCAGGCTCGCTGTTGTCAAGGCCCAACAGGGCGGCATGATGGTCGTTGTCAATGCAATTGTCTCCGAAGTTCTGATCGGTGTTGTCCGTGGCGCGTTCTTCTTCAGGAGGGTTCAGGCCTTGGTCCACAGGCGACACGGGGTCCCACTCAGTACGGATGACGATTCCCCGTTCACGAGACACATTTTGTTCCGGTTTGACAGGCCTCAAAGGTGTTATGTTGTCCATGGTTGGCTTGTTGTTAATCAGCTCCAACAACGGAGCAGAGGGCTCGACAGTTGTTGCGGGAGCTTCGTCTGGATCGTCGGCTGTGTGTTTGAACGCGATCAGACAGTCTTGTTCGAATTTGAATGGAGCGCCCAGTACTGGACGGCTGTCTTCCCCATTCTCGGGGGGTTCGGTGTGCCGCCAGAACACCTTTTTGTTGCTTGCTCTGTCGGCCCCTTCCGCTGGGACCTTGAGGTGCACTTTTGCGACGCGAACCTCGGTGTGGTTCTCAATCCCGTGCAGCTCCGCTATTTTCCTTTGAAGCTCTGTCGCTGTCGTTCTCTTTGAGATCACCAGCTCTTCCGTCTCGCTGTACGTGTCTGTTTTCGGGTAATACCGCTGCACTACAAGGAACAAGGACATTTTAGCGAGTTTCTGTATTTTTTTCTTCTTTTTTTTTTTTTTGTTGTTGTTGTACCTCGCCCTCAACACCCTTTTCGATCACCACGTTGATCCTCTCGAGCTGCACCGGGATGCACTCTTTCCAAGTCTGTTCCAGCAGTGCTTTTTCAAACCGATTCTTCTTGTCCTTTTCCATTTTGCGAACCCTCATATTCTCCTCCGTGATCCCAAGAGACGACACCTTTTTTCTTTTGGAGGGGGGGAGGAAAACAAATTACAAACCTCTTCTTTTTGAGCCATCGCCTTCTTGAAATCTGCAAGCAACGCTGTCGATTTCGCAACCATTTTGCACACGAAGGTCGCGTTACCCTGCGTTTTTTTTTTTTTTAATTTAATTTAATTTACCCTCCCCTCTTTCCCCCTATACCGGTTTCTTCTTCAAGACGTAAACCTCAACTGCCATTTCGTCCTCATCCAAAGGAGCCTCTTCAATCACTGTGACCTTGACCTCTTTAGTACACTCCAGGGTTGTGTGGGCGTAGGCTTGGATAGGTTTTTCGGGTACTTTGAGAACCCTACCGGTGGGGGCTGAGGCGTCACGAAGTATAAAGGTACCGGGATCGAAATCGTGGGCGGAGGCGATGAGCTGGCGAAGATCCTTGGTCGGGGTTAGCAATGGTGTCCGAAGGATGTTCTGGAGAGGCACCAGATCCCCAGGAAGTGTGTATTTCACAGTGCAGAGCTTTCGGCTGTTGACCTCATTGACAGCACGGTAAGGGGAAGGCGGGATGTTGCCACACTGCCGTATCAGCGCAGGGTCGGTTACGTCAGCAGCGTAGTCCGCGGACTCCACGAATATGACATCAGAGCAAGATATGTCATGTGTGAGGTCTATCGACGCCAGGAGGAACGCCTGTCCTTTTTCTACCTTCTCCATCCCGGGTTCAAACAGAACCACCGGTGTGTGCGCACCTCTTGTTTTGGTAACAACCAGTTTGTTGAGGCCGATTCCGGTCAATTTGCAGATCTGCACAACCATCTCGTACAGCTTCGCGTAGCCCTGCAGGACGATGCACTGCCGTTCTGTCCTGAAGGCTTCCTCCGGGCTGTAAACGGACAGGAACACCTTTATGTCTTCTTCGAGTTCTCCGAACTCCGGGTCGCTGTCCTCCCGAGTCTCCAACACCACTGCCGTTAACGGTGCCAAGCGTGTGTCCTCGACGAGTGCTTTGGTGACGTTGAAGTTAATCGTTTTCCCTGCGACGCCTTTGGATTCCGTGTAGTACCTCAGTCGTATCTTGTCCGGTGATAGTGTCGTGATGTCCATGTCAAGCGCCTCTGCGCATTTTATTGTTGCCTCCCACACGGTGTCGCCCTTCAGAACAGTCACCCATTTGGTGGGGTTGCACAGTTTCAGCTCGACCAGGTCCTTTACCTCGTCGTACTTGCTGACCATCTCTTGGAACTCCCCCGCTTCCGACTCCACTGTGGTCCGGAGGTATTCTGGGAGGGTGCGCAGTACTTGCTCGGTTTGCGAAGAGCCACGCAGCCGGTACACTGCCATGTAAGGGTACATCCGTGACGTCACGCCGGGGAGCTTGGAGTTGTAGTGGTTGTTGTTCAACGACTGCGCAGCGTTCATCATGGCAGGGGAAGGGGACGGACCGTACTCGTGGAAGATGGGCACGCCAGTTGCAGCGTTGTCATCGTTGAAGGGGAAGTACATGGAGCAGTCGACCGAGCCGTCAGAATCCTCGCGAGGAAGAGGGGCAGTAGGGGCGGGAGCACAAGGAGCTGTGGGAACACAAACCTCACCAACGACAGGTTCTGTGTTGGTAGCTGGGGGTGCACGGCGGACCTTGACCTGGTGTAGACAGTCATGCGCGACAGCTTCGTACCATTCCTCTTCTTTGTTGATCTCCGCACCGTCCACAGTGAGCACCACGTCGTTCAGGTTCAGAGGGCACTTCTCAATGGAGTCCACTATGACCACACCGCCTCCTTCTTTAATCTTTGCCTGCGGTATTTCATTTCCCATACTCTTCCAGTTGTACTCCACTGCAACCAACGGCCCCGCCGCCGATTGTTCACCTTGTGATGCTGCCTTCGCAACAGAGAACTGTTCCTGCCACGCTGTCGGGTCGAGACACTCCTTCAGAGCGTCCTCCTCGGCCTTTGTCACCCATTCATCGTTGAAGCAATACCAGTCTCGTTTACCTTCTTGAAGCTCTCTGATGTAAGCGATGTAATGCCCGGACGAAGTGGTCCCGCGGTGGGCGAGGACGGAGAAGAGTTCGTAGGTGTGGTGGTCGAGGAAGGAGTGGAGGACATTGAGGATGTCGGTAGGCAGACGGATGTTCCTTCTGCCGAGGCAAAGACAAAGATACGTCAATTGTGTGAAGTCAGAAAGGGAAGGAGAGGGAACATGGTGGGAGAGGTTGAGAACGTGAGGAATCTGCACATCGTCGTAAACCTTCTCTCGTTTAAGGGTCGTGAAGTCGAAGTCGAAACGGCGCATCTGGACGGTGAGGATAGGGGGAAGCGTTTTGAAACGCAAGCCTTTCATCGAGTCTTGGTTCTTCGCGCACTTGTCGCAGAATATACTGTTTCCGCCTGTCATTTCCTCCACTTCAACAAACTTTTCCAAAGCCTCTTCCAACGAGGTGGTATCCTTAACAGTCACGGTGACATCTTGGAATGTGTCAACACGTTCTCTCCGTTCACCGCAAACCTTGCATTCGATGTAGTCAGACAAGGTCCCTTCGAAAAGCCTGACGAGGAAATTGTTTCCAGTGTTCAAGTGATCGACATATTTTTGAAGAGCTTCGAAGAGAACGCGGTTCAGCTCTTGAACATCGTGCTGCGCGAAGTGATGTGATGATGTCCATCTGAAGGATTTTGTCAATGCTTTGGTTTCTACAGCGCTCTTTGTCGAATAGCCCATTCTCATGAAGAGAAGCTGGAGCTGATAAGGGACGTTTAGATCGGTCCGCATCTCTTCCGGGATTTCCCATTTCAAAATATTTTGTCGGAAGTCGGCCGACATGAAAAGGGTTTGGAGGAGAGAATTCATATAGCACGTGGCTCCTTGGTTCAGCAGTCCAACGTGCGAATCCTTTACTTGGACTCTATTTTTGAATTTGCTGCGTATTTGATAGGATGTGGGCAGAGCGGTTGGGTCGTTCCCTCCTGAGATGCTCTGGTAAGCGGGGTCGCCTTTTGCTTTTCTGACGTTGTACTCTTCCAGCATGTGTTGGTCCTCTTCCTTTATCGTCCCGAACTGAACCTTCTTCTTCTTAGCACACGGAACGTCGTCCTCCATGTTGTCCGGCACCCTCGTGCAGTTCTCCTCATGCGCGCTTAGCAAGTCCAATGTGAACATTCCTTTGCACACCGTGCACTCCGCTTCTGGCATTGCACCATCATCCATTTATTCCCTTTTTTCTTTTTTTTCTTTTTTTTTTTCTTTTGTTTTTGTGTGTGTGCGTGTGTTTTTTTTTTTTGTTTTTTTTTTTTTATACCACCCACCTCTGCTGATGGGTTCTTTTGTTGAAAAAAAAAAAACACAAAAAAAAAAAAACAGATATAAAGGGGGAATAGGTACCGTGTATGCTTTTCTTTTCTTTTTTCTTCTTCTTTTTATTCGCTCTTTAATAACGTATTTTGAGCCCTTCATTGGAAGGTGGGATCAGTTGATGGTGGGATAAAAAAAAAAAAAGAAAGCGATTCCCACCGAAGGGGGGATCTTTGAAAGTAAAAACTTCGGAAAAAAAAAAACTCTGCTAGGCTTTTTGTGAGAAAGAAAAACGGGGATAGCGTGGACAGACAGGTGGTCACATGACCATACCCCCCCTCTTCCCTTCGATTGTCTTTTCTTTTCCCCCCCCTTTTTTTTTACATCCCTCCTTTTCCCCCCATGTATTTTTCATTCTTCTTTATCCTCCCTTCCCGTTTATTCCTATGTGTTTTAACGCCCGGTTGACGCCATAAAAAGAAAAGTGGGGGACCACTACGGTTGGAGGAAGAAAAAAAAAAGAAAAAAAAAAAACCTTGTGAACAAAGGAAAAAAAAAGATCCTATAAAAACAAGAAACGAACGATTGCCTTTTTTTCTTTTTTTTTTTCCCCTCTTTTTTTAAAGGAAAAAAACGGGAAAAAATCAGGTGGGAGGGGCACCCTGGACCATCGAGGTAAACCTTGGCTAGCCTACCCTCTGAACCAGGGTTTTTTTTTTTTTTTTTTTTTTTTTTTTTAAATGGCCATTTCGGCAGTGAATTCCTGCCTTTTCAACCTTTTCTTTTCCTCACGCGCGGCCTCTCTGCTCTGGAGCAGCGCTTCGTCGTCGTTCATAGTGGACGTCCGCTGTGGTAAAGTTTTTTTTTCCGTTTTTCTTTTCTTTTTTTTTTTTTTTTTTCCCTTCATACCATCCTCTCAACCTGCGGGGAGGCGGGTTGATGTTTGGCTTCGGCCTTGAGCCTTCTGACGTCTGAGGTGGCAGAACGCTGGGACAGGGCTGTTTCGCTGCCCGGTCCCGAGAATGCCTTGGCGTTCACAACTTTCATGTTATTTTCAAGGTGCTGGAGCCGGTTCTTAAGCTGGCTGATCAGCTTGTCCTTCTCACCGTCTTGCGCCTCTGAGGTAACAGGAAACACAACCCTTACCTTCCCCTTCTCCTTGAAGACGGTGCTGTCATCCGCGTCCACATATTCACCGAAGTCCGTGTCAAAGGCCTCCAGCCTCACCGCCTTCCCCAACCCTTCTGTCTCGAATACTTTTTCCGCCGCCTTCATCACCTCAGCAACATTTGCGTCGTTCTCCACCGTGATCTTCTTCTTCCTCTCCTGCCCGCGGATCTCTGTGCAAGCCAGTAACAACATATTATATTTTTTTTTTTCTCCTTCTTTTGTATCCTTATTTTTCTTTTGTTTGTTTGGATTTTTTTTTTTTTTTTTTAACGCTGGGACGAGAAAAAAAATATAAGGGAGAAAAAAAAAAACTACCCCTTTTTTTTTTCATTCACCCTCTCCATCATTGGCCTGTGATGCACTCTCGATGCCAACTTTTTGTGATGCTCGCGTACGTCTCTGAACAAAAAAAAAAGGTTGATTTATAAAAAAATAAAAATACCTTCGTCGAAAGATGCTGCTCCAGCTCTGTATCCGATATCGTCCTGTTCAGCTTGGTCATGTACGGTGGGAGCTGCGCTTCCTGTTTTTTTTTTTTTTTTCCCTTAATTTTCCCCATTTTGTTGTACCATCGCCAAGTGAGGCCTCGCACGGTTCTCATAAGCGGTAACCGGGGGTGCGAATTCCCCATTGCCATCATAGTCCGCAGACAACGCATTAGCAGGCCGGCCCAGTTGGGGGACAGTGGTGTATGGATCGGCTGTACCCGCGACAGCGGGAGGACGCTGAGGAACAGGCTCGTATTGACCTTGCATTTCTTGAAGCTGCTTGGGGACCTCGTCGTCAAGAGGGGACGCGGGGTAGTTGAATTTCAGTTTGGTGGTCAACCCCTTGATGCTCCCGCCCATCGCCTCGAAAATTCTATTGTATGTCCGTGTCTCTAACTGCAGACCCCGCGCAAGCATTTCCTGAAACAAGGTGTGCGTCAACAAAGGGTCCTTGCAGTGCGCTAACATCAGCTCATACGCTGTAACAGACGGGTTGCCGCCTGATTCGGGCCCGAAGTGTTCGGAAAACAGGTACATCGCATCGGAAAAGCTACCCGGGTTCATGACGTACACCCTCAGTATGCTCAAAGGGATCCTGCTCTCCTCCATCCACAAGTATTCAGGGTGGTTGGCCGCGAGATATCTGTAGATAAGCTGCACCTCGTGAAGACGTTTTCCCGACAGCATGACCTGCACGAAATTCAGGTAATCCTCGTAAGTGACTCTTATACCGTGTGCCACCATGAACTTCCATAGCCTGACGGCAGCCTCGGGGGAACATCCTGTTAATGCTCTTGCAAAGAAAATCCTGGGTATCCCTGCAAGACCTTCTGTGGAGATGACACGACCGGCCTCTTCTTGGAGGGTTTGCAGCATGTAGTCCAGTACCTCCTGGTCGTTCGACATGTCGACGTTTCTTGTAAGAAGTGAGACGATTTCCAAGTATGACAGCAGGCCGATGCGGGTCCCACCGGTGGTGAGTTCTAGGAAGATTCTGATGGCGCGTTTTGGGTCGTTCGCCGCCTTGCAGTTGCTGAACATCGCGTAGCAGACGTCCTGCGGGACGTCCTTGACACCGTACTGTTGTTTCAAGGCCTCGTATAAAAACTCAAACGCAACGGGCCGAAGCGACGACAGACCAAGCTGCAGCATCATGTGGCTCCATATTTCGGTTGTCACCATGTTTTTACCACGCGCCTTCGCCCAAAGAATTAGAATGTCACGTTCGCACGCTGGCGCGGTTGGCTCCACCGCGAGCAAGAACGCCCGTTCATAGTGAAGCGGTGTCAGCCACTCGGGTTTGGTCATCTCGAGTTCGTCGAGCCAGATTAAGGCCTCCATCCCTGTGGGGGATTTTGTAATAACCTTCAGATACGCATCCGAGCTGGGTAGTGTCGTTTTTGTGTTGCCGTGTCGCTGACGGATGGAAAGCGCGTTTTTTTCAAGCGTTTTAACCCTGTTGTCCAAAGCTGTGAGGAACTCGGTCATGTCCTTTGCACCGCTGTCTAACAATGGTGTGTTTCTCTCTCTGTCTTCGAGTGCTTTTTGGGTGACGTCGTCTAGCATAACGGGGGGTTCTAGGCCAGTTGCCTCGGACAACACCGATGACTCTTGCAACCATTGTTTCGGGACTTGTCCTAGAAGGTTCCCTGCGTACTCCATTGTTTTCTGTTGCATCTCCTCTTGAGTCAGCTGTTTTGGGACCTCGCGAAGCCGCATTTTCCGGGCGGTTTTTTTCTTCTTTTTCCTTTGTTTGACCTCCTCCGCCGTGTTTTTGTCCCGTTCGAGTTTGTTCCCCTCCTTCATCGCGTCCTTTAAAAGATCCTGTTGTTCTTGCCGTTTTGCATTCTTTTGCTCTTTCGTCTTCCCGATATCCACTTCATCCAAAACCGGTGCACGTTTTATCCCCCCCCACGACCGGGGTCCTGCCAGTAACCATATTGTCCGCCTGATCATATTTGTTGTTTTCTAAACAATCATTTTCTTGTGGGGGAGGGGGGGTTTTTTCAACACCAATAGATTACCCCCTTTTTTCTTTCTTCAAAACTCTTTAAAAAAAACCAAAATATTAAAAAAAAAAAAAAAAAAAAAAATGGAGAGTTTTAAGAGGGATATGCATACAAGCCGTGTAAAATAGCTAACCCGCAAACCCGAAAAATCAGAGAGGCTGTTTCGTTTCCACCAGGAGATCTTCGATCATTTGAAACGTTGGCAGTTGAACGTTCTGGGGGTTTTAATGGCAGTCCCCGTTGGAAGAGATGACAGTGTGGCCCGTGGAGGGCAGCGTGCAGTGCACTTCAATGGGATGTGTTTTGTAGAAGGTGAGAACGACCTCCTCACGAGGAGCCCCCTTCACGGTTGCTGAAAGGCTGTCCCCGTTCGCGGCTACGGAGGCGATGCGCTGAGCAGAGACGGGGACCCACTTGGCTAGCTCTCCCAGCAGCGCCCACCCGTTCCCCTTTACAGGCGCAATGTACACAAGGTCGAAGTCGTTGCTTGTTGGAACTGCCTTCAAAGGAATCACACCAGTGGCAGGGTCCAACACCACTGCAACAAGTCCTTGAAAAGATGTCGTATTCCTGCTGTAGAAGACACTTTTACCAGTCACCCCAACCGTCCTGTCCAGAGTCAGTTCTGAAGGCTTCAGGTTGTACTCGGCAGTCACCATCGAGAGCACGACGTCGTACCTTTCAGCGTCGACTGTGGAGTAGGTGGACCACACATGCCCCTCGGGGCCCGTCCCGCCCGCTCGTTTGTATATGTACGAGTCAAGGTACGTTGCGGGCCTTGACGGCCTCAGTAGCGTGCCGTCCGCCATGCACGCCCTCATGATCAACGGCTTGTTCATGTACTGCACACCGTCTGCAGGTGTGACAGGCCCGTTGGACAGTGTTGCTATGGCGGCGGCTCTCCACACGTCGGGGATTAGGCTGGCGCCGCATGACCCGCCGGGCTCGCATGTCGATGTCCAAAAGCTGTCCTTGAAGGGAGCTAGGGCTACTGCATGCGCCAGGATCGAGGACCCGCCGATGTTCCAGTTCGGCGGTGCTTCGTTGTTGCTGGGGACGTAGTCGCCGCTGGTTCTGACTTGCGTCACGACAGGGATCTCGACTGACTGCAGCACGTGGCGTGCGTACGGCATGCAGTACTGTATGGTCAGGCCGTTGTCCGCAGCTGCGGAACCCATTTGCATGAGCCAGTCCCTCGCCATCGTGGCGCTCCTCTGCAGGTACGGTACACCGTTGAACTCGGTGAACAGCCAGTCCTGCTCGTACGTGGTCAGCCCCCACTCTTTTCCGCCCGTCAACAAAAAGTCCCAAAAATCTTGCGTCAGCGGGACAACATAATGCTCGGAACCGTCGTCAGAGAACCTGAACCTCCCCCCGTTATCTACGGAGTACGAGGTGCCGTGGTCCCAGAACCTGTTGTGCCCGATCACCATCCAGCCTGTCCGCTGCGTGAAATCCTTCAATGCAGCGTTGCCCCCAGGAGGGAAGACAGAGGGCATGGCAGTCCAATTTGTAACACCACCCTGCGTCCCTTTGAAATACCACCAAGAATCGAGGAGGATGTACTTGTAAGGAATCTGCTGCTCCTGCGCCTGTTTGTAAACAGCGAGCACGGTCTCCCCCATTGTCATGTTGCGCTCCGGGTGGTAGTAGTAGTAAGCACCATGGTCTGTGTTGTAGCCCAGGACCTTAAGGATAGGATCAGAATCGCGATGGACCGTGGTCTTCCCGTGCAGTTTAAGCAATGCGGCCCCCCATGATGTGGCAGCGTTGTTAACACCGGTATCGGAGTAGGAGATGATCGTGGTGACGGAGAAGTTTGCAGGGATGCTCACGACACCGCCGTTAACACCGGAAGCTATGCTACCATCGACGGACTCAAAGCTCTGTGCCATGAACTGGCTTCCATGCGAGAGGACAATGGCGTCCTTCGTTGCGGTGTTGAAAATAACGTGCGGTCCACCACTCCTCCCTGTGGAGGTAACTTGCGGCCACGGTCCGATGGCTGGCCCTTCATCATTGTTATTTGTGAAGTCTCCACCCCAAGCTAGACACCCAAGGTTGAGCCCAACTACTGGATTCAGTTTGAACACAGGGAACCTCGAACTCGTAGTGTTGGATGAGGTACTGGAATTGCTTTGTTCCATGCCGGTTATAAAGTGTGTTGTGAAGCTGACGAGGTCTCTGGTGTTGTATTGTCTTATGCTTCCGTTCACAGTGTACGAGTTTGTTGTGAAGGCAATCGTTGTTTCGTTGTAGCTGCCTAGCGTGTCGGCCCCTTGTGTGGGATTGTGTACAATGGGTTCGGGCGAAGACCAAGCGCCCCCTTCGTGAAATTCTGTCTTCCCGCTTGCTAGCCATTGTCCCCCGTTGACGAGCACGGTGTATCCCCCGCTCGGTTCGATCCTGACCTCCAACCCACAGTGAACCACCACTATGGCCGACAGGAGGGTTGCCAGACGCATTTCTTTAAGATTTCCTCTTTTTTTATTTTTATTTTTTTTTTTTAAAGGTGGTTGACAAGAAAAAAAAAAAAAAAAAAAAAAAGCGAAGAGGCTGGGGGAAAGAAAATTCAAAAGCAAAAAGAAAAAAAAAAAAAACGGGCATGAGAGTGTCATATTTGCTACAATATAAGACCTGCTCTTCAAAAAAAAAAAAATGGGAGAGGGGGGGAAGGGAGGGTGTATTGTGAAAAAGAATCAAGGGGAGGGGAAGGTGAGGGTGAAAAAAAAAACACTTTTTCTCGCTTTTTTTTTTTAAGACCTTCTTCTCATGGGTTTTTTATCCTCGTTTCTTTTTTCTTTTTTTTTTCTCATTCTCCTTCTCTCCCTCATTGTATCTGTTCAAGTTCTTTTTAAAAAAAAAAAAGGGGGAGAATAAAAAAATCTCAGAAAAGGAAAAAAAAAAAAAAAAAAAAAAAAAAAACACTAAAGGGACATTAATACACTTTCTCTCTCCCCTTTTTAAAAAAAAAAGATCATTCTTTTCCCAGCTCCGCCAATTGTTTGAGGAAATCAGTCCCGGTAACAAGCTCGGTGGCACCATAGACAACAGTCTTGTCTCGGTTTTCGGGGAGGGCTTCCCACTGCTTGAGATCCTCGAATTCGGTGTAGTTGCCGCCTCCAATGACGAAGAGCATAGCGGTGTTGAATTCAAAGGAGGAAAGGGTTAAGGTCTGGCCCGTCTTCGGATCGACACAATCGAGCTCCGATTTCACCTTGCTGCGGTCATCCGAACGGGCACCCAGCACGGCGTCGACAAGCTTAGTGTGTGGGAGTAAGCTGTCCTCCGACCCCTTCACCGCCCGTACCGCATTGTTAAATAATTTCTTCCCCAAGACCATGCCTGCATTCCGCCCTTTTTCCTGCCTCGGTACCGTGAAAGATCTAATCTTTTTCAAGTATTTGAAAGCATTTCCCAGACTGGTCTGCGCCGTCTCTCCTTCAACCTCCGGCTTCTCTTCTTTTTCGAACTCTTTTACGTATTTCTCGCGAGAGTCCTTTTTTTTTTTTTTTTTTTTTTTTGTAAAAAAAAAAAAAAAAAAAAAAAAAAACTTACCTCATCCTCGCACAACAGATAGTGTACCAATGCCAACCGCAGTCTCTGTGCCTCGTCGCTTCTTCCTTTCACCAGTTCGGCTATTTTCTTCTCTTCGAACTCGCCGCTTCGAAGCATGGCCATCCCCACCCCCGAGAACTCGTCTAGCTTTCCGTCTTTCACAACATCTGACAACCTGGTGTGCAGGGTTGTATGTGTAGCTGCGAAACGATGGCGGTCGCTCTGCTCCGTTGCGGATTCCATGACGCGCATGAGCGCCTCGGCTTGGTCTTCCGTGCGGTCTTGTTCCTTTTTTTTTTTTTTTTTTTTTTTTTTTTTTTTTTTTTGTATACCTTTTCTTTTTTCAACTGTTGAACGACCTTGAGGTTGGCGTCCATTGCAGCTCCGAGTTCCTCGCCAGCGGTTTCGATCCACGTCGGGTCGTTCTCCTCTAGTTCGAATGTTTTCGGCTTCGATCCGTTAACAGGCGTGACGACCTTGTTCAGCCGCATTCCTAGCGAATCATGCAGCAACGCACGGTATGTGAACGGCTGGACCAGACCAGTTGCAAGATCAGCGTTTCTGTCACAGAGAATGAGAACAGGGCGAGCCGCGTCTGAAGGGGGGATGAGATAGTGCTCCTTCAGCATGTCTTTGATCTTCGACGTTACAAGCCGCGCAAGCTCTTGAGAAGTGTCAGACGTTCGCACAGACACCACAATGGGGACCAGCTGCAAGGTCAGCAACACATGAACAATTCCGTTCGCAAGGTCATCAAAGTATTTCATTATCTGGTCCTGGTCCGTGTGGCTGGAACCGATTGTGTAATATGAGTCTCGTATTTGCAGTGAGAACAAATCCCGTTCGGGAGACACAAAGGACATGAACTGGTCCTTAACGGTAATATTGCTAAGGTTCGGGAGTTCTTGCAGCTCTCCTGCAAACCGTTCTAAAAGCTTCCGCGAGACAGGTGATGTGAAATTGATGTTGTAGCTGCTATATTTCCCCTTTACGCAATCCTGTGCGATGGCGACAATATTCTCTTCTGTTGGTTTTACCAGGTACACAGCTGGTGCGTCGGGTACGTTCCCCCTGCTCTTCCCTAGTTCCAGGAATAGTGTCACCCCAAGCTTTCGCAGCTCGCCGACGTTTAAAATTGGGGCGATCACATCCTTTCCGTAATCGTCATATATCAAGATATTCCACTCGCTCCCGGCTTTGCAGCATATTGTCTCCTTCAGCGCCGCCTTCGTCAGTTCCCTCAGGGACAGGCCTCTGTTATATTGCATTTTTTAATTTTTTTCTTTTTTTTTTTATTCCCCTTCCTCTTCCAGCCGTCGATTCTTCTCTTTTTCCAGTTGTGTGTGTGCCTGGGGTGGGGAGAATTAAAAAAAAAGAAAATTGGCTTTGAAAAAAAAAAAAAAAGAAAAGAAAAGAAAAGAAAAAGTAAAATAAAAAAAAGAGAGAGAAAGCAGAGACACTTTCTCCTTGGTTTCATCCCCCCATACCCGTGTTTTTTTTTTTTTTTAAACCATTTACCATTAAAGGACTATTTATCGAAAATCATTTTTGGCGGCACGAAAGCTCATATGACATTCTCACTGACGATGAGCGGGAGAGCGAAATTACGCGTAAGAAATGGCGGGGCACAGGGGAGCGCATTCTCAAGCTGTTCATCCCCATGGCCTTTGTGAAGTTTGCACCGTTTTTGCAAGTGGAACGATATCTATGAACAAAAGCCACCGTTCTTTAATGGATAAAAACCTTTTCTTTTCACCCTTCTTTTTTTTTTTTTTTTTTCTCTTTTTTTTTTTTCACAATTTCGAATACACTTCGGACTCAGCAGGCCCTGCCAGGAACACCGGTACCTTCATGTGCAGTTTTTGAACTTGGTGGGGAAAAGGCATGTCCAAGAGAGGAGTCAAATTTTCAAGGGTACCTGTACCGCCAGCTGTCTCAAAAATAAAAGCCATGGGATAGGCCTCATAGACAAGACGAAGCTTTCCGTTAGAGTTCTTGGCGTCGGCAGGAAGGAGGAAGCCACCGCCATTCATCAAGATACGGTGGGCGTCAGATGCCATACACGCCATCCACCTCACAGAGCGCCCACGCATAGCTCCAGCCCATGCTACAGAACGGGGTACGCACCACGATGAGACCAGGCCTTCATTGCAAGCGTAGACTTTGCCTTTTGTGGGGATTTTGTGGTCGGTCTTGGTCCGCTCGAATCTGGATGTTTTATGGTTAAGTGTGTACAGGCAGACGCCCTCTGCTTTTGTTGCGAAGACGAACGAAGTTGCCGCCCCGAAGATTGCGTAACCCGCAGCCACGATGTCCCTCCCATTGCGAGGGAGCCCACGGGCTTCCTTGAACACAGCGAAGATCATTCCGGTCGTTATGTTCACTGCGATGTTCTGCGACCCGTCCAGAGGGTCGTATGTCACCAAGAACCCCTCGTTCCCTGCCTTCATGATCACGTCGTCCCTCTCTTCAGATGCGAAGCCCCTCACCGCGCTGCACCTCATCAGCCATTTCTCCATCGCTTCGTCCGCGATCACATCCACGGTCTCCTGGTGGTCACCGCTGTCGTTCTGGGTACCCTTTTTCTTCCCGAAGTTCGAGTTCAGATCCCCCACCCTCATCACCTCTGCGATCTCGATCGCCGCGTGTTGCAGGGCTTCTTTTACCTCATCCATTTTCTTTTTCTCTCTCTCTTTTTTCTTTTTTTTTTTTGTTTCTTTTTTTTTCCCCCCCCTTTCTCCCCCCCGAACATCTTATTATTGCCGGCACCGTGCGAACAACAGCCTTCGTTTGTGCCTCTTATATGAAGACTTTGCGAGGCCGTGCATGCCAACGCCAGGAATAACCAGCACGCCGTCCCATACAACCCTTACTTCGCCTCAAGGGTCCGATCACAAGTTAATATCGAACCTGTGTGGGTAATTTCACGCTGATAAAGTACTTGTTTAAGTACTTCTTCAAAGAAGGGGAGATGGCAGAGGTGAAGACCTCAGGCAGCAAGAGTGACAGGAACGTGGTATTCGAACATCTTAATGGTATGTACCTTGGGTCTGCGGAAGCCATGGGCACCTGCTCGGCACCCCAATGGTCGAAATGCACCCGCATATCTCGAACTCCCTGAGTCTGCGTCTGGAAGCGAATGAACAAATATGGGCGGTGAGGAAGTGGGACGCGGAATCGGAAAGCTTCGTGGCGAGAACAAAAAAAAAAAAAAACAAACAAACAAAAAGTACATAAGAGATAAAGGAGGCCAGTGTTGTACAACAACTGCCTACTTTGATTACAAAATAAAAAAAAAAAAAAAAAAAAAAAAAAACAGACTAGATAAAGAGGTTCCGTAGTGAAACACCCCTTCTCACAAAAAAAAAAAACTAGCAGTGTTACCACCGTAATCGAACATCTAACATTCGAGAGGCTTGGGCGGGTTGGTCTGAAGGGTTGTCAAGGGAGGGGATGCGAAGAGAGCCTGCACCATGGTTGACTTCTTCTAGCTGGTGCCGGCGGTGTGTGGAGGCTTCAGTAAGTGCGTGGAGGACGACAGAGGCCATGGCCCGCTGGCGGTGGTCCAGCACTGATGCGCGTCCATCGCTCTCATTGTGCAGTGCGAGGTGGCCTGACGGGAGGGAGAGGGCGAGGCACCGCATTCTGGAGTTGAAGCAAAATATCCGCTCTTGCTTCAGAGCTTTCCACGCCCACTGCGCCACTTCAATCTCCCGCGACTCGTCACTTAAAATATCACACCTCGCCCCTCCCTCTTCCACTGCTATCCCAGCGGCGTCGACCTTCAGTGCCTCGTTCTCATTCCCTAATATTGCCTTCACGTTTAAAACAGCTTCTGCTGTCGATGGGATTACACCTCCTGTTTTGAGGATCTTCTTTTTCCGCAGTCTTGGCTGCATTTGGTTTTTGTGTATTTCTTTTTGAACCTTTTTGAGGGAATGGGGGGGGGAGAAAAAAGAAAATTGTAAAAAAAAAAAAAAAAACGTAGCAGGAAGGGGAAGGAGAGAAAAAAAGGGGGGGGGGAGCAGCAGGCTCCACATTCAAAAATGCAGTTTTATGAGGGGTGGGGTTTGCCATTTAAAAAGTAGGCAATACAGGGAGGTGGGTGAAGGGGGGGGAGCGGGGGCGAATGCAGTTGACAAAAATAAGAGGCTACTGGGAGAGGGCAGAGGCGTGTGTTGGTTTCCTCCTTTCATCATGTTTCCCCTTATTATTATGTTTTTTTTTTATATTTATTCTAGGTAAGCGAGAGGATTAAAAAAATAGGGAAAGGGGGGGGGGGGGGGGGGTGCTGCGCCCTTCTCGCCATCTGCCGCTTTGTTGCCTAACGCAATACGCCCGCTAAATAAAAAAAAAAAAAGTATTCATATGCCCTCCCCGAGAGTTATGAAGCAGAAGAAAACAGAATTGGGGAGAGGGGGAAAAAAAAAAGAGAAAAGAAAAAGCAGGTTAGGAACTCGTTTATTTCTTCTTCTTTCTTTTTACTTCTGTTCTCACTCTTCCGTCAAAAAAAAAAAAAAAAAAAAAAGAAAAGAAAAATTGTCCTTTTCTTTTTCTTCTTTCTGCACACAGGCAAAAAAAAAAATAAAAATAAAATAAAAATACGAAAAAACCAAACATAACAGACCCCCCCTCTCTCTTTCCCGGCTCATTTTTCACTTCTTTTTTTTGTCTCCTCAGGAACTTCGGGTTTTAGGGTAGGGGATGCTGAATACGACGACCTGCTCTTGCCGCTGCTGTTTGGGTTTGACCAATCAAACGAGTGCCACAGAACATTCCTGGGGTCTTCCTTCCGAGGGTCGTCTTTGGGGGACGCCTTCTGACTCCGTGAAGTGGCGTCCTTTTCATCAAACTTAGGGAAATTGCTTGTATCGGAAGGAGAACGCAGCTCGGGCTGAAACGCTGCACGCGTCTGCCGGATCCCGTCCCAGTTACAGCCTTTAAAGTACGAATGACATTTTATCTGCTCGTACGTTAATCGGCGTTCTGGCTCGCAGAGAAGACTTCTAATAAGATCTTCAGCGGAGGCATCTAGGTTGCACTCCTTTGGAAAGTGAAGAAAATCCTTCCATTGTAAAATCTTTTTACAGGTTTTGATCGGGTCGGCAGAGTAAAACGGAGGATATCCACACAGCATCTCGTACAAAATTACTCCAACGGACCACCAGTCGCAATCCACCCCGTATCCTTTCTTTTGAAGAACTTCTGGAGCTATGTACCCAGGGCTTCCTACAGTGGAGTAAAACATCTTTCGTCTTTGTTGAGAAGATCTCCATGAAACCTGTTTTGCTCGATGATTTTCGTCGGATTTTCCGGAAGAACCAAGCGTCGCTTCTTCTTCAGGCTGCCCTGAGACGGAATGAGCCGCATTCGACGGGAGTAACAACCCTTCTTTGTCATAACCGTATTTTTCAGGAAAATGCTTGCACAGACCGAAATCGGAAAGTTGTATGTGCCCGGTAACATCTAAAAGAATGTTGTCTGGTTTTACATCTCTGTGGACATATTTCATTTGGTGGATGGAGTGGACCGCATGGCACAGTTCTATCGTGTAGAACCTTGCTGTATTGTTAGAGAACACCTCTTCCTTTATCAACCATTGCATCAAGTCCCCGCCTGCTAAATAATCCATGATGAGGTACAGATATTCCTCGTCTTGAAAAGAATGGTGCAGGGTCACTACCCATGTGTTCACCTCCGCTCCAGCTTGAAGAACTTCTTGTTCTGCTCTTACGTGTTGTACTTGGTTTCGAGCCATCATGTCTTCTTTTCGGAGTTTTTTCAATGCGAAAAGCTTGTTTTTCCCGTCTTCTACTGTTACATTGTCTTTATACTTGCATAGGAAAACCTCGCCAAAAGCGCCTTTTCCGATTAGATTGGATAGTTCGAAGTTTGAGATAGTCATCTTCTTCTTATGCAGGCCTGGTTTTTCGTTGTTCTGCATCCGCGTCAGCATGGTTCTGTAGATTCCTTCGACTGATTGCTTGCAGGCCTTCGCCTTCTCCTGTGTGATGCGGGAGCATGCGTCTACTGCCGCCATTTTTCTTTCCTTTTTTTCTTTTCTCCCCCCCCCCTCCCTCCCCTCTCCACGTACCCTTTTTTTTTTAAAATTTTTTTTTATTTTGTACTGTATTCGCTTTAGATATAATAGGACGAAACACAAAATCTTTTTTTTTTTTTGGATGGAGTTCTATCTCTATGCTGTTTTTTTTTTTTTTTTTTTTTTTTTTTAGGAGGGGAGGGAGAGGAAGAGGCTTTTTTTTTTATATATTAGTGTTTTCATTAGTTTTTCTTTTTTTTTTTTCTTCCCTTTCTCCATATATACCCGGTATTCATCCTGACCAATCTGTTGATCTCAGCAATGACAAGAAGGGACTCGACAGAATCCTTAAATAATGGCCCTTCAGAGTGAAAAAATGGGTCTCACCGTGGAAAAAAATGCACCCAAAAAATGCACCCTTGAAAAACTTTTTTGGGATGGGGGTATTTTGACTATTTTTGGCCATTCCAGCCCCTTTAAATGCCACGGCGAAATAGCTACCCTGTATTACCTTACGAAAATCCCCAAAAAGCTGACCTGCGTGAAAAAAAACAGCAGTGAAAGCAGGGCCCTCGTGCAAAAAATTCGGGAACTCGAGTTAAATAATGACTCATTATTTGTCAATTTGGCAATAAATAGCTATTTTAGTACTACAGATATTTTTATCCCCTTTATCCAATAGTTTTTTTTTTTTACCCCCTTTTTCTTTTTTTTAAAAAAGAAAAAGAGTTAGCCGTTTTTTTTTTCTCCCCCACCCCCCCCTTTTTTTTAAATCTTTTTTTTTTTTTGCGCCTTCCTTTTTTTTCCCCCCTTTAAAAAAAAGAGTCTTTAAAAAAATCAAAAACAAAAACAAAAAGGAGGAGACTTTAAAAAAAAAAAAAAGAAAAAACAAAACAAAAAAAAAATTCACTATGGTAGGAACGAAGTGGTTAGCAACGGCCCGCCATAAAATAAAAAAAAAAAATGGTGAGACGGATAAAAAAAAAAAATGAAAGTTAATCTTACAAAAAATAGGGGGTCTTTTTTTTTTCACGCAGGCAATAGCTCCACATCTGTATCTTCATCACCAGCAAAAGTAGGGAAAGAAGGACGAGAGTCCATGAAGGGCGTGCCGTAGGCTTTATGTGTGACCGCAGGAAGTGCGAAAGGAGTGGGTATTCCGCCTTCTGTGTCCTCTGTATCGCTTTCATAACCGGTGGGATCGTCCAATAATTCAAGATTTTCATCTATTTCCAGCTCAATTCCAGAATCGCTTGACATCCCTCTTGGAGTCTGCAGAGGTGACAAATCAAAGTCCGAAACCAACTGCACATCTTCGTCCTGAAACTCGTTCACCGACTGAGGGGATGATAAGACAGCGTTTTCACTGTTGGACCGTCTCCTCAAAACCCCCTCCGTGCAGCAGTGCTCTAAAGGATTCTTCACCGCAGCTGTGATGGCTACCAACAGCACGTAACCCAACAAACCCGATAATAGCACCAAATGCGCTGTATATTCCACCCTATCCTTTCTGAACACGAAGAAGCACACCGCGAATGCAATCGATGTGACAATGCTTATATGAACCATCAAAACAATAGTTCGTACAAGCCTACCGTAATGCACTGCGTCCAAAGTATTATGCCGGGTGTATAAATATGTTTGGGCATGGTGGTGGTGGATCACCAACTTCAACACCACCAAGATGAACAGCATACATGATGCGAGGGGGGAGAACACGGCGAAGTTGAATCCCACTCCAAAGCAACTCAGAACTAAAGCATATTGCCAGGAGAACTCAAAGTCCCCCGCCCACGCCTCGCCCCGCCCCCCGTGCCATAAGTAACTTATCAGCTCGTACGGACGCCACAATTCGTACAAATTCCCCACCGTTCCGTAAACCTGCAGGAGGTTCACAAAGAACGCCCCGGCGTTTGGAAGAAACATATGTTTTATCGACGCAGCTTGCAAACCCGCAACAGCAGAAATAGTGCTCAACGCTACCGCCGGAAGCACAAAAGTACACAACATCAAGTACGTGAAGATCCTCCATATCACAAGCTGGCGTGTTTTAAACAAAGAAATCTGCGGTTGTATTTTAGTAACGTACTCGATAAGCAGAGGCGGTGCCAGCGTAAGTGTGAGGTACGTTAGGATGGGAAGGTAGTGAAGGACAAAAGGCGTGTCCGAGGTGTCCGTGAAAAACAACCGTAAAAATGTGACATGGATAGTAGCCTGTTCAAAGGCGGCGTAGATTGCAGTAGGGGTGGAAAAGAACACCAACGCAACAACAAGAACAACATTAGCAGCAACGCTGTACACGGTACGGGGCTTACCAACATCCTGCCAACGAATGTCATGAGGATGATGCGCACGGTCTACAACAATGCGTGCGTTGAACGGGGGGACTACAATATTCTTTTGTTTGAATGCCAGCCCGCTCCACACCATGGACGAAAAAACCACGTGACCGAAGTTCTGTACTTCCTTAGGACGAGATTCTTCCCACCACGAGGTGATATCCTTCAACACAGCATCGCGGCCGCTTTCCTTCACCTTCCGCAGTTTATCTTCCAACACCAGTCGTTTCCTTACATCGTGCGATAGATACACATCAACAACCCCACCCGGGCACACTGTTTCAAAGTACGCTCTAAGATCGCTTTTATCAACCCCGTGACTGGGGATGTTCATGAGCCGAAGGGTTTTCCCAACCAGCTTCTGATCGAGGATTGGGATGTTCTTAGCAGCTTCGGTGAAGAGCCTCACGAAATAAAGCGCGAAAAAAGTGTTAAGGAAGATGCCTGCGAGGTGGAAGAAAAGGAGAAGCGGAGTTTGTTCGATCCCGTGTATTGTCGTTTTGATAAAGTAATGGTCTTCTGATTGTGCCAGTGTGCTGTTGTCGGCGTCGAAATCGTCACGTGACGAGAAGAGATGAATTGGAAGGTAGATGCAAAGGCTGAGGAGGCCTATACTTGCCGCCAGTAAGCACAGCATTCTCATGAAGAGAAGGTATAGACCGGTGTCGGCGCCGTGTTTTGCCGAGATTTTCAATACGGAGTCTGCTTTTGTTAGGGATATTAGCCAGACTCGGAAGCCCTTGTCCCACTCGTGGGTTAGGCCTGTTTCAACCACATTCCCAACTTTTCGGTAGAGCTTGTGGTTTCGCAGCCCGCACCACCACACCACCCCTCCTATCAAACAAACCGTGCAGTTCAACCAGAATAACAAGAACACCGTGCTGCCGTCGTGCACTCCCTGAGACGTTGGGTCTGTGTACACCGGGACATTCCCCTCATTTGACCCACTGTCCATGTGGAAGTGGCGAGGGGGGAGGGGTTTTTTTCTTCTTTTTTTTTTATATAGGATGTGTGTAACACCCCACACACACTGCCTTCTAGAGGTCCGGTAAAATAGTGTTTAAAAAAAAAAACACGACAAAAAAAAAGAAAACACAATAAAAAAAAAAAAAAAAAACAAGGGCGGGGCAAGGGACCAAACCAACACAATCTTTTTTTCTTGGAAGAAGGGATGTTATAAAAATGGAAGAGGTAGGGTTGGGGGAACAAATCCATCCCATCTTCTTTTTTTTTTCTTTTTCGGCCGTCTCTCTTCCCCCCCCCCCTTATTTTACTTCGGTGGCAATGAGTTTCCTGTGGGGTATTTCTTTTTTTTTTCTTCCCTTTCTCCATATATACCCGGTATTCATCCTGACCAATCTGTTGATCTCAGCAATGACAAGAAGGGACTCGACAGAATCCTTGGTAGAGATGGCGAGCTGCGACTGTATTTATATATGGGTAAAATTCAAAATAGGGGTACAGAATTTAGCCCTTTTTTGGATTTGGCCATAAAATGACCTAAGGTGAGGAAGAACACCTCACGGTTGTCACCAAAACCACTCTGTGGGCCCATTCTTGGGTGTCAACAGTGATAGGCGCACGTATTTTGGGAATACTTCCCTGTTTTTGTTGAACATATGGTGCGACTCTGGGAAACACTTCCAAAGCCAGGTCGTCGCATCCTTTTTCCTTCTAATGGACTTAAAAACGAGATGCAGGTGTTTGGATACCCCTTAATCACGGCCATACCCTCCTATTCGGTCACGAAGAGACCCAAGAGAGCGATAGCAAAACTTCCTTTTGCAGGTTCGTCTGAAGGTCTGCCTATCTCCACTACTACCACCAGTGTTCAGGTGAAGCACGATGTAAGGGTCAGCACAAAACTCCTGGAAGACTCCCCAGATGAAGATGACGAAGATAGTGGCAGTGATAGTGACGATTCTTCGACGGACGCGCAAGAGGGAAAAAAAGTGTGTTCACCCATTTTAGTGGTTCTCCCACCCCCCCCACTTGGTTCCTAGGGGGTCTGTGATGGCGAAAACCACCCAGAAACACCTCGGGAGGGCGTGGAAAGACATCAGGGCTCAATCCAGGGCTAAATTCTGTACCCCTATTTTGAATTTTACCCATATATTTATTTCTATTTTTCTAAAAAAAAAAAAAAAAAAATCGTTTTGCAACACACCTGTCCATCGTTAAAACAAATTAACAATGAGGTTGGGCTCGATTCTTTTCGCTGGATTCCCTGAAGAGCGCTAAAGAGGCACTTCGAGACCAACACGCTTTCAGAAGGCTGTGGAAGCTTCGCTACTCGAAAGGCAGTAGTCGAGAGTATGAGGAGGTGCGGTGTCGTGTCTGCACCCACAGTCACGAACAAATGAAATTGATAAATCTCCGGGGCGGGGATGAGAGTTGCCTCAAGCCTCTCGTGCCAGTAGTTGGTCAGAAGAGATTTGAATGTCAGAACCCAGTCATCTCTGTCGCCTTCGTTGTCAACTTGCAGTTCCCGGCAAGCTAGCTTAGGATGCCCTCCTTCCTTCCCGTTGAACCACCATACCATCAACCTCTTCGGGTTCGCTACGCATTTTTCCACAGAATGGATTGTGTTGTACTCTTCCTTCCACGCTACCTTCTCGCTGTCATGGTGTATTTTGAACCACATCCCTGAGCACAGTGCGTAGTCCCACTTCGCCTCTTTCCCCCCGATCTTTATCTTCGTCATCAGACCCCCTTTCACAAGCACGGCGTCGCGCACAGAAGGCACCGTGGACAGGTTCCGGGGTTGAACCACACCCTCTGTCATCTTTTTTTTTTTTTTTGTTTCCCCCCCTTTTTTTTTCCCAAACGATGTCGGAGGAACAAAAAAAAAAATACTACTTTTTTTTTCCCATTTTTTTATTCTTCTTTTGCTTTCTTTTTTTTTTTTGTCTTTGCCGGATACTAGAAGGGAAAAAAAAAGAAACAAAATTATAGAAAGAAGGGGCAAAAAAGAGGGGGGGGGGGGGGAATCTCTCACAGGTTTTTAGAAAAGAAGAAAAAAAAACCCCCCTCCACAATACCCAAAAAAAAGTAGGTCCTTTGGGGCACTTATGCATAGCTCCGTTTCTCTTTTTTTTTTTTCCCTTTCTTTTTTCTTTCCCGTTTTAAGGTTTTGTGAAGATGGGCTGCAAGTGTGGCACCACCTTCGACGCGAGAGAGTGCTGGATAGAAAAGGACTGCGGCTGTTCTTTCTTGAGCCTCCCGCCAGGGAGGAAGGTGACATGCTTGTGGCGGAGCTGCTCATTGATGGAATGCTTGCTATGCGGTGACATCAGAGTCCCGTCCACCGAGAGCTTGGTGAGGGCAACGTTGGCAGCGATAGCAGCGGCCAGCTGCGTCGACCCCACGTCGGTGATGTTGGTGTTGCTTAGATTAATGGCCGTCAATGCGTTATTACACACCATCAAGCTGGCCACCTCCTCGGCGGTTCTGTCGCCGACAGAGGTCCCTGAAAGGTCCAGCTCCCTCACGTATGTGTTGTACTTCAACGCATGCAGCAGCGGCTTCACATCTGAGTCTCGAATTTCCATACTGTTGGTCCTAACCCTGTTCACTACGGGGTCGTTCAGCGCTATTTGGTGTGTCAAAGATGTGAGCCCTGTGCTGTCCGACGAGACGTGTATGCATCCATTCTCCCCTCCGGAAAACCTCACTGCCGACAACGGTGACTTCCCCGCAGCAGGCGGGAGCAGCGGCGGTGGAATGGCCCGCTCCTTTCCGAACAGCGACCTCACGTAGTTCCTCGGGACGTTGTGAATGGAATCTCCAAGGTTGATGTTGATGGTCTCGATGGAGGTGTCGTCTGCACGTGCCGGCGAGCGGGGATGCTTCCGCAGAGCATTCAACGGTCTTAGCTTCGAGTCCAGCATGCACGTTGCCAGCAGTTCAATCCCTGCTCTTTGAGATGCTTCTTGTATGAACAGCTCTGCAAATTCCCGCCTTCCATGCAGTCTCATGAGGAGGCCCGTCCATTCTTCGGCGCCTGCCATGCTGGTGGCGATGCCCGTAAACGAGCCTGTTCTGCTCATCTGGTGTGTAAATCTCTCCTCGTCGACCTCCCTGACAAGATCCTCCTCCACGCGTGATAGGAGCTCCCTTGCGCGTCGCTTTTTTTCCTTTGTTGCCGTCTTGCACTTCCATCCATCCTTGATTCTGTTTGCAGCAAACACGCTCTGATCCTCGTCCATTCCAGACACGAACTCTTTGTACTCCACAAGCCGTTTTGCGTCGTCTCGTTTTGCCTCTTGTAGCTTCTCCTGGATCGCTTCCATCCCAGTTTGGCGCTGGTAGTCAATGGACCATCGCTCTGCCTTCTCGTTCCTGAAGAACCCGGACGAGATGACGATGTTGATCTTCCTCGTGAGGAGTCGCAGCTCGCACTGGTGCTGCAGCTGCGGGCGGGCCTTCTTCCAATTCTTTTGGATGATCTCCGCGCACCTGTTGTGGACCTCCTCTAGCCCCTTCGCCACGACGGTGGACCTTTCTATACATCCCCTGCCCACCTTTTGCAACAGGGCGCATCGCTTTTCTGCCGAGCGATACATCACCGCGACACGCATTCTGGCGACGCCCCCCATCACCATGCTATGGATCACAGACGAGGCTTCTTCCCGGAAACGGATCTCGAGGCGTGCCTGTCGTGCTTGGTACTGCGCGTGCTTTCGTGCTTTCCTTGCCAGGTGGACTCTGTAGTTGGACTGTATCATAAGCGCTGCTGCGTCACGCTGGCGGTTGGCGACGCTGGCCTCTTTTTCGTCACGGATGCCTTGTGCCTCGCGCCTCCCCAAGATACCCCTGTAAACTCGGGATAGAGTGGTGGCCATTTCCGTGCGTGTTTTTCGTATAGCGCCCACCTTCAGCCTCGCGAGAAAACCTCTTGCTGCCCTTGTGAGCTCCAAGGCTGCCCCGTCGATGAACATCTGGTCCCATGCGACGTCACGTTCCCGTTGCAACGGCCGCGTGACGTCACGTCTTGTTAACATGGACCTGCAACCCGCTTGTATCTTCGTAGCTGCCATCTCTCTTCGCTCTGCTTCTCGTTGTTTTTTCTTTAGCACGGTCTTTGCTTGTCTTGATCGCTCATTTCTCTGAACCACCAAGCTGGCTATCCGCCGCCTCTCTGCCAACTCTTCGCTGGCTCTGATCCTTCTGCGCCGTCTGATCTCCTCTCGTGCTTGAAGGCTCTTTACGTTTCGCTGGATGACACTCGCAGCACGTTGCTGTGACAGTCGCCCCCTCACCATGCACCCTCGCGACGTTCTTTGCAGGAACGCAACAGCTTGTTTTCTTTCTTTTAATGTCCTCGCCTCGTGGCGCCCCGTCCTGCCTCTGAACCAGGACTGGATGATAGTGGCTGTCTCGTTGTTCAACCCCGCCTCCTTGTCAGCGGACGCAGCAGCCAGTAGAATCCTGAATTCGGCTCTGGCCTTGCAACCCTTGTAAAAGGCGGCTATTAAGTTCGCTGACTTCCTTCTTCTTTCCGTCTCGGTGGCTTCGAATATCACCCTGTCCTCCAGCTCGGTGATCGATTCTGTCACGCGTCTCTCCTGCCGCATCCGTGTCACGACGCACTCTGCGCTGTGCTGCCTCCACAGTTGCTGTATCTTCTCAGCCGAGTGGTTCAAGAACCTCTCCTCTTCTACATACATCTGGGCAACAAGGGCGTCTCGTATCACCTTCCGTGCTACACGACGGGCCACCGTTTCCCTCCTTGCAAAACGGACCCGATACATACGCTGCATCGTGGCAGACGCTTCGTTTTCGACTTTTGCTTTGTACAGAGCGCGGCGTTTCTCTTTCATGTGACTTAGATGCTCCATTGCGCTGCGACGGCCTACAGCGCCCTTCATTCTGGGCACGATTCGCGTGGTCATCATGAGCTTGGTTGTACGGTGCGCGTCGCTCAGGAAGCTTCTTGAGACAGACGCCCTCCCAACCCTTTGCAGGGTTTTGATGAGCTTGACCACTTTCTTCCGCATGTTGGTGTGCATGACAGCAAGGGAGTGCCTTGCGAAGGTTGTGAGCAGGGTAGCACGTCGATTCATACGTAGGTGAGATGTGTAGGTTTTCGCAGTGTGGCACTTGTAGGCTTGTTGGATGTACGAAGCTGCTTCATGCCTGCGAACGGCACCGAGAGCCTCTCGGTGGGCACGCAGCTTTGCATTAAGGTGCTTCTGTGCTTGTGCGGTTTTGAAGAAGTTCTGCACAACGAGGGCGCTCTCACTGAGCAGAACAGCGTGGCGGGTTGCGTTGCGCTGGCGGCGACGGAGAGAAGTTTTGTACCATGCCTGAATGAGCAGGGCAGAGGAGTCTCGGCGAGCAAGATGCATACGTACACGGTGGCACCGCCATGCGGATTGAATCGAGAGGACAGCTTCTTGCTGCCTGACGGACGTGAGGGATGCAACTCGCATGGAGCGGAGGACTGAAGTGTGCCGGCGGGAACGGCAGCTTCTGAAGAAGCACTGGAGAGTTGTTGCGGCTTTAGGGCGGCGTGTGTTGCGCTTGGCTTTTGTTGCCCTCCACTTCAGTTGGATGGCCACTGCGGCCCATCCTCTTTCCGCCGACATTGTCGCCTCCAGGTCCCGGGTCCTCTCTCTTCTTAGTTCTTTAGTTCTTTTCGTGGCACGCCACATCTTTTGGATCACCGTCACAAGTTCGATTCTGCATTCCCACGCCTCCCTCTGCAACGAGAGTTCTCTGCACACTCTTCTCACAGTTGCCTCTTCCCTCCCTTTCACGCTTCTCCATTTGGTTTGTATTGTCAATGCCGCTTCATTCTCTATCTTAGCTGACACCATAACAGGCAGAGACCGAGGGAGGGGAGAACCCCCCCTGGACGACCCGCCTTTTTGCTCTGTTGTGGTTTGGGGAGTGGTGTTCTCAACAAGATACACTAAATAATAAAAGAATCAACTGAGAAATAAAAGAAAAGAGGATACTCTGAATCAAGGGTGGATCAAATATCCACCGCTCGACATTCGTACCTCTTGCGCCCATAATGGACCAGCTAGAGATGAGGTAGAGAAAGAACTAGACCACATGAAAGTGAAAGAATCACTCCGATTGTGGTAGACAATGTTTGCATTCGGATTTTCTTTTTTTTTTTTTTTTTGTTTTTTTTTTTCCCTTTTCTTTCATTTCTTTTTTCAAAGCCCCTTTAAACTTTTCTCTTCACACATTCAGAGCTTTGTCGCGACCACAGCCTTGATCTTCCCATCCTCTATGGTGAAGGTTTCCTTCGCCTTCAGCGTGAGGAGCAGCATCTTCGCCTTCATCGTGCGGGTGAACTGCTTCCCGTCGGCGGACGCTTCGGGCTCCGAATGCCCGTAGAAGTCAGGCATGTTACTCAGAAGCTGCTTCCTCAAGGCCCCCTTCCCATTCGCCTCAAACTTCGGGTTCTTGAAGTGCACGTCTTCCGTCATCAAGCTCAGCATCCCGTCAACGTCCTTCGACTTCGTGAACTTCGTGTACTGCGCGATAACCTCCATGTTTGCGATTGGTGTTTGTGGGGCTGCAGATGGGGGTGGGGGGGTTTGCATTTAAAGAATGCTTTTGCTGCCAAAAAATAAAATAAATGAATAAAAGTAAAACCAGGGGGGGTAAGTACCTCACTCTTGCTTGTGACGAGGGGGAAGGGTGGGTGGGGGGTAGAAACTATATAAAAAGAGGGCTGCAAAAGCCGTAGCTGTTGCTATCCACTCTTTCTCTTGTTTCAAAAAAAATCAAAGATAAGTTTAAAGACGGGGAAGAGGAGGGACTCTTTCCTCCTCGAAAAAACAACTTTTTTATCTACAATTGCGGGGGGGGGGGGGGGGGATAAAGAAAAAGAAAAGGGCACAGAGAGGGCTTATTTCCCAGGGAACTGAGCGTTCTTCTGCTGCTCAAGGAGTTCCTGGAACTTCTGCTTGAAGTGAGCGGAGTGGTCCCTCATCTTCTTGTTGAACTTGTCGGTGTGCTCCTTGATCATCTTCTCGAACTTGTCGTAGTGCTCCTTCATCTCAGGCGACAGGGTCGACTCGTCGGGCTTGTCCGCGAAGAACTTCTTGTTCTGCTCCTCCATCTTCTTGCTGAACTCGGCATCGAGGCGGTCGAGCTTGTCGCTGAACTCCTGGTACGTGGTGCACATCTTTCTTTTTTTTTTTCTCTTTTTTTTGGGGGAATGATATAACATGTAAGTAAAAAAAATTTAAAAAAATAAAAAATTCGAAGATCTTCAGTTGGCAGGGAGGTGCTCACTGCAAAAAGAAAATAATAACAGAGCGTTACGTTGCCCAAGCATCCCGGGTGCGGGACAGACGAAAGAAAGGGAAACAAAAAGAAAACATAAAAGAGAGAGGGGAAAAAAAAAAAAAAAAACAAGTGCTGAAGTAGAATAAACTTTCTTCTTCTTATTTTTTATTTGAAAAAAGATAGCCCGAGGACTCAGGGTGAAGATCTTTTTCCTTTTTTTTTAAAACGAGAAAGAAAATATCATTTCTTTTTTTTTTTTTTAAATACTTACTCTATTCTCTTCAGTAGAATAATATAATAGTTAAAAAAATAAAAAAGAAACTAAAAAATAAAAATGAAATCGGTGTAATCCTTGATATCTCTGATGTTCTTCCCAGAATTTTATCTTGTGCCCAAATCTCGAAAAAGAACAAGCTTCGACTTTAAATTTTAATTCTAGTAAAACCTTTGGGCTCAACTTTCCAGGGAACACCTCCGAGACATGATAAGTACAGCCCATCCCTCAAAAGAGAAAAGAAAGAAAAAACAAAAAAAAAAAAAACATTTAACAGCAGCCCAATTCCTTTCTAGTAGATTTCAGGCCAGACCATCCAGCATCCGAGAGTAGTAGTAAAGGGTGAAGCTACTGTAGAAAAGAGGAAGAAAAAGTTAAGAAGAAATTCTTTCATTGATCTCATAAGTTGTGTTAAAAAAGCAAAAAAGAAAAAAGAAATAAAAAGGTAAGTAAGTGATTTGTTCAGCACTCTTGCCCTAACAAAAGAAACCTTTGTAAAGAGACAAAAGAATTTTTGTAGGGCTGTCAATCCATCTTTTTCTAAAGAGAAAGCAAAAACAGAGCACAAGAGGCTGAACAACTTACTGGATTAAACAAAATAAAGGAGGGAAAGGGGAAGAGAAAACACAACCTGGAATGCAATCGATGGGGAAAGGAGAAGTAAGTATTATAGGAGTATTTCTTCTTTTTTTTTAAAATAAAAAGCTTGTTGCATAAAATATTATCTTTTGAGTGGCTAAACCCCATAAAAGACCGTTCTTCATGGGTCCTACAACTTCCTAGAGAGAGAGAGAGGAAGAAAAACCAAAAATAAACCAGATTTTCAGAAAAGTGATGTCGGTTATCTTCAGCATCAGTGGGTGTCAACAGGGCAGGCCTCCACAGGGGTCACACCAGTGCAGGTCCCGTCGTTTCCAATCACACACTTCTGGCAACACCCGTAGCAGCTGCCAGGAGCCTTGGGGCAGTCCAAGCTGGCACACTTCAGCCACTTGTTGCAACCTGTGCAGGCATCGCCCACGCACGGGTTGAACTCACAGTTGTTCTTCGGATTCCTCGAGACGTACTTCCCGTTGGGGCACAGCTTCGCATCCAGAGGGCACACAGGGGAAGAGGGGCACTTCGGGAACTCACAGTTGTTGGCGGGGTCCCTCGAGACGGAGCTGCCGTCGGGGCAGATGAAGGCATCAGCAGTGCACACCCTCTTCGAGCACCCGCACTTCGTGCAACCACAGCCATCAACCACACATTCCTCGTCAGCGGCACACCCGCCGTTGGCCGGTGTGGTGCAGGGGTTCACAAGGCAGTTGATTTGTTCCACACACTTCCCGTCACAGTTCTTGCACTGACCCTTCGAGCAGGTAGGGCACTCGCGGAATTCACAGTTGTTCTTGGGGTCCCTCGAGACAAACGAACCGTCAGGGCACAGCTTTGCATCCTGGGTGCAGTACACAACAGGGCACTCGGGGAACTCACAGTTGTTCTTGGGGTCCCTCGAGACGAACGAGCCATCAGCACATTCCCTGACATCCAGAGGGCAAACAGGGGAAGAGGGGCACTTCGGGAACTCACAATTGTTCTTGGGATCCCTCGAGACGGACGAACCGTCAGGGCACAGCTTTGCATCCTGGGTGCAGTAGTGGGTGTCAACAGGGCAGGCCTCCACAGGGGTCACACCAGTGCAGGTCCCGTCGTTTCCAATCACACACTTCTGGCAACACCCGTAGCAGCTGCCAGGAGCCTTGGGGCAGTCCAAGCTGGCACACTTCAGCCACTTGTTGCAACCTGTGCAGGCATCGCCCACGCACGGGTTGAACTCACAGTTGTTCTTCGGATTCCTCGAGACGTACTTCCCGTTGGGGCACAGCTTCGCATCCAGAGGGCACACAGGGGAAGAAGAGCACTTCGGGAACTCACAGTTGTTGGCGGGGTCCCTCGAGACGGAGCTGCCGTCGGGGCAGATGAAGGCATCAGCAGTGCACACCCTCTTCGAGCACCCGCACTTCGTGCAACCACAGCCATCAACCACACATTCCTCGTCAGCGGCACACCCACCGTTGGCCGGTGTGGTGCAGGGGTTCACAAGGCAGTTGATTTGTTCCACACACCTCCCGTCACAGTTCTTGCATTGACCCTTCGAGCAGGTAGGGCACTCGCGGAATTCACAGTTGTTCTTGGGGTCCCTCGAGACAAACGAACCGTCAGGGCACAGCTTTGCATCCTGGGTGCAGTACACAACAGGGCACTCGGGGAACTCACAGTTGTTCTTGGGGTCCCTCGAGACGAACGAGCCATCAGCACATTCCCTGACATCCAGAGGGCAAACAGGGGAAGAAGGGCACTTCGGGAACTCACAGTTGTTGGCGGGGTCCCTCGAGACGGAGCTGCCGTCGGGACAGATGAAGGCATCAGCAGTGCACACCCTCTTAGAGCACCCGCACTTGAAGCACCCGCACGAACCCACACACTCCTCGTCAGCAGCACACCCACCGTTGTCCGTCAAGCAAGGGTTGTGGATGCAATTCACCTGATCAATGCACTTCCCTTCGCAGTCGGGGCACTGGCCTTTGGGGCAGCCCTCCTTCGGCTTGCAACCACAGCCGCATTTCACGTCGGACCAGTGCTCGAACCCTTCCTTGCAAATAAAGTCGATGCGCGTGCAGGTCTCGTGGTCCCCCATGAAGGTTGCGCCCTTCGGGACACAGGCGGGGACAGGGCACTCAGGGAAGGCGCAGTTCTTCTTCGGGTCCCTCGACACGGTGGATCCATCGGGACAGGTCTTCACTTCCTGGGTGCACACCCTCGTGGGGCACTCGGGAAACCTGCAGTTGTTGAAGGGGTCCCTGTGGATCTCGCTCCCATCTTCGCACACCTTTGGCTGCTGGTCGCAGTCCTTCGGCTCCAGACAGCAGGCGCTGCACTCCCCACAGTAGTTCGCAACGCACTTCTCCCCATCCCCGCAGGGGTCCTCCTGACAGGGGTCCTTCGTACACTGCACCATGTCCTCCCTCACACACTTCCCATCGCAGTCCCTGCACTTCTTCTCGTTCCAGCAGGGCTTCTCAAGCCTCTTCAGAGTCAGGGTGCGTCCCTCCGCAAGGGCGAGGAGCCCCGCAAGGATTAGGAGTTTCATTGTTAGTTTTTTTTTTTTTTTTAAACCTTTAAAGAAATTACAACATTTTGCACAGGGTGAGAAGAATATAATATGTAAATGAAAAAAAAAAAAAAAAAAAAAAAAAAAAAAAAAAAAAAAAAACGGCTCCCTGTGTTCACGAGGGGTAGCTGAAATGATATTGCAAGTGGGAATAAAAAGCGAAAAAGTAAAAAACAGGTGAACAGGGATAAATACTGCATACGAATAAATAATTCTTTATGACTATATGTCTTTGTTGTTCGCACGAGCAAAAAAAAGTTTTTAAAAAGCTGCGAAAATTTTCTGCTCGGCACAAGTTGCATATAGTTATAAAATCATTTGTCGTAAAAAAAGTTGTCTCGATTTTAGTGGTGCCATGCAGTATGTGACACAGCGGCCACCCTTGTGAAACTTCGCCCCGAAGCCTCTAATAAATACTAAGAATAAAGGTGACTGACATCCTCAAGAGGAGCCTCCAACGTACCAGGAATTAAGCAGAGGTTGCTTCCATGGCCCGTATCAGTCTATCGCCGGAAAGGTTTTGGCATGTTGAAAATTTTCGATCGCGCGTCAGCTTTTGCCACGAGGTCCTCCAGATGTGGGCTTTGGCCCCATGTCTGGAGTAATCTGCATGCCACTTTTCGTAATGTTGAACCACTCAAACCAGCTCCCCCATACCTTCCAGCCCATGCTCGTATTTTGGATCCACAGATCCTCGATGTCCTCGATGCCATGCTAGCCGAATCTGGCTTTGGATTTTGGCAAATGTTAAAATGCAACACGACTTCAAAACCTTTCCAAAGATGGATTACTGATACGGATGTTCCATCCTCTGACCAGCAGCCAACCATACTTCGGGTACTCACTGATGTACAACTTGCCTCAAGTTCCCCACCTTTTCTCCTGCAAAGCCGCACACTTCTTGTAACCCATATTTACTAATGCCCTTAATTCCGTATGAAGATAGGATCTTTGTATTATTATCGTTTGGTCGATATATCATGAGTTGTAATTGTTAACCTTCTTGGCATGATTGCTTCCTTAACACTTAAAGACCAGTTTTCATTTGTGAGCAGTGTAGTGTTCCCTCAATGCTGCTGTTTATTTTTTTGTTTCAAACAATAGATAAAATCACAATAACGTCGGATCAACGTCCACATACTTCCGCTATTCTATTCCATTTTAGAGGAGATGCACTCTTCTGGCAAGCTAGTGTAGATCACATTAGTGCTTCAAGGATTGTCAGACGCCTGCTCAAGTAAGATGTGCATAAAAGGCTCTTCTGTGAGGGCATGTGTCGACTCCACATGTAATTCGTGACATGGATGAAATAGGTCTAAAATAGGTCCAAAGATGGGCTGACTTCCTCCCTCAGTGTTTTCATGTCTTCACTCCTAACTTCTCTACCATCTCAGACCTCAGAGGCCTTCTCGTACTTGGTGCGGCTCTTCACAGGTCCCCACCCACTTCGCTATGGTTTCCTAATCGATTTCTCTTTTTTCTTTTTTTCACTCACTGAGGGCCTCATTATTTCCTCCGGCGACGACGGACGCAGCGGCAAACCCAGGCAGAGGTGGCAGGCACCTGCAGAACACGAACGACCAATAAAGTACAGAAACTGTTAGCTTTAGAATCATTGGTCTTTACTTTTTCTTTTCTTTTTCTTTTTCCTTTAGCCCACCACTCTCGTAACAGTCCGAGAAGGCCTCTCTTCGCGCCTCAGCTATGACTGGGAACACCTCTTCAGCAACAATCTTTGGCTGGGTTGCAGGTATTTTAAAAGGATTGGTTTTTGTGATATAATGATGGGAAAAAAAGAGCTGTAAGAAATGTGGGGGTGAGAAAACGTTGTTGCATTTATGAAACTAAGGGGGCCCAAGTTGGGCATTTCCGGGACTAGGCGGATTTGAACACTTTGAAAACCAAGGGGGGTTTAAAAACTTAGGGATCAAGCATGAGTTTCTTTTTTCGAAGACTTGGGGTACTACGCAGGGATTTAGGAAACCTTGGGGACCGGATCAGAAACTTTTCCCTCCTCCGTTCTCGAACTGCATGCCGTCGTCGAACCTGTACCACATGCGAGTCTGGGACCACTCTCAACTAGAATACCAGTTGAGCTGCTGTACCGAAGAACTGTGTACCCTGTCTGCCTCCCCACCTAGGTCAGCATGTCGAAGTTTGCGCGGCTAAGCGTCTGTTCAAAAAGTCTTGTGTGTACTCTGGCGATCCTATCGGTTCCCTAAGTGAAATCTGGCTTGAAAAAAAATCTCGGATTTTGACATGTTAAAATGCAACACGGCTTCAAGTCACTCACTGATGTACGACCAGTTGAAAATCACAAATACGTGGATGACGGTAGGCCCCCATCCCGTTCCTGCGGCCCCAGCCACGACATCTGGTCGTCCTCCCGTCCCAAGGGGGTCGAAGAGAGGGGAAGCTGGTAGTAGCTCGGTTCTCCATCTTTCTCAGCCCGCCTACCCAGCCTCCTCCATTCCTTCAGGCAATGCGGCTTCGATGGTGTTTTCTGTGCCAGTGTTGCCCTTCGGGGAGGATTCGGAGGCGCCCGACTGTTGCTTAAAGTTTCCCTTAGGAAAAAAAAATGGGCTTGAAAAAAATCTTGGAACGATTTGGCATGTTAAAACTTCCCTTAGGAAACTCACGGCCCTGGAGAAGTGAGTCGATGAGCTCAGCACCCTCGGTGTAGTGACCCTTGGCCCAGTTGTTACCTGGTGGATGGAGAAGGTCGCGTTGTAGGGCTCCACAACAGTGTCCGACACCTTGGGAGAGGGGATCACGGAGAAGGTGATCATCATCCTGTCGGGGTACTCCTCACGGAGCTTCGAGATGAGGAGGGTCCCCATACCGGACCCGGTACCACCACCGAGGGAGTGGGACAGCTGGAATCCCTGAAGGCAGTCGCACGACTCCGCCTCCTTCCTGCACACGTCGAGGACAGAATCGATGAGCTCAGCACCCTCGGTGTAGTGGCCCTTGGCCCAGTTGTTACCGGCCCCGGTCTGACCGAAGACGAAGTTGTCGGGGCGGAAGATCTGCCCGTAGGGACCAGCCCTCACAGAGTCCATCGTTCCGGGCTCCAAATCCATCAACACGGCACGCGGCACGTACCTCCCACCCGTCGCCTCGTTGAAGTACACGTTGATCCTCTCAAGCTGCAGGTCAGAGTCCCCCTGGTAGGTACCGGTAGGGTCCACACCGTGCTCATCGGACACAACCTCCCAGAACTTCGAACCGATCTGGTTACCGCACTGACCTGCCTGGATGGAGACGATCTCTCTCATTTTATTTCTTTTTCTTTTTTTTTGAAAACGCTGTATGTCGATACTAAAAGTGCTGCAGGGGTAGACAACATATAGAAAGATAAAAAAGAGACCTTTAAATAAAAGGGTACCCAAAATGGGTATTGAAAGTAAATTAAATGAGAGCTAAATCGTGTCAGTTGGCCTCCTAGTGCCCTGCCCTCGTACAGTATACGGAGGCGTTGAAGGGCTCGAGGGGAGGTGCTGAAACTTTCAACATATAACTTAATGGGGAACAACGGTCCACCGAAGAGGGAGAAAAAAAAAAGCAGAGAAAAAGGTTTTGTCAACATTCTAGTAGGGCTGCCTTGATCTAGTAATAGACCCCGTCGGAGGGGGGCGGCCCAAAGTGACAAAAAAAAAAGAGGAAGAAAGAAAAAGGAAAAAAAAAAAAAAAAAAAACTATTTCTTAGCGATTGTGGCGCTGTGCATCAGCAATGTATGCAACGAATAGTTCACGGTAACCTACAAGATGTAATATCGTACGAGCAATGAAAAAAGAAAAAGAGGAAAATAAAAAAAGAGAGGCAGGTTTTTTTCTCTCTTTTTCTTTTTGTTTTAAGTTGGTAAAAATGCGTCACATTTCCATCTAGTAATAGACCCCGTCGGAGGAGGGTGGCCCAAAGTGACAAAAAAAAAAGGTATCTTTGAAGGGAAGCTGCAGTATGTGACAGGATCGCCTAAAAAGAGGAAGAAATAAAGGGGAAAAAAAACTATTTCTTAGCGATTGTGGCGCTGTGCATCAGCAATGTATGCAACGAATAGTTCACGGTAACCTACAAGATATAATATCGTACGAGCAATGAAAAAAAAGGAAAATAAAAAAGAGAGGCAGGTTTTTTTTCTCTCTTTTTCTTTTTTTTTTTAAGTTGGTAAAAATGCGTCACATTTCGATACAGCCACCGCAAGAAGTATTCCACTGACCGTTACACGTTGCCATGCTAGATAGCAACGAATATCTGTTTCAGCAGGGATTACGGCGAAGAAGTGTGGGAGAGCTCTTTTTCTCGGGAAAGAAGGAGCTTTTTGTTAAGTTTTAATACTGTTACAAATTCTGGAATGAAGAAAGGGGTGCAACGATCTGGAGTGTTTAGTTGCTGATCTTGACGCATTGTGGGGCGTAGTGGCACCAAGACAAGCACCTCGCCCAGTGCGAGTTCTGCTGGTAGCACGACAGACCAGCCTCGCAGCAGTTGGGGTTCGTGAGGCATCCTTGGTACGTACCAAGTCTGCGGGCGCAGGTGTCGGGAGAAGGCGGGCTGTTCCCGCTGCTAGAACTGCTGCTGCTAGAGCTGCTTGAACTGCTGCTGCTGCTGCCGGAGCTAGAACTGCTGCTGCTGCTGCTGCTGCTGCTGCTCGAGCTAGAACTGCTGCTGCTGCTGCCGGAGCTAGAACTGCTGCTGCTGCTGCTGCTGCTGCTCGAGCTAGAACTACCACCACCGCTGCTGCTGGAGCTGCTTGAACCACTGCTGCTGGAGCTACTGCTGCCTCCACTGCTGGAGCTGCTGCTGCTTGAACTGGAGCTAGAACTAGAGCTGCTGCTGCCACTGCCTGGGGTAGGGGGGGTCGGAGGTGTTGGGGTCGGAACAGGAGCCGGCACCGTTCCCGCCATGTCAGGGCACCACGTCGACCAGTTCCACTCGCAAGTGCTCTTGCTCCCCCCACCTCCCCAGCAGGGGTCAGACCACCCCCCAGTCCTGAAGCATGGCTCCTTCTTATCAATGCAAACCTGACACTGCGCCACAGTCTGTCCGGAGACACTAGCCGCGAGCAGCAGCAATGCAACAATCATTTTCATCATTCTGACCGAACCTAAGCTACAAGGGTGGGGTTAAAAGGGAATGGCAATTAAAACGAGATAATATAGGTTTCAGCAAGACATCACAAAAGGATGAACGCCTTTCTAAAAGGTGTTCCAAATAAAAGGAAGGTGGTATAAAAATACTTTTGCATCAAGGGTGGACCAATATCCACCGCTCGACATTCGTACCTTTGCACCCATAATGGACCAGCTAGAGATGAATAGGGTGGAAGATAGAGAAGGCCGTCTTTGGAGACCACATGAAAGGATGAAACAATCACGATCACGATTTGTGGTGGTGACGACGAACATTCGGATATATTATTTATTATTATATTATTATTATCATTATTTTCCCCTTTAAACTTTTCTCTTCACACATTCAGAGCTTTGTCGCGACCACAGCCTTGATCTTCCCATCCTCTATGGTGAAGGTTTCCTTCGCCTTCAGTGTGAGGAGCAGCATCTTCGCCTTCATCGTGCGGGTGAACTGCTTCCCGTCGGCGGACGCTTCGGGCTCCGAATGCCCGTAGAAGTCAGGCATGTTACTCAGAAGCTGCTTCCTCAAGGCCCCCTTCCCATTCGCCTCAAACTTCGGGTTCTTGAAATGCACGTCTTCCGTCATCAAGCTCAGCATCCCGTCAACGTCCTTCGACTTCGTGAACTTCGTGTACTGCGCGATAACCTCCATGTTTGCGATTGGTGTTTGTGGGGCTGCAGATGGGGGTGGGGGGGTTTGCATTTAAAGAATGCTTTGTTGCCCAAAAATAAAATAAATGAATAAAAGTAAAACCAGGGGGGGCAAGTACCTCACTCTTGCTTGTGACGAGGGGGACAGGGTGGGTGGGGGGTAGAAACTATATAAAAAGAGGGCTGCAAAAGCCGTAGCTGTTGCTATCCACTCTTTCTCTTGTTTCAAAAAAAATCAAAGATAAGTTTAAAGACGGGGAAGAGGAGGGACTCTTTCCTCCTCGAAAAAACAACTTTTTTATCTACAATTGCGGGGGGGGGGGGGGGGATAAAGAAAAAGAAAAGGGCACAGAGAGGGCTTATTTCCCAGGGAACTGAGCGTTCTTCTGCTGCTCAAGGAGTTCCTGGAACTTCTGCTTGAAGTGAGCGGAGTGGTCCCTCATCTTCTTGTTGAACTTGTCGGTGTGCTCCTTGATCATCTTCTCGAACTTGTCGTAGTGCTCCTTCATCTCAGGCGACAGGGTCGACTCGTCGGGCTTGTCCGCGAAGAACTTCTTGTTCTGCTCCTCCATCTTCTTGCTGAACTCGGCATCGAGGCGGTCGAGCTTGTCGCTGAACTCCTGGTACGTGGTGCACATCTTTTTTTCTTTTTTTTTTTAAAAGGTTGTTTGTGTTGTGTGGCCCTTTTGTTGTCTTATTTTGGAAAGAAGAACGATTCATAGAAAACACAAAATATAAACGGATTCATTTTTCTCTTTTCCTTCCCCCTTCCTGTCCCTGACGGCGCCAAAGGATATTCAACGGCCTGAGAGGTCGTCCGAAGGTTCAGAAGGGGGAAAGGAGAAAGGGAGAGAGGGAGGAAGGGAGGGAGGGAAAGTATAAAAAAGAAGACTTGAACTGTATATTCTTAAAAGGGTACCTTCGTCCAGTGCAATGCAGGTCTGCACGCAACCACAAAAGAAGGTCACCCTCTTATTTGTTCTTTTTTTAAAGCCGCCACTTCCACGTAAAGACGATTATCACCTTTCATAAAAGGAAGCAGGGAAGACAGACAGAGGCAACAACCCGTTGCCGTCTGTTGTCGTGTTAAGGAAGAAGTGAAACTTGAAACAAACAAAAGGGGAAAACCATTTAAGGGTATCTGCGGTATGTCGCAGAAGGCTTAAATAATAAAGGTAAAAAAAAAAAAAAAGGGAAACAAACGAGAGAGAAGATATGTCAGAGGAGGGGGGTTGTGTTTGGTATTAAACAAAGAAAAGAAAAATACGATTGCCACAAAGGGGAAAAGGGAAGGGGGCACATCAAACAAGAATTGTTGTGAAAGAAGCAGGAAAAAAGAAAAAGAAAAAAGAAGAAAAAAAAGAGGAAAGCATCATATGTGGGTCCACAGGGAAGAGAACACACAGACAGGTAAGCAGAGAGGTGGCGTGACTCGGAGTCACGAAAGGCCCACGCCTTTGCTTGATTTCTTGTGGTTCTCTTCTTGGTTGTCATCCTTCCTTTTTTCCTTTGACTTCGGTTCATTTCAATGTTTGTTTTTTTCTTGTTTTTTTTTTTTCTTCTTTTTTTTTTGCCAGCTCCTCAGCACCATCACCCGATGAGCTTGCACTGAGAGGCAACGTCGCAAGTCACCCTGCACTGGGCGTACCACTGGCTCTGCTGGTAGCAACGGCTCGGTGCCTCACAGCAAGAGGGTGACGACAGGCAGCTCCCCCACTCCGCGATCTTGAGACCAGAGCAGGTGCCTGCGGGAGGGGGCAGGTTCGTGGGGACAGTTGCGGTGGTGGTACTGCTGCCGCTGTTGCTGTTGCTGCTGCTGGTGGTGGTGGTACTGCCACTTTTGCTGCCGCTGCTGGTACTGCCGCCGTTGAGGCTGCTGCTGCTGCTGCTGGTACTGCCACTGCTGGTGGTGGTGGTGGTACTGCCACCACTGTTGCTGCTGCTGCTGCCACCATTACCACCACCAAAGTTGTTGCTGGCACCGTTGAAGTCAAGGTCGATGGCGTTGTAGAAGCTGGCAGAGGTGTCACCGACATCCCAGACTGCAAGGACCACGTGGTAGCCGCTCCTGGTCGGGACCGTGCAGGAGTGGGTCACCCCAGAGAGAGGAGGCTGCTGCATCTCCCCGTCCACCGTGCAGAAGGGGGTCCCCTCCAAGGTCTCCCTCCCGAGAGGGTCCACCCCGTTCCACCCTTCCTTCGTGATGAAGTACCTCCAGTCCCGCGTCACATGGTTCGCCCTGAAGGCCCACGTGAAGTCCATCGCCCCGCTGCTCACAGAGGTCTTCGCCCACCTCGTCGTCGACTGCTCGTTCAGGGGTGTCCAGTTGTCCTTCCCAGCAGCAGCCACCGTCCCGTCCGCAGGGCCCGTCTCGGGGTACCGGTCCTTCCCCTCCACGCTCTGCGGCTCGTACTGCACCGCCCCGCAGTTCGTGTTCCTCTTCTGGTTGCACGACCAGCTCCTCGACGACGGGGTCACCACGTAGCCGTGCCCCTGCGCTGAGGCGAACAGGGCGGTCACGCAGACAACAGAGCGCAGCATCATTTCTTTGTTGTTTTTTTTTTTTTTTTTTTTTTTTTTTTTTTTTTTTTTTTTTTTTTTTTTTTTTAAGTGTTTTGGGGTTACAAAAACCTGGGTGCGTTGAGGTGGATAGGAAAGGAGAAGGAATAAAAGGAAATAAAGAAGCCCCTCCCTCAATTCTGTACCAAAGCAAAGGAGCAAAATACAGAAAGGGGGTGAGATAGGGGGTGAGTGAAGAAAAAAAGAGAACAACATCTTCAACATCAGCAGCTTTTCTCTCTCGTTCTTTTATTTTATTTTTTTTCGGACAAGAACTGTAGCAAATGGCTAAGAGGAGAAGGGGAAGAAGAAAAAGTTGGTGGTTGATGCACACCAACCAAGTTAGGGGGAAGCCAAAAGCAAAAACAAAAACAAAAGGAGTATGCTGCACACCTTGGAGGAAGAAATAAATATTTCAAAAAAAAGAAGAAGAAACCCCATTGATCTTCCAGGATAGCCTGTGGAAGTATGGAACCAAATGAAATGAAATGAAGACCCTCCAGCGCACACACATATCGGAAAAAAGGAAATCAAAAAAAAAAAAAGAGGAAAAAAAAAGAGACATTTAAGGGTACCTGCGGTATGTAGCACGACGCCTGAAGAAAGAAAAAAGAGTTGGCGGTTCGTTGTTTGTGCAAAGTCGGCGATATCCCGTAGAAAGTTAAAGCCGAACAGCCTCGACTCTTGGTGTTTTGAGATGTAGTCATCGGAAATTTATATATTTTTAATAAAAGAAAGAATAAAAGAAATTTCTTTTTTATTTACTGTAAACGAAAAAATCCGGAAGAGAAAAAATATCCGTTTTCCTTTTACAGTAATTTTTTTTTTTTTTTTTTTTTTATGTTGAGGAGGATGTCAACAGCAGCCCTGCTTCTTGCAAACCTTTCCCAACAGGATGTCAGAGCAGCCCTGCTGCTTGCAGACCTCTTCCAGATTGGAGGCGTTGCTCTCGCAGGAGAGACCCTTTGCATGCATCCTGCCCAGAACAGTCGACTCGGAGAGGTAGAAGTTCGCGAAGGGTGTCATGAAGTCCTCGGAGATGCTCTTCTCGCAGAGCCCCGTCTTCATGAGGGCTGCCCGCCAGTTTTGCACCTTCGGGTAGCCGTGAGCAAAGTCGTAGCCGGTCTTCTCCTTGATGATCTGTGTTCGGTGCAGCAAAGGAAGCCAGGTCATGTCCACTGTGCTCACGGTGTCGCTGTTGAAGAACTCCGCCCCCCCAAGCACCTTCTCCACCTTCGCAAAGGCCGTCGCTATCTTCATCGTCCGCTCCCTCAACGTCTCCCCGTCACTGCTGGACTGCGCCCCGCACTGCGGCATGTAGTTCTTGCTCCCGAGGTACCCCCAAGCCCTGTTCTGCGCCCTCTGCACGAGGCTCAGGTCCGGCTGCAGGGCAGGGTAAGCCTCCTCGATGTACTCCGCGATCGCCTCCGACTCGAACAGCACCTCCTCCTTCTCCGTCACAAGCAGCGGCACCTGCCCGTTGGGCGAGATGTCCAAAAACCACTGCGGCTTCTCCTTCAGGTTGATGTACTCCACAACGTAAGGGGTCTTCTTCGCCTCCAGCAGGGCCGTGATCCGCTGAACGAAGGGGCAGATCTTGAAGCTGATCACTTTTAGCACCGGCATTTTGCTTTTTTGTTTTTCTCTCTTTTTCTTTTTTTTTTTATGGTGGTCTACTTTAAAGAACGTTTCCCATTAGGATATAGAAAATATTTTTTAAAAAAAGAACAAAAAGATTTTTCTCTTTTTCCTTCCCCCTTCCTGTCCCTGACGGCGCCAAAGGATATTCAACGGCCTGAGAGGTCGTCCGAAGGTTCAGAAGGGGGAAAGGAGAAAGGGAGAGAGGGAGGGAAAGTTTAAAAAAGTAGATGCAAACTCCGCGCGAGAGCCGCAGGCCAAAAAAAAAAAAAAAAAAAAAAAGAATAAGAAAAGTCGGAGTGTATATTTTCTTAGAAAAGGGGGCCTTCTTGTCGAGTGCATGCTGGTCACACCACAAAAAAAAAGGTCTGTTTTATTTATTTTTTTCATTTTTCAAAAATAGAAAAAAGCCGCCATTTCCACGTAAAAACGATTTTCGCCTTTCATAAAAGGAAGCAGGGAAGACAGACAGAGGCAACAACCCGTTGCCGTCTGTTGTCGTGTTAAGGAAGAAAGAAATTGAAAACAAAAAAAGATAATAAAAGAAAAGAGAATTTAAAAAAAAAAAAAGCAATCGAGGGAGAAGAATACCAGAGGGGGGGGGGGGGGGGGTTGAGCAAAAGACGATTGTCACAAAAGGGAAAAGAGAAAGGGTCACACATCATGGGTGAGAGAGAAAAAAAAGAAGGGAAGCCAAAAAAATAAAATTCACTATGATAGGAACGAAGTGGTTAGCAACGGCCCGCCATAAAATAAAATAAAAGAAAGTGATGAAGGAAAGCAGCTGTCCCCTGGGAATACGGGTCCACAGGGAGGAGAACACAGACATGTTGCGTAGCGAAAGACAAAGGCGTGACTCAGAGTCACGAAAGGTCACCCTCGCCTCACATTGCTGTGCCTCTTCAGATGGTGTGGTTCATTTGTTTTGTTTTATTTATTTTTTTGTTTTTCTTTTTAAAAAACTTTTGGCTTGTCATCCTTCATTTTTTTTTTGTTCTCATTCTTCAATCCTCGTTTCATTTTAACATTTTTAGTTTTTTTTTTTTTCCATCACCCGATGAGCTTGCACTGAGAGGCGACGTCGCAAGTCACCCTGCACTGGGCGTACCACTGGCTCTGCTGGTAGCAACGGCTCGGTGCCTCACAGCAAGAGGGTGACGACAGGCAGCTTCCCCACTCCGCGATCTTGGGACCAGAGCAGGTGCCCGAAGGAGAAGGCGGGTTCGTGGGGACAGGTGTGGGAACAGGGGTCGACACGGGAACAGTGGACCCACCTGCTGGGGTGGGTGTGGGTGTGGGGGTGGGTGCAGGTGTGGGAACAGGAAAGAGGGCTGCAAAAGCCGTAGCTGTTGCTATCCACTCTTTCTCTTGTTTCAAAATCAAAGATAAGTTTAAAGACGGGGAAGAGGAGGGACTCTTTCCTCCTCGAAAAAAAAAATAAAATACTTTTTTATCTACAATTGCGGGGCAGAGAGGGCTTATTTCCCAGGGAATTGAGCGTTCTTCTGCTGCTCAAGGAGTTCCTGGAACTTCTGCTTGAAGTGAGCGGAGTGGTCCCTCATCTTCTTGTTGAACTTGTCGGTGCTCCTTGATCATCTTCTCGAACTTGTCGTAGTGCTCCTTCATCTCAGGCGACAGGGTCGACTCGTCGGGCTTGTCCGCGAAGAACTTCTTGTTCTGCTCCTCCATCTTCTTGCTGAACTCGGCATCGAGGCGGTCGAGCTTGTCGCTGAACTCCTGGTACGTGGTGCACATCTTTCTCTTTTTTTTTTTTTATTCTTCTTGCTTTTGTTGTTTGTAAGTAGAAGTCCTGAAAAAAAGAGAAGAAAAATATGTATAAATAAATAAAAAGAAGGAAATAAGCAAAAATAGAAGCAAGATGTAGATCTATCTGCACTCGAGACAACATTATGAGCTTCACGAGCTCCCGCCGACCCAACAGCACACGGGAGAGTGATTCAGCAGCTCCTTCACATGTGTCCAAAATATTCTGAGAGGGAGAGGGAGAGAGAGAGAAGGAGAATTCAGTATGATAGAAGACCTAACAATAGAAAGAGGGAGAGTTCTTACAGCTTCTTTGCGGTTTTCCCTTCATATAAGGTGGTGCAAAGGAAAGGGCTGTTAAAACAAGACAAAAAAGGAGTTAGCTGAACTAATTTAAAGAGTTTAAAAGGGTTCAAATAGAAAGAGGAGGAGAAGATGAAGACAAGATAAGTATATTCGGAGTAGGAGGAGGAACTAGACTAAATGAAATTACGTGCAAACTGCACTTGCTAACGAGATATTTTGCATGTCAATAAAAAAGTTATCCTTGAACGGAACCTGCAATATGTGACAGGATCGCCTAACGACACAATCAACGCATCTAGGAAAAAAGAAGTAATAAATAAGAGAGAGAACATTTAAAAAAAAGGGGGGAAGAAAGGGACAAATCTTTGTAAGACGTCCCCTCCCCTCTTTGATATAGAAAACCAGCAATGTTATATATGGAAGGCAATGAGGTTTCCTTTTCACGTTGGAGAGATAAGAAAGTTATGAAACACGTGTCAGTGGCTAGCCCCTTTCTATTAACGAAGGGGTGTAAGCAAACACACACACAAGTTTCTTTCTTTCTTTCTTTCATCTTTTTTTTTTTTTAATTTCATCTTCTTTCAGCGGGCTCCAGATGGGGGAGCGAAGCACGTGCATGTCTTGGGAACACCCGCCCCCCCGTTGTTGGGGCCACTCGGCTTCTTGCACATGGGTCTGTCGAGGCAGCCCTTCGAGGCGTCGTAGTGGCACTGCGAGGAAGCCACACAAGCCGCCTCGTCCTGTTTGAGCGAGCACTGCTCCCCCGCCGTGACCACGAAAACAACGAAGTGGAGGAGGTCCTTGGTGATGGGGACTTCCACGGGAGGTGCCCCTGCCGCCACCTCCAGCTTGAAGATCGCGGTCGGGAGGGGCTTCCTGTCGGAGGGCGCCCCAGGGAAGGTGGGAACGTACTTCGGACCACAGCTGCCTGCCTCGAAGCCTGCGTTCAGAAGCCCCTGCGGAAGGCCCCCGTTCCTAGTGCTGCTGCACGGGGGGCAGTTGTGGAGCACCACGTAGAAGGTGCAAGGGTCGCTCGCCTGGTTTGCAGGGCAGGTCACCTTCAAGGACATCCCCTTCCTTCCGTGTGCTCCCATGTGCGCCGTCGACCCCGCCAGCCACGAGGGTATCCCCGTCCACATCTGCCCGCTCACGTCGTCCTTCACAACAGAAGAAGACCCTTGTTGCCCCCCCGCAGCTGCAAGCGGCAGCGTCATCGCCATCACAACAGGGTCTTGATCCGCCGCCGGTGGCACCTTCACCGTCACCAAAGCAGGGCCCCCAACAAGCTCCACCATAGGGGCGGCGGCGGAGGGACACTTTGCTGAGATGTCGTAGATCTCGAGGCTCTTCCCGAGGCCGCTGAGGAAGAGGTGGTCTCCTTCCACAAGGAGCGCGAGGACCATCGCAACCTCGTCCTTCGCGAGGAGAGTGAAGGTCCCCGTTGTCGCTGTCTCCTCCAGCACAAAGACGCCGTCGCCGCCCGTCCCTCGACACGCAAGGTACAACCTCGACCCGCGGAAGTGCATGTCTTGGCAGTTGGTCGCCTCGGTTGGGGCGTTCAACGGTTGCTGGGAAAGCGAGGCAGCGTCGGCCTTCCAAAGCTGGTCGGACACCTGGCTCACGTACAGAGAACCCTCATGGTACACAATCCGCCCAAAGCCGAAGTCGGGGATGGCCTTCATCGCGTGGAGCGACGGGTTCGCAGGATCCGACACGAGGAAAGTGCTGATCCTCCAGTGGGACGTGGAGGCCTTCGCTGCGTACACCTTCCCGTCGTGGTGGACCATGTCCATCGTCTCCAGGGAATCGGTTTCCGTTGTGAGTGCTGGTGTGTACATCCCCACCAGGTTCAAGGACCCCTTCGTGAGCACGTAGAAGGACTCCAGTCGAGTCATCTCGTTCATGTAAGCCACGTAGATGTGGTGGGCCGACTCCGCAATCCCACGGTCATTCCTACGGTTCGCGTCTTGTGGGGCGAAGGTGTTCAACACTGCAGGGACCGCAGGATTCTGCAGGGTGTACACAACCATTGCGTGGCGCCAAGCAACGTACAGCAGGTCCCCACTCACCAGTACAGCACGTGCATTACCGTGGGCCCCTTTCGGGATCTCCCCCAACTCCACCGGGTTCGCCTTGTCCGCCACATCCACAACCCTCACCTTCCCCCCCAGCTCTGTCCCATACACATAATCTCCGAACGACGTCAAGTCCATCATCGCATCAAGAGCCCCCGGTCCTGTTTTCCCAACAAAAACAAGCTCCATGGGGGTACATCCTCCGGACGAGATCTCGTAGACCTGGAGGGTTTTCCCGAGGCCGCTGAGGAAGAGGTGGTCTCCTTCCACAAGGAGCGCGAGGACCATCGCATCCTCGTCCTTCGCGAGGAGAGTGAAGGTCCCCGTTGTCGCTGTCTCCTCCAGCACAAAGACGCCGTCGCCGCCCGTCCCTCGACACGCAAGGTACAACCTCGACCCGCGGAAGTGCATGTCTTGGCAGTTGGTCGCCTCGGTTGGGGCGTTCAACGGTTGCTGGGAAAGCGAGGCAGCGTCGGCCTTCCAAAGCTGGTCGGACACCTGGCTCACGTACAGAGAACCCTCATGGTACACAATCCGCCCAAAGCCGAAGTCGGGGATGGCCTCCATCGCGTGGAGCGACGGGTTCGCAGGATCCGACACGAGGAAAGTGCTGATCCTCCAGTGGGACACGGAGGCCCTCGTTGCGTACACCTTCCCGTCGTGGTGGACCATGTCCATCGTCTCCAGGGAATCGGTTTCCGTTGTGAGTGTCGGTGTGTACATCCCCACCAGGTTCAAGGATCCCTTCGTGAGCACGTAGAAGGACTCCAGGCGAGTCATCTTGTTCATGTAAGCAACGTAGATGTGGTGGGCCGACTCCGCAATCCCACGGTCATTCCCACGGTCCGCGTCTTGTGGGGCGAAGGTGTTCAACACTGCAGGGACCGCAGGATTCTGCAGGGTGTACACAACCATTGCGTGGCGCCAAGCAACGTACAGCAGGTCCCCACTCACCAGCACACCACGCGCCTTCCCGCGGGCTCCTCTCGGGATCTCCCCCAACTCCACCGGGTTCGCCTTGTCCGCCACATCCACAATCTTCAAATTCCCCCCCAGCTCCGCCCCGTACACATAATCTCCGAACGACGCCATGTCCACCATCGCATCAAGAGCCTGCCCCGGTCCTGTCCCTGCCCCTAGCTTCTTGAGACCCTGGCTTCCCACGCAGAGAGCTGCGAACAGCAACATCTTCAACATCAGCATCTTTTCTGTCTTCTTTTTTTTCTTTTGGCGTTTGTCGCCTTTTTCTCTTTTTTCAGTTAAAAAACCTGTGGTGGAAAGTTGCGATCAAAGGACCATAAGAAAAGGATTAACAATATTCAAAGAAAATAGGAAAAAGTAGCAACAAGAGGCCATAATAAGTATATAAAAAAAGGGGGCTGCAAAGACATAGCCTTGCTCCACTATTTTCTTTGTTTCAAAATCAAACGTTGGGTGACAACTCGGCCGTTGAAAGAAGATAAAAAAAAAAGATAAATTTAAAATAAAAAGAAGAAACACACAAGAAATAAAAGCGCAGGTAAGACACGTTCATAAAGACAAAGAGAAAGAAAGAAAAAAAGGGGGGTGTTCAATCGCTACTGTCAATGGTCAAGGAAAGAAAAAGGAGACATAAATTAGAGGAAAGATCTTTTTTCTTTTTTTCTCCTGCTTCTACTTCCTGAGGGTGAGCTTGGTGCCCTTGGGGGCGGACGCGATGCTGCTGCAGATGTTCTCGAAGTAGGTGCCCTGGGTGTCCTGCTCGCACTGCCCGGTGGGCTGGGTGGAGGAGATGGCGAAGCCGCTGCAGTCGGCGGAGACGAGGTACTCCTTCATGACGAGGCCGGAGGCGTCGCAGGCGGAGATCATGGCAGAGCCACCGCCGGTGACGGGGAGGCACTGACCGATGGGGAAGGAGTGCGACTGGCAGCCCGAGGTGCACCCCGAGTCGGTGCAGGTCTTCTGGGTGAAGGTCCCCGAGGGGGAGGGGGGAGTCGGGCCAGGCGGCGAGGGCGGGGTCGGGCCCGATCCGGACACCTTCGAGGTGCAGGGGGAGTTGTTCAAGAGGCACTGGTTGGACCCCCTGGCGAGCCTGATGTACCCGTTCTCACCCCACGACGCCCCCCAAGAGTTCTTCACGATCCAGTAGTCCGTCGCGAAACCCACAATCAGCACACCGTGGTCCAGCTGCCTGCTGATGCAGTTCGACATCACACCCCCGGTGTATGTCTGCCACGAGGTCGCGTCCACGGCGATGGAGAGGGGGCCGTTCGTCGACACCCAGGTCGCCATGTCGTCCTCGTTGTGCGCGATGTCCTGGTGTCCGGAGATGGTCGCCCCCACAGCCTTCGACCCCACGTCCTGGCACGACCCGCTGTTCCCGCCACCCGAGGTGTACGGGTACGAGGCCTCCGTTACGATCTGCCCGTTGTGCGCAGACAGCAGCCACTCGAAGGCGTTGTCCATGAGACCGCCGTCGCAGCCGTCGTCGTTCTTGTCGCACGAGACAAGCTCCTGCTCCGAGAGGGAGGTCAGGGTGTTGCCGGCAAGGAACCACTGACCCTCGATGCCACCAGTGGTGGAGAATGCCCAGCAGCTGTTGTTGTTTAATATTATTATTTTTTTTCTTTTATTTTTTTTCTTTTCTTTTTTTTTTTTTTTTTGTAAATGTCTCTTTTTTTTTTTTTTTTTTTTCTTTTCCTTATTTCTTTTGTTTCCCTTCCATACCTCCCGCACTGCTCCTGGTTCTTCACGTGGGTCACAGCCCCCTTGGTCCTCCAGTCCACAGGGGTCGCGGTCAAACCCTCGAACATCCTGGGAGGGCTCTTCTTCGAGGGAACCTGCAGGTTGTGGTGCACCTTGAACTCCTCTGCCGACAGGTCGCTGAAGGCGTTCATCCCGAAGGTCGCCTTGGGGTTGGACTCCTCGAACATCGCTGCCTTCAACATGTTCTTCTTGAAGATGGCCCTCCTGTGCGCCTCGTCGGAGCCGGTGTACTTCTTGTTGTAGGTCTCCTTGAAGTTCTTCCAAAGGAGCGCTTCGTTGGCCTCAATGTACGAGGCAGGCAGACCTGCCGTCGCCGAGGCAAGGCAGAGGAGCGCAAGGCTGGTCTTCATCTTTTCAAGTCCTGTTTTCGCATTGATTGGAAGAAGGGAGTTGAAGATCAACTTTAAAAAAAAAAAAAAAAAAAAAAAAAAAAAAAAAAAAAAAAAAAAAAAACAAGAATACTAATAAGTTCGACACTCAAGGCTGGCGCTTTCGCGCTCACCCGCTTGTCTTGCAGTTTTCAAAAAAGAAACGAAAAGAAATAAAAGAGAGAAAGACAGGGACTCCAAAGGTCTAAACAACATCATTGCTAACCCACTTTTCCCCCTTTCACTTTTGCGTGATTCTTAACTCGTGTAGAATGGAACTGTTGTATATGTGGAATGCTTTGCACTGTCATCACACGAAGTGACTGAATAAAGAGGGCTGCAAAAGCCGTAGCTGTTGCTATCCACTCTTTCTCTTGTTTCAAAAAAAATCAAAGATAAGTTTAAAGACGGGGAAGAGGAGGGACTCTTTCCTCCTCGAAAAAACAACTTTTTTATCTACAATTGCGGGGGGGGGGGGGGGGGATAAAGAAAAAGAAAAGGGCACAGAGAGGGCTTATTTCCCAGGGAACTGAGCGTTCTTCTGCTGCTCAAGGAGTTCCTGGAACTTCTGCTTGAAGTGAGCGGAGTGGTCCCTCATCTTCTTGTTGAACTTGTCGGTGTGCTCCTTGATCATCTTCTCGAACTTGTCGTAGTGCTCCTTCATCTCAGGCGACAGGGTCGACTCGTCGGGCTTGTCCGCGAAGAACTTCTTGTTCTGCTCCTCCATCTTCTTGCTGAACTCGGCATCGAGGCGGTCGAGCTTGTCGCTGAACTCCTGGTACGTGGTGCACATCTTTTTTTCTTTTTTTTTTTAAAAGGTTGTTTGTGTTGTGTGGCCCTTTTGTTGTCTTATTTTGGAAAGAAGAACGATTCATAGAAAACACAAAATATAAACGGATTCATTTTTCTCTTTTCCTTCCCCCTTCCTGTCCCTGACGGCGCCAAAGGATATTCAACGGCCTGAGAGGTCGTCCGAAGGTTCAGAAGGGGGAAAGGAGAAAGGGAGAGAGGGAGGAAGGGAGGGAGGGAAAGTATAAAAAAGAAGACTTGAACTGTATATTCTTAAAAGGGTACCTTCGTCCAGTGCAATGCAGGTCTGCACGCAACCACAAAAGAAGGTCACCCTCTTATTTGTTCTTTTTTTAAAGCCGCCACTTCCACGTAAAGACGATTATCACCTTTCATAAAAGGAAGCAGGGAAGACAGACAGAGGCAACAACCCGTTGCCGTCTGTTGTCGTGTTAAGGAAGAAGTGAAACTTGAAACAAACAAAAGGGGAAAACCATTTAAGGGTATCTGCGGTATGTCGCAGAAGGCTTAAATAATAAAGGTAAAAAAAAAAAAAAGGGAAACAAACAACGAGAGAGAAGATATGTCAGAGGAGGGGGGTTGTGTTTGGTATTAAACAAAGAAAAGAAAAATACGATTGCCACAAAGGGGAAAAGGGAAAGGGGGCACATCAAACAAGAATCGTTGTGAAAGAAGAAGGAAAAAAAAAGAAAGAGGAAAGCATCATATGTGGGTCCACAGCGAAGAGAACACACAGACAGGTAAGCAGAGAGGTGGCGTGACTCGGAGTCACGAAAGGCCCACGCCTTTGCTTGATTTCTTGTGGTTCTCTTCTTGGTTACCATCCTTCCTTTTTTTCCCCTTCGATTTCGGTTCATTTTAATGTTTGTTCTTTTTCTTGTTTGTTTGTTTCTTTTTCTTTTTTTTTTTGCCAGCTCCTCAGCACCATCACCCGATGAGCTTGCACTGAGAGGCAACGTCGCACTTCACCCTGCACTGGGCGTACCACTGGCTCTGCTGGTAGCAACGGCTCGGTGCCTCACAGCAAGAGGGTGACGACAGGCAGCTCCCCCACTCCGCGATCTTGGGACCAGAGCAGGTGCCCGCGGGAGGGGGCAGGTTCGTGGGGACGGTTGCGGTGGTGGTACTGCCACCACTGCTGCTGCTGCTGCTGCTGCCACTGCTGGTGGTGGTGGTACTGCCACCAGTGTTGCTGCTGCCGCTGCTGGTACTGCCACTGCTGGTGGTGGTGGTGGAACTGCCACCACTGTTGCTGCTGCTGCCGGTGGTGGTACTGCTGCTGCTGCTGCTGCCACCATTACCACCACCAAAGTTGTTGCTGGCACCGTTGAAGTCAAGGTCGATGGCGTTGTAGAAGCTGGCAGAGGTGTCACCGACATCCCAGACTGCAAGGACCACGTGGTAGCCGCTCCTGGTCGGGACCGTGCAGGAGTGGGTCACCCCAGAGAGAGGAGGCTGCTGCATCTCCCCGTCCACCGTGCAGAAGGGGGTCCCCTCCAAGGTCTCCCTCCCGAGAGGGTCCACCCCGTTCCACCCTTCCTTCGTGATGAAGTACCTCCAGTCCCGCGTCACATGGTTCGCCCTGAAGGCCCACGTGAAGTCCATCGCCCCGCTGCTCACAGAGGTCTTCGCCCACCTCGTCGTCGACTGCTCGTTCAGGGGTGTCCAGTTGTCCTTCCCAGCAGCAGCCACCGTCCCGTCCGCAGGGCCCGTCTCGGGGTACCGGTCCTCCCCCTCCACGCTCTGCGGCTCGTACTGCACCGCCCCGCAGTTCGTGTTCCTCTTCTGGTTGCACGACCAGCTCCTCGACGACGGGGTCACCACGTAGCCGTGCCCCTGCGCTGAGGCGAACAGGGCGGTCACGCAGACAACAGAGCGCAGCATCATTTCTTTTTTTTGTTTTTTTTAAAGTTTTTTGGGGTTACAAAAACCTGGGTGCGTTGAGGTGGATAGTAAAGGAGAAGGAATAAAAGGAAACAAAGAAGCCCCTACTCAACTCTGTACCAAAGCAAAGGAGCAATACAGAAAGGGGGTGAGATAGGGGGTGAGTGAAGAAAAAAAAGAGAACAACATCTTCAACATCAGCACCTTTTCTCTCTCGTTCTTTTTGCTCTTTTATTTTATTTTTTTTCGGACAAGAACTGTAGCAAATGGCTAAGAGGAGAAGGGGAAGAAGAAAGAGAAAAGGTTGGTGGTTGGTGACACACCAACCAAGTTAGGGGGAAGACAAAACAAAAACAAAAACAAAAAGAGTATGCTGCACACCTTGGAGGAAGAAATAAATATTTCAAAAAAAAAAAACAAGAAAAAACCCCATTGATCTTCCAGGATAGCCTGTGGAAGTATGGAACCAAATGAAATGAAGCGCACACACATATCGGAAAAAAAGGGACATTTAAGGGTACCTGCGGTATGTGGCAGGACGCCTGAAAAAAGACTTTGAGATATAGTAAGAGAAAACGAGAAAAAAAGGAGTTTTTTTTTTTTTTTTTTTTTTTTTTTTTATGTTGAGGAGGATGTCAACAGCAGCCCTGCTTCTTGCAAACCTTTCCCAACAGGATGTCAGAGCAGCCCTGCTGCTTGCAGACCTCTTCCAGATTGGAGGCGTTGCTCTCGCAGGAGAGACCCTTTGCATGCATCCTGCCCAGAACAGTCGACTCGGAGAGGTAGAAGTTCGCGAAGGGTGTCATGAAGTCCTCGGAGATGCTCTTCTCGCAGAGCCCCGTCTTCATGAGGGCTGCCCGCCAGTTTTGCACCTTCGGGTAGCCGTGAGCAAAGTCGTAGCCGGTCTTCTCCTTGATGATCTGTGTTCGGTGCAGCAAAGGAAGCCAGGTCATGTCCACTGTGCTCACGGTGTCGCTGTTGAAGAACTCCGCCCCCCCAAGCACCTTCTCCACCTTCGCAAAGGCCGTCGCTATCTTCATCGTCCGCTCCCTCAACGTCTCCCCGTCACTGCTGGACTGCGCCCCGCACTGCGGCATGTAGTTCTTGCTCCCGAGGTACCCCCAAGCCCTGTTCTGCGCCCTCTGCACGAGGCTCAGGTCCGGCTGCAGGGCAGGGTAAGCCTCCTCGATGTACTCCGCGATCGCCTCCGACTCGAACAGCACCTCCTCCTTCTCCGTCACAAGCAGCGGCACCTGCCCGTTGGGCGAGATGTCCAAAAACCACTGCGGCTTCTCCTTCAGGTTGATGTACTCCACAACGTAAGGGGTCTTCTTCGCCTCCAGCAGGGCCGTGATCCGCTGAACGAAGGGGCAGATCTTGAAGCTGATCACTTTTAACACCGGCATTTTGCTTTTTTGTTTTTGTTTGTTTGTTTTAGTTTTTCTCTCTTCTTTTTTTATGGTGGTCTACTTTAAAGAACGTTTCCCATTAGGATATAGAAAATATTTTTTTTAAGAAAAAAAGAACAAAATATTCTTTTTTCTCCTTTCCTTCCCCCTTCCTGTCCCTGACGGCGCCAAAGGATATTCAACGGCCTGAGAGGTCGTCCGAAGGTTCAGAAGGGGGAAAGTCCCTGACAGCGCCAAAGGATATTCCAAAGGTTCAGATGGGGGAAAAGAGAAAAAGAGAGAGGGAGTGAAAGTTTAAAAAAAAAAAAGTAGAAGAATAAGAAAGTCGAAGTATATATTTTTTTAGAAAAGGTGCCTTCTTGTCGAGTGCATGCTGGTCACACCACAAAAAAAAAGGTCACCTCTTTATTGTTGTTGTGTTAAGGAAGAAAGAAATTGAAAAAAAAAAGCATCCGAGGGAGAAGAATATAAGAGAGGGGGTTGAGCAAAAGACGATTGTCACAAAAGGGAAAAGAGAAAGGGTCACACATCATGGGTGAGAGAAAAAAAAGAAAGGAAGCCAAAAAATATAAAATTTGATAAATTTCGGTGTGCGGGTGGGTGCTCACCGTGAAATAAAATAAAATATAATGAAGGAAAGCAGCTGTCCCCTGGGAATACGGGTCCACAGGGAGGAGAACACAGACATGTTGCGTAGCGATAGACAAAGGCGTGACCCAGAGTCACGAAAGGTCACCCTCGCCTCACATTGCTGTGTCTCTTCAGATGGTGGCTCTCTTGTTTTATTTTATTTATTCGTTTTTCTTTTTAAAAAGCTTTTGACTTGTCATCCTTCATTTTTTTCTTCTCATTTCTTCTATCCTCGTTTCAATTTAACATTCTTTTTCATCACCCGATGAGCTTGCACTGAGAGGCAACGTCGCACTTCACCCTGCACTGGGCGTACCACTGGCTCTGCTGGTAGCAACGGCCCGGTGCCTCACAGCAAGAAGGTGACGACAGGCAGCTCCCCCACTCCGCGATCTTGAGACCAGAGCAGGTGCCCGAAGGAGAAGGCGGGTTCGTGGGGACAGGGGTCGACACGGGAACAGTGGACCCACCTGCTGGGGAGGTGGGTGTGGGGGTGGGTGCAGGTGTGGGAACAGGTGTCGCGGTGGTGGAACTGCCGCCGTTGCTGCTGCTGCCACCGTTTCCATTGCCGCTGCTGCTGCTGCCACCATTACCACCACCAAAGTTGTTGCTGGCACCGTTGAAGTCAAGGTCGATGGCGTTGTAGAAGCTGGCAGAGGTGTCACCGACATCCCAGACTGCAAGGACCACGTGGTAGCCGCTCCTGGTCGGGACCGTGCAGGAGTGGGTCACCCCAGAGAGAGGAGGCTGCTGCATCTCCCCGTCCACCGTGCAGAAGGGGGTCCCCTCCAAGGTCTCCCTCCCGAGAGGGTCCACCCCGTTCCACCCTTCCTTCGTGATGAAGTACCTCCAGTCCCGCGTCACATGGTTCGCCCTGAAGGCCCACGTGAAGTCCATCGCCCCGCTGCTCACAGAGGTCTTCGCCCACCTCGTCGTCGACTGCTCGTTCAGGGGTGTCCAGTTGTCCTTCCCAGCAGCAGCCACCGTCCCGTCCGCAGGGCCCGTCTCGGGGTACCGGTCCTCCCCCTCCACGCTCTGCGGCTCGTACTGCACCGCCCCGCAGTTCGTGTTCCTCTTCTGGTTGCACGACCAGCTCCTCGACGACGGGGTCACCACGTAGCCGTGCCCCTGCGCTGAGGCGAACAGGGCGGTCACGCAGACAACAGAGCGCAGCATCATTTCTTTGTTTTTTTTTTTTTTTTTTTTTTTTTTTTTTTCGGTGGTGGAAACTGCAATGCTTGAAAACTGCCAGAAGAGGGGGGGAAAAACAGCCCCATAAACCACTAAATGTTTCCGTAGTACTTAAGTTCACAACCCTCTACCTCTGCCCCGTCCGCGCTGTGAGCTGAAAACGACGGCTTCACACTCTGCTTGGGGGTTCCATGTTCCAAGGTCGCAACTTGCAGGGATGCAGGTGGCACCCGGCTCGGCTACTTCGCACTGGAAGCCATGCGGGACGATGCGGCCCGTGTTGCACAACTCTGTGGTGAAAGACGAGGTGTGAGAAGGACGGACAAGGGCATTCGTGGGGCATGGATCAGGTGAGCAGTCCACAGACATGGTAGACCACAGGCCAAGGACGCACGTTACTGCAGGGCACGTGTGGCCCAGTTTGAGGAAGGTGCACACACTGTTGGATTCCACCACACCAGAACATCCATCGTGTACCACACCCATAGGCAGCTGAAGAGCACTAACAGCGCAACCCTGTTCTTTACAAGAGTCACCAACGAGCTTATTGTCCGAAGTGCAGGTCAGCGGGTGGCAGAGGTGGCCTTCCTTCGAGGGGATGCACGTCTCGCCATGTGCCACCCGTTCGCAGCCCTTCAGCGACGACTCGCAGTACTGTGGCTCAGGCATGGGGTTGCAAACGACTTCCAGTGTCGCCCATCCGCCCTCCCTGCAGACGAGGCTGTCACACGATGTACGACCCGCGGTGTACCGGCATTCGCCTCCCACTGGGACGTACCCTCCTTTGCCGCAGTGGTGCGAGTCCTCGCTTACTTCTGCGTGGTTGCGGTTGCTGATCTTGTCTACGGCGCAGCCTTGCGAGACGCACCCTGCGTACCCTGAGATGGTGGACCCGAGGTCGTCGGGCTTGACAGGCGACGCACAAGACGAGAACAGCATGCAGGTCGCTACCACACCTGCTGTCCAGCTAAAGCAGACACACTTTGGGGTCATCTTGCAGGCAGAGGAACAGGCATCAAGCGACGGAAGATCAACGGAGTACATTTCTTCGGTAACCGTCCATAAAAGGTCGTGCGTGCAAGGGAGGATCACCACTTCTGAGCTTGCTTGCGTCACTACACTTGGCATGGCTGTCGGGACGTGAGTAGCAGCTGTTACAACGGGGGCGGCCTGTCCTACTGTTGGGGGGTCGCTGCCTCCTGTCGTGATGTTCCAAAGAACAAGGACAGCGACAAGGAACGGAAGCACCCAAAGAACGTGCCTCCTTAGCTTCGCACGGGAGTCCCTGTGCTTGGCCGTCGGGCTGGGGAAGGAGGGCGAGGTAGGGGACACAGGGTTTTCGTCGTCCTCACCGTCGCTGTCTTTTTTCAGAAGCCGGTGGTAAGCTTCGCTTACTTGCTTGAATGTCTTCTCGCAGCCGTTCCTGTCAGGGTGGTGCTGCATGGCCAACCTTTTGTACGCACAACGAATACTTGACACATCGCTCCCAGGAGGGAGGGACAACACCTCCCACGGGTTTGGTGCTTTCATCACTTCTCCATGTAAGTTGGAGAAGACCCTGTTCCTTTTTAAAAACTTAGTGCAATGGAAAGAAACGGGGGTGTCGTGAATGTGTAGAAGAGAACAAGTAGAAGGGAGAAAGAAAAAAGAGGGGGGAAGTTTTTTGATCGTTACAACAATAGGGTGTTTTTTTTTTCTTTTTTTTTTCCTTCCTTTTTTCTTTTGACTCATCATGACAAACGGCTACAAAAAAAAAAAGATGTCTTTGAAGAAAAAAACTTCGTTTCCCCGTTCAACGTTTCGGTGATGATACAAACAAGAAAAAAAAAGAAATTAAAAAAAAAAACACACCTATTTTTTTTTTCTCTCCTCCCCCCCCACCACAACTTTTTTCCATTCTTTCAACTTTTAATTTGCCAATTTCAACGAGGGAAAAAAAATAATTTTATTAATAATAAATAACAAAACCCACCCTTCTCCGAGAAGGGGATGAAAAAGAAAATTAGGAAAAAAAACAACTCGCAGCGCTTTTTTTCTAAATTTAAATGCTCTTCACAATGCTCAAAACCTGTTCATATGCAACGAACTGAGCACAGATGAAGACCGACGCCCTCATGAAGAAAGGTGTAAAGCCAGTGTAGAAGGCCATCGGCCCCTCATGCTTGAAAGTTTGCGACACCACATCGGTCACCGATGTGAAACGGTTTCCGGGATTGCTGATCCACCGATTCTTTACAACGTCCAAAGGACACGCTGCGGCGCAGGCTGTGAAAGCAGCTATGAGACCAGAAGAGATATGGAGGGGAACACCCTCAGGGAAGCCTTGCGACATAAGCATCTGCTTCGCCTGATCGTAGCAACCTACCTCGAAAATATTCATGGTGGCATTCCTCAAAGCATTGGGGCCTATTCCAGTCCAAAGTGCAGAAACACCTTCTTGTGTCACAATCATGCCATACGCACGAGTGGGAGAAGGATACCGTGGAGCACCGCCTTTGTTGGTGTCGGCCTGGATCCGTGTTTTCACAACGTCGGCGGGGGATATCAGGAACATTGATATGCCGCCTGAGGTGAATGCTGCAAGGCATTTTGTCTTGAAGCTTGCAGGTCCTTCGTGGCCCTTTGGTGTCCAGAAATCCCTTATCGGGGCGTACATTCCCAGCCTGAACCCCGCGCATCCAAAGTGTCTTTGCACACCCGCGGTGACACCCTTCCATAGTTGCAAGACCCCTTCTTCCTTCGCGATCGTCCGCATCGCATGGACAACCCCTTTGTAGGTGTTCCCTTGCATTTGAAGCCGCACCTTGGCCGTCTCGATGGGGATGGACACCACCTCCGCGAAGCCTCCTGCGGTGCCCGCTGAGATGATCAATCGGGGCAGGCTTGTGTTTCCGTCCATTTTTTTTTTTTTTTTTCCCTTTCCCCTTCTGATACCTGGGATGAAACTACGACGTTTTAGAGAGGGGGAAAAAATATAAAAAAACAAAAAAAAGACACACCCAAACACGTGTAAAGGAAATGTTTAGAAGAGTTGGGGAGGTGGTAGGGGGGGGGGGGGGACAACTACGTAGGGACTGTCGCCCATTCATATTTGTAATTTGGCAATCCCGAGGGTCGCAACGGGCCCTGCGGCACAGCTGGACTCGACGCCGCACCAGGGGACGGGGCTGTTGCGGCCGCGGGTGCTGGCGTGCCCGCCTGCCCAGGGGTTTTCACAACGGGAGGCGCCATGACCTGTCTGGAAGCAACAGGCCCGAGCGAGGTAATCTTCAACCTCCCAACGGGGACAGCGTCCTTGGTGAAGAAGGTCGGCATTTCCTTTTTTTCTTTTTTTTTTTTTTCCCCTCTTTTTTTTTGTGTCCCCCCTCTTCTATGTGACGTTAAAAAAAAGCCACAAAATAAAAAAATCTTTTTTCATAAAAAAAAAAAAAAAAAAAAAAACTAAACATAAAAAAAACTGATCACAAAGGGGATATATCGGGAGGCGTGGACAGGGAACTCAACTGCACATCGGAAAAGGGCGTCATTGTTAGAAGTAGCGGATTGAGACAATCATCTAAGTTGACTTCGGGAGACGAAAAGATGGGAGGGGGAGTAGATGGCTGACCAGACGAACCAGAAGGGGGACGCGGGTTTCTAAAAATCCTGTGAATACCATGTGCTTCTAGGAGCTTAGCCGACACCAATCCCTGTTGATGAAGCTTCTGAAGTGCCCAGAATCGATGATACTTGAAAAGATCTGAGAGCAACGTCAGGAACCCCGCACCCATACTCATCCCGAGGAATATGAACCCAAACGCTATACTGCGCCCTGCGACAGTGGTGGGGGTGTAGTCACCAAACCCGATCGTTGACATTGTGATGAAGGAGTACCAACAAGATGAATAATAAGACCAACCTTCGATTTCCATAAACGCGACGGCCCACAGGGCAATCCAAGCTGTACAAAAAACCCAAATCGAGAATAGATGGAACAAATTAACGCGGCGTGGGGTTTCTGACATTAAAAGAAACCAAAACGCCAGCCCGACTGGTGCCTTCTCGATGTTTATGGTGCCGGAATGAGTGGCGGCAAGCTCGGAGAAAACATGTGATGTGATGCGTGTGTCTGGGCTGGATCTTCCCGTTACTTGGCTGACAAGATGGGTGAAATCGGTGATGGAAAGCTCGGTCCTGCCAGAGTTTGTAAAATCTTCTAGTGTGTTCTCTGCCAATGCCCTCACCTCATCGTTTAGAGTACCGTCGGGTTTTATGGTAGACGATAGTCTGCGTTTTTTTGACAAAATCGGGATTGGTAGCGTTTTTTTTTTTTTTTTCGCTTCCATTCTCTGTGCTACGCCTTTCATGACACCCACGGCGACTAAACCGGCTTCACCCAGGAACAAGCCTATAATGCTTATACCGGGAACTGCGTAGATAGCCGTGAAGACCCTACCATCGTTGGTGTCAGGGGCAACTGAGCCGTACCCGATAGTGGTGATCACGGTGAGGGAGTAGAACATGCTGCCTGAGAAGCTCCATTTTCTCTCGCCCGGGAAACTGCACACCTTCAGGTCGTTGAGGCCTTCCATTTGCTCAGTTGTGAGGTTTAACCGGGCCACCTTGTTCCAGATCTCTGCCGCCCCGTGATTCTCCGCGTCGCTCTCAATAAAATACATGCCGATACCCCCGATGACCAGGTACAAGCAGACGGCCACGAAATACCAAAAAAGAAGAAATAGACGCCGTTTTATGGAAATAAAACGCGAGGCCATTTTGTTTTTTTTTTTTTTTTTTTTTTTTTTTTTTTTTGTTTTTATATAAAACTTGGTTTTTTTTTTTTTTGTTTTGTTTTTGTAGGGACCCCAAAAAAAAAAAGACGTTTTTTTTTTTTTTTTTTTTTTTCTTTTTTCTAAGGGCTCACCCCGTAGGGTTTCACTGGGATCCATGGTTTTTTCGTGTGGGGTTTTCTCCTTGGGGACGGTTCGATATGACCGTGGGGGTTTCTGTGGTGGTCGGTGCAGTAAAATGTGTCCTCCGACTTCAGCTTTGACCCGGAAGGTGTCAACAAGTCAATGCTGGTCACCCACGGACCCTCGCTGCTGTGCCTCGGCGGCAGTTCTCGTGTGGGTGTGAACAATTCCTTGGACCACACGTTTCTATTCTTATTTCGTATGTATTCGTCAGACGGGAAAGTCCTGCTGGGTTCTTGCTGAGCGCGCTGCTTCTGCAGAACACCTCTCATTCTCCGAGGGTCCACCGCGTAGGTCTCTTGCAGGCTGAAATCTGCCAAAGAACCTCTTTCGAACTCACGTTCTAGATTTCGGGGCATTTCTTTTTTTTTTTTGTATCCCCTCCTTCTTCTTCTTCTTCTTCTTTTTTTTTTTTTGCAACAAAAAAAAAAAAAAAGACAACATAACGGCTTTGAAATGGTGGGGTGAGGAAAGGGGGGAGACAGGCGACAGGCGACAGACACGACGATTTTCCCCCCCCCTTTTTTTTTTGCGAAACGGGGGTAACAAAGAGCCGAGGAGGGGGAGACAAGAGCGGCGAGTTGGTCGAGGAAAGAGGGAAATGCTTCTAAAAAACCACCACCCCTCCCCCCTTAGCTATGTTGGCAAGGAAACCCGTTTCCAAGCTTTTTTTTTTTTTTTTTTGAAAATAAGTATCTGAAAAATAAGGAAACGGATACGGAAACGTCTCCCCGTTTCTTGCCAACATAGCCCCCCCCCCTCCCTCCCTCTTAGTTCTTCTGTCGTTTTTGAAAAAAAATTCGAACCTCAACAAAAACGCATCACTTTTTTTTTTCTCCCTCTCTTTTTCTTCCCCCCCGGCGGTTACAAAAATGTTGTTCTCTGTTGATTACTTTTTTCTTTTCTTTTTTTCTTTCTTTCTTTTTTTTTTTTTCCTCTCTTTCCCCCTTGTCATGAGGACCCGATATTCTAGAAAATAAGCGAAATGAATCCCAAGGCAAACGAATGAAGAAAATAATAAAAGGGACTTTATTTTGTGTACTCTGTGGCTCTGGGCTGCACCACAGGACACTGTAAAGGAGGTGGCACGACAAGGAGGAAGAGAGAAAAAAAAATAAACAACGAGGGGCTGGCTCTCCCCTTTTTTTTTGCTGGCATTCTCCCAGGGAAAAAAAAAAACGGACGCAAGTTACGAGTTTAAGAATGGAAAATGTATCACCCCCCCCCCCAGCATAGCTGCTGCTTTGTTCCTGTGGTGATATGCTAAAGTTCAGCGTGTTTTAGTAATGTGAGGACTTCGACAGCTGAGATCGCTAAGGAACTATTGCATTTTTTTTTGCCTTTGAAATATTTCAAAACACCACATCCCCCCCTCCCCCCCCCCCCCCCCCCCTCTTTTTGTACTGTATGTCTCAAAAAGATTTACTTTTTTTTTTCCTTCCCTGGTGTCTTTCCTCACCCCCCCTCCGTCTTCAAGTGACGGGAAAAAAAAAAAAAAAAAAGCGGTGTACAAAAAAAAAAATTGGTACTGTTCTTTTTTTTATTTTTTTTTTATCGTTTCCCATTCTTAAATGAAAAAAAAGCAACTAAAGGGGAAGGGGGGGGGGGGAGAGAGAGAATTAAAGAAACAGGCAAAAAAACGCTCCCGTGTTTTAAAAGGGGGGGTGGGGGTTCATATAGATATAACACAAGGATAAAAAAAAAAGAAGAAGAAGAAGAAACTTCATGTTAACTGATGATTAGAGAGTTGCTACGCACTTTTTTCCGCAGCTTGGCACTTAAGAAACCCCCAAAGATGACCAATCCCAGTACACACAACATGGCAAAGACAAACGGGATAAGGATGGTTTCCAACCAATGCTGCACAGAGGACTTGCAAGACTTGTCCTGCGAATTAGACTCATCACCACATTGCGTAAGGCAGTACGCCGGGTTCCACCTTTTTTTTTTTTTTTTTTTTTTTTTTTTTTAAATTAAAAGGCACACATACACACAACTATTGTCTTCCAAACTTGAATCGTTCAAATTAGTGCTAATCGGTGCCCCGGTCGGGAATGCCCCACAGCACAGTTGCCAACCGCTGCAACGGTAACTTTCTATTTTTTTTTTTCTTTTCTTTTTTTTTTTTTTTTTTCCCCTCTCAAACATACTCTGCACATCACAAATCAACTGGTCATGACCGGCGACCCTATCCCGCCAGTTCTGCCCCAGGTCAACACCATTAGCCGCATAGACGATAGACGCAATGGTCAGCCCAAGGATGGCCAGAACCAACCCGATAAGCACCACAACGTAAAGGACTAAGATGCAAACGGCTCTGCGAGAAAGGGCGAGAAGCCCGATGATGCAGAAGCTGAGGAAGATGCCGCCTATTGCAGTGGCCGCCACTGCGATATCCTTGCACGGTTCGCACATTTGAGTGATGGCTGATTTTTCAGCGTACGCCCCGACCACGATCATGGTGATGGCCGCCATCAGCAGGACGACATTCACGATTACAAGGCCGTACTGCATGCAGAAGGTGGTGGGGGGTTTCGGGTCTGCTACCCAATCTCCTTGGTCGTCCATCCGGCCGTCTCCCTCTAGCATCGGTGGGTCGTCCTCCGATCCATACCCGGACCGGTTCGCCATTTCAAAGACACTTATTTTGCCGCTTTTTTTTTTTTTTTTTTTCTTTGTCACCCCCCTTCCCAACTCCCGCACTGCTCCCCTGAAGGTGTTGTTTTATGTGTGGAATATAGAAGAAAAAAAATATTTAAAAGGGGGGGAACCCTTTACACTACTGGGATGAACATGTCATCAATTCCGTCAGACAAAAAAAAAAAAAAAAAAAAAAAACGAGGGGGAAAAAAAAAGGCAAAACTCCCGCTCACCCGCGCCATCAGCTCCTCTTTTTTTTTTTTTTTTGGAGGTTGGGGTAGAAGCTTTGGAGAAAGGTTTATAATCCGAAAGAAGAAAAAAAAAAAAAAAAAAAACAAGTATACGTTCCTCCTCTCACTCTCTTCACTCCCACTTTTTTTTGTTTTATTATTTTGTTTAGACACGGGGTCAAAGACTCGTTCCTGCAAGAAAAGAACGAAAACGAGAATAAAAAGAAGAGTCCTTTTGCTCACTTAATTATTCTATTGTGTATGTGAAAAAAGAAGAGAAGAAAAAAAAAAAAAAAAAAAAAGAAAACCTTCTACCTTCAACATATGAAAGGGGGGGACAAGCGGTGTTTTTTCTTCTTTTTTTTTTATCCCGACCCGCTAAAAAACCCTTTTCCAACCACCCCTGCTTCTTGTATAAGTTTTGAATCGTTCCCGCAGGCGTAGGTGTCGGGAAGACACTGCCTGATCCGACCGGTGGTCTGCGTCCAGTCCTTGCACTTTTTGTCGCTGGACCAAGGGATAGAATCGATACTGGCCCCCGTTCTATGCGTGATCTTCTTTGAATAAGTTTGCATGACTGACGCAAAGTACTGACTGTCAAATGTAAACCCGGAGTCGGAAGCATGCCCCGAGAGCAGGCGTCCTGCTTGCCGAGCGTTCTCTGTGACCCATTTTGCATATGTCTGGTTTTTGACAACGATGGATAAGGCTGCCTCGAAGTCATGTAAATCGGAGCTGAACGGAATGTAATGGATCCACGGTTTGAGAAGTTGCGTCCTGACGTCCTTCCACGCACCGCACGACAGGATCACACTGCCGGACTGTAAAAGCCATGTTGATCTGAATGCAGCGACCACCCCATCAACGAGGAGGATGTACTTAGCTTTGGCTTGCTTTGCCGGTGATAGGAATTTCTGCGAACCTGTAGGACCCCAACCCCTCCCGCCGCCGATGTCAAGCTGGACCTTCTGCCCGTGCAGGGTGATCTCGCCTTTTTTTTTCTCAGCGTAACATACAAGCCGCTGTCTGGGGCCCTTCCCCTTGTGATCGCACGCTGTTGAAAACGCACGAAAGAGAACAACATCTGCCTTCTCTTCAAACTTCACCTTTGAAAGCTTTGGGTCGAAAAAGAAACTGTGGCAGGATCCCGGATGGCGGTTGGGAACGATAATGTCCCGATGCCAACCCGGCACGGTAGACCACGACAGCAGCGGGACAGGTTTTTTCTCTGGTGTGAACATGTTCCCGACACCCCACTGCGTCCAGGAGTCGATCCATTCCGATGATGGGATGTTCTCTGCTTGATGTGCCTCCCTCAGCAGCGCACGCCCTGCTTCAGGCGGCGCTACAAAATTTTCAAAAGCTGGCCCAACACGCGGCTCGTCCAAAGCATTGATCAACATGTAAATAGGAGGGTCGAATGACAGCGATGGGTCCGCTTTCAAAGCATGCTCGATCACAAAAACCGAACTTTGAAATATTGAAAACCCCTGCAGCTCATGCTTCCAAGACTGCGGCTTTCCAGAGGTGTCCCATTCAATAGACCGCCCCGCAATCCTGAGCAGAAAGACAGGGTGGTTCACCCTAGCAAAACTCCGAAGTTCGGTGACGGGGTAGTTCGTCTTAGGCAGCCCTGTGAACATGCACTGTATGACTTGGTGGTAGTTGAAGGGAAGGGTGTTGTGCTGTGCCGCGTAGGCATCGATGGCTCCGTAGAATTTCTCGTAGCATGCTGAAGGTATGGTTTGGTCGCCTTCTTGATAATCGAGACATTCTTTGGGGAGCGGGACCTTCAAGGCGGTCTTGTACTGGCAGGGGTTGTCAAATCCGTTGTCCGCCTCTTTTTTCCAGAGCTGCAGGGTCTCATCAACGAAACGCTGCTCGGTGGTTGTGAGCTTTGTGTCGCTGTCCAGGGACGAACCGCATTTAAAACGCAGAGTTAATTCGTTTTCTCCTTTAGGTCCAGGGTTGCCGCCCAGCACACCAGGGTCAACTTCTAGTTGCAACCTTCCTTTGTGGACATATGCATCGACTAGGCCCGAACAGTCATGCTGTCTATTTGACGTTGTCCCATATTTACAGTGGGTGATGTCGGCGATCAAGGGTGAAGCGATGGTGAGAATCTTCCCTTCCTTTGCCTTGACCTCCATGACAGGGGAGCTGCACTGGTGGATGTGGATGGCTTTTTCGGTGAACTCGTTTGGAGGAGCTTCCGCTTTGTTTACGTCTCCAGGAGGAGACGGGGGAGGGCGAGACGCGATAGGTGGAGAGATGGTTTCTGGTTGAGCGGTCGGGCAAGGTCCAACCCTCTCCCGTGTGTTCCCCATAGGCAGGCTCATCCCTACAGACAGCCCCAAGCAGACCACCATCACAACCGATCTCCAACCACGTTTCTTGTGCACAGGACCTGTGGTGCTCGCGCCTGCATTTCTCTGCGCGCTCATTTATATTAAGAGAAAAGGAAAAGGTGCGTCTTCCTTTTTTTTGTTCTTCTTTTCTCTTTCCCATACTGTGAGGTAGGTATTATTATTATTATTTTTTTTTTCCCCATACAGAAAAAAAAAAATTAAAAAAAAATTACTTTTTAGAAGTTACTGCCTTTTTGTCAAAAGGCGACAAAAAAAAAAAATCTTTTTTTTTTTTTTTCCTAGAATGGTGACACGAACGCGTTGTACCAAAAATATACGTGTCGCGAGTTCGGGTTCACACACAAATAACAAAAATTCTGATTGGGGAATCCAGGGCGCCCGAAGAGCGGTGTTCCAGAGGGCTGTGTAAGGGACGTGACACGATAGATGTGCGAGGCGCACTCTGGCTGAGAAGTGGTCGGGTTGCGACGAACGCTGACGAGGTCCTTGTAGATACCCTTCACGATGTTGCGGTAGATGGTAAAATCATCTTCGTACTGGCAGAGAGCACCACCAGAAGCAACCCGATGCAGAACGTGGTAAAGAAATTCGTTTTGTTCATCCTCCGTAAAGAGGCCGGCGTGGTCCGATTCATCTTCACACATTAGAAGCCATCGCAGTTCGTCGGACACCGTCACCCCCGCATCCAGGAACTGGTCCATCATTTTGGATATCGCTCCGTTTTCTCTTACGATTCCTGCATCTTCGAGCTTCTCAAACAGATCTAGTTTTGTGAGTGAGCATTCTAATGGTTCAAACTGAGCCTTCACGGTCCCTTTATCTACAGCTATGTGTTCCCCTTTGCTCCCTTTCAGGCTGATTTCGCTCTTCACGTTCGGATCGTTGAAGAATGCGTTCACGAAGTCCTCCGCCATCCCCCTTCGAAACCCAGTGTCGAAGGAGAAGGTCGCTACCTGCGAGTGTTCCCACAGGTCCCATTTCCTCAGAAACTCCTCGCCCGTCGTGCTGCCGAAGGTTTCGAGCTTCACATCGATGGGCGTGAACTTCCAGTCGTTCCTGTCAAGAATCTCCATCTTTTTTTTTTTTTTTTTTTTTTCTTCTTCTTCTTTTTTTTCTTTCCCACCTTTTGTGGACCGCGTTGAGAAGAAAGAAAGAAAAAAAAAAGACGGGAAACAAAAAAAGAAAAAAAATAAAGAGGTAGAAGGAAATCCCTGATCTGGGACGTCCTGTTTGAAAAAAAAAAGAAACGCATATATCGAAGATGTGAATGGAAAAAAGGGGGTGGAAATGGAAATCTCCTCCCCGTTCTAAAAAAAAAAAAATATTGCTTTCATTGCAAATCCTCTTTTTTCTTCTGGTGTGGTTTTTTGTACATTTTTTTGCGGAGCGCGAACAAGGGTGGTGGGGCGGTATCGCGAGCACCGTCGACGGCCTTCTGCTGTTGGAGAAGTATGGCGCTGCGGATGTGGGCCAGTTCGGACGTGACCACCTTGTACTGCTTCTGAAGATGGAACAGGTCCGCGGACGTCTCTGTGAGCTCTAGAGATAAATCTTCCACATGCCTCTGCTGCTGTTTCTGGGCCGCCGCGTATCGATATTGTTTCGAAGACTCCTGCACCAGCTGTGTCTCGAGTCGGGAAATCGTAGCTTCAAGCTCTGCTACCTCCGACCGGTGCTTATTGAATACAGCATCGTTTTGAACGTTCTGAGCATGAACGACAACAGCCTCCATTTCTGTTTTCAATATATTTTCGAAATGCATGTGTCCATTTGAAATGGCACCGACGCTGGACCTCCTGCGGTATGTTTGCGTGATGAACTGGCTTTCAAGGATGAGAACGAGCGTCGACCGGAAGCCGTCCTCCAACGCAGCACGCAGACGCCTTTCCTCTGCAATCGTGTAGTTCAAGACATTGGCCTCCATGGCGGCCACGGTGTCCCTCAGGATCGCCGCCTCTGCTTTGGCAGCGTCTGCCACAGTGCTGAGCCTTATGTTCTCATCGGATACAGCGTCGTTGGCCTCTCTTAAAGCAGTTGTTTCAGCCAACATTTCCATCATGCCGGGTAGGGTGGGCGTTCTCGTCCTCCCCTGAGCACCCGCCCCGCCCACCCTCTCTGTATACTCTACTAGAAAACTGTCCTTTCTTTTCATAGGTTTCTTGTTTTTCGGGGTATTCGATTCTGAGGGACTTGCCACTGCATTATCTTCAGGTATCTAGGTGGGGGGAGGGGGGTGGTATTTTTTTTTTTCTCCCCCCTTTTTGTGGTCATACCCCTAGTGTAATGATATCCAATTGTTCCATGTGGTTTTTTTTTTTTTTTCTTTTTTTTTTTTTTTTTTTTTTCCCCCTGATTTTTGAGCGGGGGTAAAGTAAAAAGAAAAAAAAAAAAAAAAATTGTCGTAAAAAAAAAAAAAAGAAATTGAATACAAAACGGTAAAAAAAAATTGGGGGGGGAAGCTAATAACTGGCAGGGAGGGGAGAGAGAGGCGAAAAAAAAAATGTAAAAGGGGGTGTTTTAATGATTGTTCTTGCCCCCCCCCCCCCCCTTTTTTTAAATTCTCAGACCCTCGTTTTCTTCTTCTGCGTTTTTCTTTTCTTTTTCGCCCTTTTTTTAAAAAAAACTTATAAGCAATTCTTCCCAATGTTTCATAAGAAGAACGGAGCAAGCAAAAAGTGAGTATTTCTCTTTTTTTTTTTTTTTTTTATTTTTTTATTTTTTTTTCTTTTTTTTATGAGACTTGAATGAAAGCTGCTCAGTGACTTAAGCAGCTCCTTCGCACCCCAATAAATTAAAAAGGGGTGATAAAAGGAAGTATAAAATAGTATAAAAGGAACAACATTTTTTTCTTTTTTTTTTTTTTTGGATGGGTAACATCGCGTAAAACTTGCTATGATTTCTTTGAGGGGGTGGAGAAGAGAGTCAGCAGCAACCCAACGGAAAGAATGAGCGAGAAATGTTTACACAGGGTCCTCACCCGTCTCTAGAAGAAGGAAACAGGAAAAAGGGAGGAGGGGGGAAGATAACTATACAAAGCAGAAACAAAACAACACATTCTCCCCTTTGTTTTTCTCCCATCCCATTCTTTCTTTCAGAACAAAAAAAAGAAAAAAAAAAGCCCCATAAATCTAATTATGGCTTTTTTTTTAAAAAACTTTTCCCTTATACAAACAAAAAACCTCCAAAGGGGGATGGGGGGGGGTGTGAAAATATAGGCTCATGTGCCTCTCGTCAGCTTAACGCTACCAAAAGCAGTTTCTTTTTTTCTTCTCTTCCCCCCCAACGTTTTTTTTTTTTTTTTTTTTTTTTTTTTTTAAAGCATCCCTGGGCCACCCAAGTACTTCGCCTTCAACTCTGATATCTTCTCGTCGGTAGACTGTAAAGGAGTGTAAGGAGTAGCCGAGGGCAACGGGGAATAAGGGGACGAGGGCAAGGTCGGGTCCATCAAAAGCGGGTTCGAGAGCCCTAGCAGCTTTCTCTTAGAACGTTTGAACTCATCAGGTGACAAAACCCCTTGGTCGTGAAGGGAGGAGAGCTCCGTCAAGCGATTGTACTCGGCGGAGGGCGTCGCAAAGAAAGGACTGGGCCGCGAGAGAGAACTCAGCAACGAAGGAGGCGGTGCGGTTGCCTTCGGACTTCCATGGGCGGACAATGCTGCCTGAAGAGCCCTGTTCTCCGACAGCAATGCTTCAGATGTCCAATTTATCTGTTCTTTCACAATAGGCGGCTGAACCACCGGCTCTGCAGGCAGCTGCAACGGGTAAATGCTTGATTTTAGCGACGACCTTACCGATAGCCTCTTCTGTTCAACCTCTCTGGGTTCCCTCTTGAAAAAGGTAGCCAATGCGTTGCGTCGGTACTCGTCCCCCCGCAGGCCCACCCATAGATGGATGGCTCTCACCATTGCGTTCAGCGTTCCCCAGAGGCGCCTGGCACTGTCGCCTGTTTTTTTCTCATCTGGGATGATGTACAGGGTTGCGTGGTTCGTGAATTTCGCAAATTTGAAGGTTGACGGGATGATGCAGGGGAACCTGTGTTCGTTGACCCTGGTAGGGTCGTCTTCTTCCTTCTCAGCGTCGATCTCGTACTCCCAACACTTCCCCCTCAGCATCAGTACTGTGCAGAATGCTGGTATTCTGATCTGGCGTACGGCGTCTGTCACGTACGCGTTGGGGTCCTGTACTAGTTCGATCTTCCCTGTCTTCGACAGGTTGATCATCCTCCGTCTTGTGAACAGTGGTGTTTGGAACCGTTTCTCCATTTTCATAAGGATTGAGCTTGCGACGAACCCAGCCTCGTGCCACAACGCGCTGGCGAGCTGTTTGTACTTCACGAACATCGGGTTGATGGCGTGGTACGGGATGTACAGAAGTCTTGTTTTTGTTTCCGTCCAGCAATCGGAGAACCGTCGTCCCGACACGCTGTTCGGGGTGAGGAGCTGTTGCAGGCCCATGGTCGGCCCGCTGCTGAACAGTGTCATGTACAACCCCACGCGGACCTGCACCACCCCGCTCACGATGACGAACAACCCGGACAGCTCCTTGCCTTCTGTCTTCGAGTCGATCCTCATGTGTGCGTCCACCTCTACAAGGCTTGCTCTGCCTTCTTTTAACATGTCTAGCAATTCGTCTTGTGCATCCTCCTCAGCATCTACAAACCATGGTGTGTCCTTTTAATTTTTTTTTTTTGAATTATTAATATCGTCGGATTGCATACCACAAGCACCGCCTCTGCTGAGCACGGCTCAAGCGTTGATGGGAACTTGCGCAACTGTTTCATCTGCTGCTCGATCATTTTCAGCAGCTCGTACCGATCCTGTGGGAGGAAATGGGGAAATGGATATATAACGGGTTGCATACACTTGCATCCAGACGCCCTTCCCGCGAGAATTGTGTGAGTGAATTCCGCATTCTGTTAAGAACCAATCGTGATGCGTGCTTGGTCTGTTTGTTTGTTTTATATAAAAATGCCGAATGACCTTGACGATGCCATACCTTGATCATGCACGAGATGTCGGCCCTCTCGACGATGGCGTTCTCGGCAATGTCATTGGCAGAGGATTTGTTGCGCTTGCACTGTGTGATGAGCTTGCCTGCATCGTTCCTCTTGAGGAGGGAGAAGGCACGCGAGGCTACGAGATCGTGGCACTCCTTGTATCCAATAGTCATGCTGAACGCACGCCGCCACTTATTCTGAAGATAGTACATCTTAAGCCCCGTTGCCGTGACTGGGTCCGAGATAAACGAAGGCAGTTCGAAGTAAGGGGCAAGGTTTGACGCCTTCAGGTGGCAATCAGGGTTTTCAGGGTCTTCATCAGCTTTTGTGTTGCGCATGACGTCGACCATGTGCAGGAGGTTCCTTGCGCTCTCTGTCTCGAGCGTCCCGCTCCCGTACTGCTGGTGCACGGAAGCTTCCACTGTGTTGAGGTACACGTGCTTTGCGTCGTCGCGTTCCATGTCTGCTGTAACCTTGATCCTCTCGCCTTTCTTGTTGTAAGGGTCTACGTGCTTTGGGGGCAGGATGTTCTCAATGCTCACTATCTGTTCCAGGTTGCTCCAGTTCGTGTCGTAGTACAGCGGCTGCGACCGGAGATCGAGGACCGTCTGGTTCATTTCCGACAGCAGTTCCTTGAACCTGTCCGTCATCATCCGCTTGTTCCTATCGGGGATCTTGTTCAGCTGGTAGCCCTCGACAACCTTCCTCGTTGTCGTCCCGTTGAATACAAGTGTTAAGATGACAATGCCGGCCACATGGAACACGAATTTTGACCTGACGCTCGCAGGCACAACGTTCACGTCTGCTTGAATGATCAAGGCCAACGCGAGGCCCACGGCACCTCGGAGGCCGCCCCACGCGACCAACGCGTACTCCCCCACGCTCAACTTGTACGGGAACAGCCCGAGAATGGGACTGCTTACAAACAACACGAAGACACGGATGAAGTTGATGGAGCCGTAGATAATCGCGAGGTAGAGAACATCGATGCCGCCCAGATCACCGTCGAGCGCTTTCAGCGACACGATCATCCCGGCAAGCAAGAAGATCATGGTGTTGGTGAGGTACACGACAATCTCCCAGAAATGGTGCATAGTGTGCTCGACCTCAGGGGATATAGAATGCCTGTAGTATGACAAGAGCAGGCCGCAGGTAACGACGCCCAAGACGCCTGACACTCCAAACAGACCCTCCGCTACGAAGAAGGTGATGTATGCCGTTACGAGCGTGATGGTGATTTCGATGAGAGAGTCGTTGAAGACGCGCTGCAGGCAGAGCACAGCTACCCAGCCGACTATTAGCCCGATGAGGGGGCCTCCCAGTGAGACCTTTAAGAACTGCAGGAGAATTTCACCGCCGGTCAAAGGGATGGAGCAAGAGTAGTCGGTGCATTGGCACTTCGAGATCTGCTCGTTGTAGTAGCACGACCCCCATTCGGCGTCGCAGTTCTTGATGACAACGGCCTCCTTCAGCACCGCGAAGAAGACAATGGCCGTTCCATCGTTGAAAAGCGATTCCCCTTCGATCATTGTGGAAATGACTGGAGAGGCGCCAAGTTCTTTCAGAAGAGCAACCACTGCAACAGGGTCAGTGGCTGAGAGGATGGTACCGAGGAGGAGACACGCTGGCCATGTCCATTCATACTCTGTAAAGGCGTACTTGGCAACCATAGCGGTGAGGAGCGAAGCGAGAGCAAGACCAGGGCCTGCAAGGAAGAGACACTGCCACACAACTTTCTTGAACACAGGTATCTGCATCGCAAAAGCGCTTTCGAAAATCAGCACCGGTAGGAAAATGTGAAAAATCAAGTGCGGGTTCATGTCGCCTAGCTCCACGTACCGCTTGAAGGATGTTGACTTCAGACCTGCACCCAGCCCACCCCATCCCATGCCTATTACAAAGAGGACTACAGTGTAAGGAACAGATGTGTCCATAAAGATGTACCGGACCAGAGCGCCTACAGCGAAACATCCAAATATCACTATGATGGACCAGGGTGCCTCGGTGTGATCGAGGTCGTTCTCGATGGTGCTTTCGCCCTCTCGGTTCACTTGTTCCAAGCAGAACGACACATTAGGCCCGGTATGGTCGGGGCATGAGTGCTCGTACCAGTACTGCGTTCCGGAGTACACCGAGCAGTCTACTCTGCCAACGTTCTCCGGGGTGGTTCCACCCCCTGGGGACGGAGCCGGCGGGCTAGTCCCCACCAGCGCTGCAACCAGCACTACCGACAACATCTTCCTCTCCCCGCCACCTCCTGTGGTGCTGAATGTGTTCAAGGTTTTAAGAGAACCGAGCTTATAAAAAAGAAAAAAAATATAAAAGGAGAAACAAAAATCTTTATTGGCACAAGGCGTGTTATAAGTGCAACTCCCACCCTTTTTTTTTTTTTTTTTCCTGCCGTTAAAGAAAGAAAAGGGGGGAGCAAGATTGGACAATAAAAAAAGCTTCTCGAAAAGTCCCACGAAGGGAGAAAGGATAAGAGGGCTCTGGGATTTCGTTGTCTGAAACTTTTTCTTGGGGGGGTGCCAACCTAAGGGGGGGGGAGAAAATGAAATAAAAACAAACCGCCCTCCATTACAGTAGATAAAAGGGGGCAAGGGGATGCATGGCATGTTGTATACTTGGGTGTCCTCGCTACACCTTGCAGCAGGACAAAAGAGAAGGGGGAGGAGGGGGAAAAAAAAAAGAAGAAAAAAGCAGCTTAAGACAGAAGGTCGCTCTTTTCTCTTATTTATTTCTTCCCTCTTTCCCTCATCCCGTCCATTTATTATCGGCCAGCGTTATCCCCAAACAAATAAAAAAGAGAGGAAGCTCAACGGGAGTGAGAAAAGCATAATGTTCTCAAGAGTGGCCGACAAGTGCAGCTGACAAACGTGTCAGTGAGAACAGCGCTCTATTTAAAAAGAGAAAAAAATGTAAAAATATTTTCGTTTATCGCAACAGATTCCTGTTGATCTAGTTGCTACTGATCTTCTCACAACCTACTTGGTTGTTGCAGGAAACTAGACACCTGGCCCAAAACTGGCTTTCCTTGTAGCACGACAGACCAGCCATACAGCAGTTCGGTTCCGAGAGGCATCCTTCCCACTCATTAAACCTGGTAGCACAGCTAGTAGAGGTGACTGGAACGGCAGGCGGGGGTGTCAGAGGAGTGGGCACAGGGGTTGGGACAGGAGTGGGCACAGGGGTTGGGACAGGAGTGGGCACAGGGGTCACGGGGATCACCTCCATAGTGGTGTCCTCGGGAGCAGCATTGCTACCATTGCTGTTGCTGTTCTTGTTGGCGCTGCACCCCCTGGCAGGGCTGACGGAAGCACTGACCGCCTGGGACCAGGCCCCGTTGATGTCGTCAAAAGCGACCCAGAAGAAGGCCCCCCCGTTGCAGGGGTACTCCTTGTTCAGGTCATTCATCACGCTGACAGCCTGCTGCGCGTTGCTGTTGGAGTTGGTGCCCCCGCAGTCGCTGATGCAGAAGCCGAAGACGATCCTCGTCGGGTCGTTCCCGAGCACATCCGTCACAAGGGTCCTAAGGTGCGTCAGGGCGGGGTTGGTTCCCCCGTAGATACCCTCCGTGTTGGGGCTCGTGATCCCGTTGTAGTACTGCGGCATGAGGAAGTCCACGGAGCTTGCTGTCTCCTTGATGACGTTGTAGTAGCCTCTCCCCGGCACGAGGTCGACGTCGATCGGGGTGTGCGTCACGATGTTGGCCCCAACGGGGAGCCTCTGTTTGAGCCCGACAGTCACTTCCCTCAAAAAGGTCTGCGCCTGTGCCCCCTTCGCGAAGGGGGACCCGTTGTGCCCGTCCTCGTAGTAGTACTCGTAGTCGATGTCCACCCCGTCGAAGCCCTGGTCCCGCGAGATGTCCACCAGCTGCTGGATCACGAAGTCCTCCTTCCCGTAGCAGTACTCCCAGCAGTCGTTCTTCCCGTCCCAGTGGCCTCCCATCCCGGCCCCGCCGAAGGACAGGATCACCTTCTTCCCAGCCGCACGCCACTTCTGCACCAGGGCGGGCTGCGGGGCGTTCTCGCACACTGGCACAGGCGAGATCACGCACTGCTCGTTGCAGATGTTCTTTTCCTCGTTAAATGTGTAGGTCACCGCGAAGGACACGAGGACGTGTGTGTAGGCGTTCATCTGTGCGTCGGTGGGGCACGTCTGCCAGTTCCCGACGAAGGCCACCATCCTGTTGTCGTCGGAGGCCTGCGCAGAGGGGGCGGGCGGCGTGGCAGGCGGGGCCGGCTGCGAGGGTGTGGTCGGTGTTGGGGGTGCCATGCCCCCCATTGTGGGGCACCATGTCGCACTGTTTGCTTCGCACGTGCTGGCGCTGCCACCACCTGCATAGCAGGGCTCCGCCCACTCTGGCTTGAAGCACGGTGCACCCATGTCGATGCAGCGCTGGCACTGTGCAGCCGTTTGCCCAGAGGCACTCGCCGCGAGCAGCAGCACCAACCCGAACGCCTTCAGTGTCATCTTGTTGTTGTTGTTGTGGAATCTGACAAAATGTGTAAGAACCCGAGAATAGTTCATAAAAAGGGGGGAGCAAATACGTCATATAGCCTACAAGAAAAATAGAGAAAAGAGAGAAAAGAGAGAGAGGAAGGAAGCTTGCGGTAGATTCTTCTTCTTCTTTTTTTTTTTTTTTTTTTTTTTTTTTTTTCAAAGACGGTTCTCGATGCGAAGAACAGATGGAAGAACAAAAAAAATGCAGAGAATTGAAGCAGGGGGCAAAAAAAAAAAAAGAAAAAAAAAAAAAAGCGAAGACGGGGGTTCTATTCGCGCGTGGTAGAAATCTGGAGGAAGTTTATAGCCGGAAAAACAATCCTCCTCCCGACAAATCAAAAAGAAAATGCGTGTGTAGGGTTCTTCATGCCTTTTTCTTTTAAATATTTGGTTCGTTACTTTTTTTTTTAATGTGGCGTATGCAGTGAGATTCTTACGGTTTCTTTTTCTTTTCTTTTTTTTTGCTTGGAAAAGCAAAACGTTGCTGCCCCCCCCCCCCCCCCCCCTCATTCTCTTAGAACACACCACATTTTCTAAAGAAGGAAGACATCACGATTGGCTTGTGACCCCATTCAGTTTTTTCGAAGTCTGTCCGGGTGCTGGTGGCCGAGTGCCACCCTACCACTTGCGATGCGGTGAGGGGCGTCGCAGCTTTCTGGTGAGGTGACTTCTGCTTTTGCTGCTTCAGGTAAGGAAGCCTTCCTTTCCCGTCTTCGTAAAGTACTAGCTGATTGCTCGACCGTGGCTGCGCTTTCTGCTTCGCTACTTCCTTCTCTTTTTTTATCGTGTCGTTCAGGAGGCCGTTCTCAACCTCAATAATATGCTTCGCGTACTTTGATTTCCACCTTTTCAACAGCTGTCGCTCCTTGCTCACCGCCTCCTTCCACTGTTGCGAAATGATATGGTTCTGCGACCCCTTCAACGAGAACACATTTCCTACTGTGATCGTGGGGTCCATATATATATATATATATATATATTTTTTTTTTTTTTTTTGTTTCTTCTTTTTTTTTCTTTTGATGAGAGAAAGCCCCTTTGAAAAAAAAGATGACGGTCAGGGGGTAGAAAGTAAAAAAAAAAAATAAATAAAATAAAATGGGGGAAAACGGGCATCTATTTTAAAAAAAAAAAAAGAAGAAAAGGAGAAGGAAAAAAAAAAAAAGAGGTACTCAAAAAGGTGATTCTTCCCTCTTTTCCGATCTATGAAAAGAGAGAAAGAAAACAATCTATGTTGCCGTTATAACTGCAAACTTTTTTTTTTTTTTTTTTTTTTTTTTTTTTCACTCCCGTCACGACAAAGAAGACGAGAGCAAGGAGCTGTTTGGGTCGGAACCTGATGACGCAGAGGCGAAGTTGAGGAGCTCTGCAAGCGAGTCTGCAGTTACCTCACCAGAGGGGTCTATAGTGTCGGGTGTGGCATCAGGAAGGAAGGGGTCATGGAAAGGCCGTGTGCGGGAGGAAGACGACGAAGAGGCAGAAGATGTGGTAAGCGCAGAGCTCTCCCCTCCCGGGGATGGGGTGGACGGGCTACCGCCTATGACCACAGGCAAGGCCTGCACGACTTCCCTCTCTCTCGTTCTGATGGGCGAATCGTTCGATAGTGACGACACAGCAAAGGAGAGCTCCGCCGGAACTGAAGTGCTTTTCATCAGAGCAGTCGCCGTTTCCTCCAACTTGCGCATCATGCGCGTGTTCTCTTCCACCTCCTCCTGGTTCCTCTGCTGCATTTTCTTGAATACCTCATCCTGCATGCGCATCCTCTTGATGATCCCCTCATAACCCCCCTCGCCCCCACCTGGCAGGGTCGACACAGTGCTGCCCGATGTGGGGGTGGTCTTCGACGTGCTGCTGCCTGTCGTCGTCGTTGTCATCGTAGTCGTTGTCACTGTCGTGGTTGTAGGTGTCGTTGCTGGTGTGACACTCCCATCGTTGCTCCCTCGTATGATGGCGGCACGGGTGGACTGGTAGTTTGTGTCGATCTCACGCTCCATGATCTTCGTAAGAACATTCACCGCATCGTGTGGTGGTGTCCCAGGGATGGTCTCGACAGTCTCCTCTGACGCTGTGGCCTGCTGCGTCTCCTGTTGTATCGAAGAGGGTTCCTGCACTGGCTCAGGTGTCAGTTCCACCTCTTGGTCCGGTTTCTGTTCTGGCTCGGGTTCAGGAGTCTCGGCGGGGCTTGACTGAGGTTCTTGTTGTTCTGGCTGTCCCACCTCCTCACTGGGCGTGAGAACATTCCTGTGCACCGCATAGCGCGGGGCAACAGGGGGCTCCCAAGGATCGGTGGCAGTGGCACGATCTTGCTTCTCCAGCTCTGAAAGGATTTTGTTGTCGATGTCATCATCTGCCACTTGCGTTTGCGCCTCCGCTTTCGTGGGTTGTGCATTTGGAGGTATGTCGGTGTAGTTGTCGGAGAAGGTGGGGACATCGGCAATCCAGCGAACGGCATGCTCGTACTGACGTTGTGCACGCTCCTCGACCCTCAACAAGAGATCCTCGGCTGCCGCCTCAGTCTGCGCATTGGATACTGCCGCAGCGAAGCTCTCAACCCCGCTATGGAACCTTCCTAAAGCCTCAGAGTGCTTTGCAGCATTGATCTCCAGCTCCACCCCAGCGGCCCTGTGTTGCAGTGCTGCCTTACGCAGCCGCATCTCATTCTGCTCTTGCATCACCTTTTCCTTGAGCGCTACCATCTCCTGGTGTCTCTCCGCCTCCATCTCCAGTGCAGTCTGCGCAGCCTCGCTTCGATGGTTCAGTTCTTGTATCCTCTTCTCGTGGTCCTCCTCAGACCTCAGAAGCTGCTGCCCCAACTCCTCTGTGTTGCGTCTGATTCGTATGAGGTGCACCTCCTCTGCGATAATCCTCTCCCTGTCCTGCACTGCTGAATTGATGGTAACCTCAGGGTAGTCTGTGATCACAGGATAAGGCTTCCCTGCGTCCATAGGGGTGAAGGTCTGGTATTTGCCGGCACCGCACTCGCTAGGGAGGGCATCCAAATTGACCTTCCTGTGCAGGGTGTAGGTACGGTGAATGACCTTATTGATGTCGGCAGGGTTGTTTTTTGTGAAGAAGACTTTGAAGAAGGCCTCGCCAGTGGTGGAAGCCCTGAAGACCTCTTTATGCGCAGAGAGGTAAGCGACGTGGAAGAGGAACAACCAGATGGGCTGGTTGCTGAAGACGTGGTCCATCACCTGCAGCCACTCGTTTGTCGACAGCAGATCAGTGAAGAGCGTCGTCATGGGTGACCACGCGTACCACTCGACGGGGCACCCTCTGTCACGCAGGACTTCAAGCGTCTCGGGGTCGAGCTGCTCAAGCAACGAATCGATGAGCAGTACTGCAGGGTAGGAGTAGTGTGGGTAGTTGGCCAAGTATGCCTGCCCCCAGTTCTGCAGGAAGACCAACGTAACTTCAAAGGCTGCTTTAACGTTGCTCCCAAATGCTTTCGTGATGGGGAACACGAGTTCAGGGAGCCATGATGTCACCGACAGCGGTGGGCAGTGGTGACACAGGCACTCCAAGACCTTCACCATTGCTTGTTTCAGCTTAGCGCAGTTCAGCGGGAACTCTTTGAGGAGGACCGGGACTGCATCGTGGCGTCCCTTGTGCAGAAGAGTCGTGAAGCCCTCACCAGCCGTCTCGCTTGACGTCCTCAACAAGAACCTCCATATTAATGTTCTGTACTTATCGGGGTACTGCCCGTAGCTGAGGAGCATCCTCCGCAGCTTCGCGGAGTTCAGCGTGATGGCCTTCTGGTCCAGCTTTGCTTGCAGACGGAGCTCCTCGTCGACGCAGTTTTTATCAAGCTCTCTAAGGCAGTCCTCATGGGGGTTCCTACGACGCTTAACAACCGACTGCCGCAAGGACACCGCTCTAGAAGATGTCCTACCCGTAGGACCATGGGCAAACCGCCTGTTTTGGTTGGAATACAGTGTCGCAAGCGCTGCGTCAACGGGTTGCTTCTCGGAGAGGGATTTTTTCGCTCGAAGGTCAGACCGCATCCAGTCGACAGGGGATGCGAGGGAGGACTGCAGGGGAATGGAGTAGCTGACGCATTTCCCGGACTCGTTGGGGTTGGCTTCAAGCGAGGTTTCAAGGAGCGCACCTTGAGGGGCGATAAAAGTGGGCACAGTACTGTCGCACATCCCGCGCATGGTGCTCACAAGAGTTGTCTCGGAAGAAGGTGTGGGGTCGGCAGCTTTGAAACTGGCGTAGACACAAGCAGTGGGGAGGTGCAGGATGTGAACAGTCCCACAGCCAACGAGGGTGAGGTACTGGTCGCCAGCAAGGGCGATGGAATCCGCGAAGATATTCGGCTTCGTGATGACATTGGAGAGTGTGGCTGTTTTGTGGAAAGGCCTGATGATGAGCACACTGCCATCTGTGGACAAAGCGGCAAGCCTCGTCTCGTCACCCGACACGAAAAACTCAAGCTGCACCACCCCGCTCCCGTTGCTCATCACCTGCAGCGCTTTGTTCATCCGAAACGTTGTTAAATCGTAAATCACCACAGTAGGCGACCCCCTCCCCCCTGCAGCAAGGTGCTCCCCGCCGCGTGTCAGCGATATCGTGTCGAACATCGTCAACGGAGGAACCTGCGAAGAAGAAGGAAACACAGGAGGCGCTATCTCCTTAATGAGGTTCGGCCCCGCAAGGTCCCACACACACAGTGCCGTAGCATGGACTGTTAAAAGGTGTTTTGCAGAGGTAGCCACATCCACAGAAGGGTAAGATGATGTTTTCAACGAGTACTTTACATCAAATCTATCTGAAGGTGAGCCAGGTGAGTAAGGTGTACACCACACTATGGTGGAGTCCGTGGCTGAGGAGGTTAAGAGGGATAGATGCGGGGAGGAGAAATGCAGTTTTGTAGCCTTGGACTGGTGGCCGCGAAGCGTGTGGCCGACCCTGCCCTTTTCTACGTTCAAGACCAAAATTGTTCTGTTTTCCAAGGAGACTATTATTTCGCTACGTTTTGCGGTGCTGAAAACCATGCCTATCACGCTGTGGCCGCAGCGCTGCAGCAGAGAGAACCTGTTTCTTTTTATGTTGAGGATGTAAACGTTCCCCCTGCTGTCTCCTAGCCCAAGCCTGCCTTTTTCTATCGGGTCCCATGCGACACAATACGCCACGTTCTTCCCCCCTTCGTGCCTCACCTCCACCACCGTCCCATCGGCTTGAACCACAGGACTATTTCCCCACAAAGAGCCTGCTTGTACTTGGCCACCCACGGTTAGAATAGGGTTTTTTTTGTGTGGTAAAGGTGGCATTTTTTTTTTTTTTATAGTGTCCGCTTGTCAGTAATGTTAATTAAGATTGTTAGAAAAGAGGGGTGGGTAAAAAAAAAAAAAAAGAAAAACCAACAAAACTTAGGAAAAGGGTGGACAAGGGTGCAGGGAAGGGTTCTTTTTTATTTTTATTTTATTTTTTTTTCTTCTTCGTTGAAAAACATGTCAAGATACGAGGGCATTGAATACAAGAAGAACAAAAAAAAAAGCACGAAAAAAAAAAAGAAGATTTGTGGAAGAAAGAGAAACGGGAAGTACGTATCACAAGAGAAAAATGAAAAATAAAAAACAAGGAACAGAAAATAAAATAAAAATTGCAACCGACATAAAAACGGGCCGCTCCTTTTTTTTTGTTTCATTTGTTGCCAACACGCGACTCGAGGAACGAAAAAAATAAAAATAAAAAGCAGGCAGGAGGGCAAAAAAAAAAAAAAAAAAAAAAAACGAAGCTGTGTAGAAATAAAAAACAGGGAAGAACTACACACTTACCCCCCCCCCCCCCCCTTCTCATTCCTCTTCCCTACCCACTCACATGCCCCACTCTGTTAATGTGAAATTGAACGAAATATAAAAAAAGAAAACAATTTTTTGTTTTCTTTTTTTTTGGGAAAGAAAGAAGAAAAATAAAGTATAAAAAATTGAAACAACACTTTCTTTTTTTGGGGGGGGGTTCCCCCCCCCTCTTTTCTCAACAATCTTCATCTCATCATTTCCGGGCAGGACCCTTGTTGGCATAGTCACGGACTTTTGTAATAAGGTAAGGCGGCAGGAGATTCTCAACCTTTTTTTTTTTTTCTTTTTTTTTTTTTTGTTTCCCTCTCTCGTACCTGTTTCCTGTCGACAGCGGCGTAGTTGCAGAAGGTTTCCAAGAACAGAATGCAATTGCAGACCTCGATGGGAATAACCTCCTTGTCCTTCTCCTTCATCTTCGCCTGCGCATTCTCAAGCTCGTTCATGACCACCCTGCAGTACTGGCAGAGGTACGCCACGAAAACATCCTTCTGCTGCGAGTGGAACTGCTTCAAAATTGTGACCAGCCCAATGATAAAGGGAGCCCCATCCATGGGGTCTTCCTTCCTCCGCACCACTAGGCAGTCAATTTGTGGATCGTACGCAAACCTCGGCAGAAATGTAATAACGAACAATGCTAGTATAAACGTGAGATGGGTGATGGGCTCTGTTGTAATATAAATCTGTGTGTACGGGTTCGACATTCCGCAATTATCCAGGTATTTCGTCAGCTCGGGAAGGATGGGTTTCCTTCCGTTAGGATAACGATGAGCTTCGGGGTCAATGTAAAACCCATGGATGTCGTTGAGGAGCGCGTCGTTAACAGATGAAAGTGCTGAATGCAGAACCTGGGAGTCAAGCTTACACGCGAACTGCAATTCCTTTCCGATGTGCTTCCTCAAAAGCTGGCACCTCCCGATCCGCATCACCTTGTCGAGGAACGCCGGCCACAGTTTTGCCCCAACTTGGTACGCCTCATGGTAGTACATCTTGGCGTCTCTTGGAAGGGATGACACCGGTTGGAAGTGGCGCGACATTTTCTCAATAAGACACTTCTTGTCCTCCATTGGGAAGTCCCGCTTGATAATCCGGTTTGTTAAAATTTGCAAATCCTTAACAATCATGAACGCGAGGAGCTTATCACATCCGGCCATTCCGGGAGTTCCAATGGAACTATGCAGCGTTCCGAATGTTTGAAGACAGACAGACGCACGGCCTCGCTCATCGTACCAAGCTGACAGCTGATCGACGTAAACTGTTCTACGGGAGTCGGTTTGTTTGAGAAGCTCGTTGACAAGCCTTCCCATGAAGTTGACTGTTCGCTCGCCTTCAATGAGAGGAAGCTTCGGGATCGGGATGGAGAGGGATTGGTACTGCGATTGCCACGAGTATATCTTCTTCGTGAGGTAGTTGTTGGCCTCCATCTCCACATTGAAGTTGATCAACCTGGAGAACTCCTCCTGCCACAGTTTCAAACCGTACACGTTCATGTAGTCCTGCACGTACTCGAAGGAGGATTTCATTCCTTGAAGCTTCCTCGACAGATGGTCGAGTCTCTGTTCAAACGTAGGCGCTTTTTTATCTTTCGAATTGAACTGCAGGCTGTTGTGCAGGGTCACCGACAGTCTATCGACAAGCTCTTTACGGACTCCTTCCTCGAGAAGTTTCTGCGGGTCGATTTGGATCACGCCCATTAGTGTTTTTTCCATCGCGAGGATCCCTTCTGTGAACTTGGAGATGTTGTATGTCGTCTTTGCGAGGTCGTACCTCTGGTCCAGCTGCGCGAACTCCTTCATCTTGTCACGCGGCAAGCGTGTTGGACATTCTTGCAACACGTTTGTGAGGATTTCAATGATATTCTTGAGCTCTTCGAACATCGACGACGGGATGATCGCCAAGACCTTTCTCACAAACTCTACAAGGTTGCTTGAGTAAAACTCACTTGCAGATTCGTAGTCAAGACTCCGCGCTTCCGCGATTCTCGTCAACGGCAGCTCCATCATAGTGGCGAGCTTCAAAAACGTCGATCTGAGCTGCATCACCAGCGAGGGGCTCTTCTTGATCTTCTGTTGGATCAGCGGTACGTAACCATTAATGACATTCCACCCGTACGAGAAATCGCCCATTGTCGAGACGGTGATCACGACCCGGTCTTCGATGTTAACGTACCTGATCATCTGCTTCAGGATCGCCCGTGTGTCGAGGAGGAACTGCCTGACCTGTAAATTCGAGTCAACTTGGTGGTATTCCTCCACTTCTACCAACGCTTGTATCAGATTCTGAATCTTCCTCCCTGCCTGTGTGCTGTTCTCGTAATCTAAGTCGTCGATTCTGTTGGCGATGTTCTCGAACCACTCTGAAAGGGTCTCCTCTACTACCTCTGCGGCCAGCGCGCCTTCTCCTCCGAAATGCTGGGATAATTTGTCCATTTTCGACCTCCCGGTCTCCCTGAGCTCGTCCCATTTCTCGGACTTTGTTTTGATGAGTTCCGTGAACATCTCTTGCAAGAGGTACTCGAGCTGCGAGGTGTTCAGCAGGAGCATCAAAATATCTTCCAAAGTGACACCTTGTGTTACCAGCGCTTTGAGCTTTTTGTCCTGAGTGGTCTCGTGAAGCATGAACCACCGGAGCGTCACGTTGCAGTTCCTCACACAGGGCAACAGCTTCGAGTGGATCTCATCGAGAACGAATTTCTCGTTCAGAACCCCTTCACGAAGGTATTCATTGACCTCTTTCTTCAGATTGTGCAGCCTGTCCACCATGCTGCGCTGGTAGTACTCGATGTTGTCCAACGCCATTGTGTTTTGAATGGCGCGGGTTGCCGCCTTGTAAGGAGCCCATCCCACTGTGAGATCGACAGTGGTCCCCATGTAGTAGGAGATGATCCAGTTGTCAGGGAAGTGCTTGTCGACGATCTCCCTCATCACGGGCTTCGAGTCGTGAAGTATTTTAGGACGGAAGTAAAGCAGAACGTAAAGCATCCCAGCTTGCGTGGCGAGGGCGGTGGAACGCTGTTCGGGGGCAGGGAAGTTGTAAGACATTTGATAAATGTCGTCAGATCGAATTCTACCTATGATCATATCGCAGATGTCCACAGGGATGGGAATACGGGCGAAGTACTCCTCGGGGTACCCCGCGGGCCTCCTTTCCTTCGAGAAACCTGTGTGCCTCATGAGCCTTACAACATCGTCTAGATTTGCTACATTGCTCGATCCCTTGTACCTGAGGTATGAGATGAGCATTCTTTCTCTCACCCTTCCAGGGATTTTAACATCGATCTGAAGGAGGATCACCCCGTACAGGTACAACGCCTCCGCCATGAGTTGCTTCCCATCCTGATTCACAAGAATGGACTCAAAAGTTTGTTGGATGTAGAAACCCTCACGGACGTCTTCCTGTTAATGTGTTATATTAGGAGGTTGGAGGGAGTGTCATACCCAGTAGCTCTGCAGGTCTGTGATGTACTTCCAAATCGACTCGAATAGAAGGTAGAACCTCTGAAGGATGTCCATGTGTGTTTCTCTGAATTCCTGTGGAGATTTTTTTTTTTTTTTTTTTAAATGAGTGGGGTAGCAAACCTCATCTTTCTCCAGTAGAGCAGGGTTGTTCTGGACCTGCCCTTCGCATTTGTCCTCGTCATTCAAGTATGCAAAATCGAAAACGAGTCCCGCGTACTCTGATTTTTTCACGTCCAAGAAGACGGGTGGGATGTTCTCTGAGAGTCGGTTTAGTTCTGCGATGATAGAGCTGTTTTTTTTTTTTTTTTTTTTTTTTTTTTTTTTTTTTTTTTTTTTTTAAATTCGTAGTTCTTCTTCCATACCTCCCTCTCGACACAAGTTTCAACAATTGCTGTCCGCACCTGTTATCTCCTCCTAAGAAATCCATGCGATTCTCTTTTTTTTTTTTTCTTCTTTTCCCCTAACTTCCCTCCCACCACCTCCGCCTGTTGTAAAGTCTGGATCTATGGAAGAAGAAAAACAAGGCATAATAATCAAAGGGTCACGAGCAAAGAAAGGGGTAGGGTGAGAGTGTCAACGCCAAATGCGGCTTAGACACATTTCTTTTTTTTTTTTTTTGTGTGAGATTAGGAAAGAAAAGAAGACATTCAGTCTTCAGAGTTTTTTTTTTTTTTTTTTTCTTTTGCGCAAAAAGGGAGGGAAGGAACGGTCATCGCAAATAAATAAATATAAAAATTTAAAAAAATAAAGAAGAACTGGCCGTTTGTACGCGCCGGGTAGAAGTTTATAAAACCCTTAAACACGTGGCCAACGTTCTCCCTTTGTTTAGACAAGTCAAAGACTTGTTTTCGCAAAAAAAAAAAAAAAAAAAAAAAAAACAACAGCAGCAAGCAAAGATTCTTTTTTTTTTTTTTAGATTATTGATGCTTCTGCAGCTGTAAATAAAAAAGAAATATAAAAAAAAAGAAAACCTTAGCCAATACATGCAATGCCTCTCACCTAACAAGGATAAGCTACCGCCTCTAGGGGAAAACAAACTACAAGAATGGCTACAAAAAACAACAAAGAAAAAAACTGTAAAAAAAAGAGAAATACAGAAAGAAGAAACATGGATACTCACAATTAGCGTGCACCACGAAGGAAAAAAGTGCATTCAGGGTTTCAATATGATCCCCTGTCCATTCTTTTTTTATTCTTTTCTTCTGCATTTTCCCTCTTTTTTTTTTTTTTTTTTTTTTTCCAGCCCTTTACAGAAAAGGAAAGAAAGAAAAAAATAGAAATAACATACACCCATTGGACAGATAGTATGGGGCTGTTGTCAATAACACTTAACCAAAAATATAAAAAAAAAGTAAAAGGAGAGGAGAAAAAAAATTTTTTTTTCTTTTTTTTCCATACAAAAAGCAAGTACTTGAATGCGCCATGCCTAATTGCACGCCCCTGAGGGGTTGTTGGAGCAGGTGCAGTCCTGCTCAGGGCAAACAGCAGGGTCCACAGAATCAGCGAAGTTCCAACCGACGCAGTGGTAGCAGGTGATGGCATTGAAGGGGTCGTACACCCTCTTCACACCGAGGAGCCTGTTGTAGTTCTCCATGCTGCCCCAGTAGCGCTCCTTCCAGTCGTTCGACGGGAAGTTGTGCTGCGGCTCGTTCCAGTACACCCAACCGGTCCCCAAGGGGCGGAGCACGGTCTCCCCCCACGAGTCCATGTCCGCCACAATCTGCTGCTTCTGCTCTACGGTCGCCTCCTCCGCCCACGAGGACACGCACGTCACCTGGATGTCCGCGTTACGCATGGCAGGCGAGATAGACGTCAGGTCCCCAGTCGGGTCCATCGTCTTCATGGCACCCCCGAGCACCGACGACTGCGTGCAGAACTTCGTGAAGGGCATGGTCTCCGCTTTGGTCACCCATGCCGTCGTGGCGTTGATGAGGGCCAGGGCGTCCTCCCCCGACACGGAGTTCGACACCGAGTACTGGTTCCCACCGGGAGGGGGCGACAGGGAGTCCAAAAGGCTGTAGTAGGTGTTTGTGTTGTTCTGCTGGCAGTTCCCCGGGAGCAGCCCCGGCACGCACCCCGGCAGGCCGGACACCTTCGAGATGTGCTCGTTGCAGTTGTCGCCGTAGCACCAGGTCACCATGAACACGGGGTTCCCAGGGATCGCTCCAAGCGTGAGGTAGTAGCCACCCGCCTCCTTCGGTGCCACCGAGATGAAGTTGTGGTAAGCTTGCATAATGGCGGTCTGGTGCTCCTCGCCCTGCGGGAAGAACACCCCGAGGAAGCTCGTCACCTTCTGCGGTGTGGGGTTCAGTCTGAAGGTCATGCTCACGGTGATGCCGTAGGCGGAGCCCCCGCTTCCACGAAGGGACCTGAAGAGCTCGGGGTGATGGTACTCGTTGGCCGTCACCACGATCCCTGACGCCAGCACCACCTTCATCTCCACCAGGAGGTCCGCACCGAGCCCGTGCATCCTGCTGAGGTAGCCGTGGCCGCCACCTGTTGCCCACCCGTACGGCCCCACAGTGCTGTCCCCGCCCGTCGCGATGGCGTACGCCTCGTTTGTCTCAGCCTTCACGTACTCGGAGATCTCGCCGAAGGTCTGCCCGGGGCCCACCCTGATGTGCTTCTCGTCCCCGAAGTCGAAGATCACCTTCTCGTTGAACTCCGTCATCACGATGTGCACAGCGTTGTCAGCGATGTTCCTGACGTCCATGTGGTGCCCAGTGCTCAGCACAGAGACGCGCATCCCGTGCCACCTTGCGAAGCGCAGCGACTTCTGGATGTCCCTCACGCAGGTAGGGAACACCATCATCGCGGGCTGCGGGGTGTTTGTTCTCGTGCTGTACGTGTACGGGGCGTACTCCGAGTCCGTCTTCAGGTGCACCTCCCCGTGGATGTAGTGCTTGAACCATTTGAACTGAGTGGCCGTTGGCCACCTCCAGTCCCCGGGAAGGCTGTACCTGTAGCCGTCGGAGCCCCAGGCCTCAGTCGGCACGGCGAGGGCCATCAACAGGGCAGCGAATAGCAAGCTTCTCATGTTGTTGTAATGTAGAACTGAGTGGTGTTGGAACAAATGATAATGAAAGGAATGGAAAATAAAACGAAAGTTGTGGCTGGGAGATGGTCACAAAAAGCGAACAAAGTAGAAATGGGTCTGCGAATCGTGGTTTCACAACAAAAGAAATATGCCGAGAACATGACACAACCATCACACATTCATGTGTTGCGGTCGAACAGGCCCTCGGCAGGAACGGGGCAGGGGTGGGGAAATGGGTGGGTCAGAATCGCAACAGAAGGCACACTCCTACCGACCGTCGCTACATCCGACATCTTCTACAAAATCTAGTACTGCTCACCCTCGCCCTCCTCCTCGTCGAACTCGCCCTCCTCCTCGACGGTGGCGTCCTGGTACTGCTGGTACTCGGAGACAAGGTCGTTCATGTTGGACTCGGCCTCGGTGAACTCCATCTCGTCCATCCCCTCACCAGTGTACCAGTGAAGGAAGGCCTTCCTCCTGAACATGGCGGTGAACTGCTCGGAGACCCTCTTGAACATCTCCTGGATGCAGGTGTTGTTCCCGACGAAGCAGGTCGACATCTTCAAACCCTTGGGGGGGATGTCGCAGATGGAGGACTTGATGTTGTTGGGGATCCACTCCACGAAGTAGCTGGAGTTCTTGTTCTGAACGTTGAGCATCTGCTCGTCCACCTCCTTGGTGGAGATCCTTCCACGGAACATCTGGCAGGCCGTGAGGTACCTCCCGTGGCGGGGGTCAGACGCGCACATCATGTTCTTCGCGTCGAACGACTGCTGCGTCAGCTCGGGGACCGTGAGGGCACGGTACTGCTGCGAGCCACGCGAGGTCAGGGGGGCGAACCCGACCAAGAAGAAGTGAAGCCTGGGGAAGGGGATCAAGTTCACAGCCAGCTTCCTGAGGTCCGCGTTCAGCTGACCAGGGAAACGGAGGCAGCAGGTCACCCCAGACATCACAGCGGACACCAAGTGGTTCAGGTCCCCGAAGGTGGGGGTCGTGAGCTTCAGGGTACGGAAGCAGATGTCGTACAGGGCCTCGTTGTCGATCATCACGCACTCGTCGGCGTTCTCCACAAGCTGGTGGATGGAGAGGGTCGCGTTGTAGGGCTCCACAACGGTGTCCGACACCTTGGGAGAGGGGATCACGGAGAAGGTGATCATCATCCTGTCGGGGTACTCCTCACGGAGCTTCGAGATGAGGAGGGTCCCCATACCGGACCCGGTACCACCACCGAGGGAGTGGGACAGCTGGAATCCCTGAAGGCAGTCGCACGACTCCGCTTCCTTCCTGCACACGTCGAGGACAGAATCGATGAGCTCAGCACCCTCGGTGTAGTGACCCTTGGCCCAGTTGTTACCGGCCCCGGTCTGACCGAAGACGAAGTTGTCGGGGCGGAAGATCTGCCCGTAGGGACCAGCCCTCACAGAGTCCATCGTTCCGGGCTCCAAATCCATCAACACGGCACGCGGCACGTACCTCCCACCCGTCGCCTCGTTGAAGTACACGTTGATCCTCTCAAGCTGCAGGTCAGAGTCCCCCTGGTAGGTACCGGTAGGGTCCACACCGTGCTCATCGGACACAACCTCCCAGAACTTCGAACCGATCTGGTTACCGCACTGACCTGCCTGGATGGAGACGATCTCTCTCATTTTATAATGAAATTATTAAGTTCTGTGTGGTATATGACTTGTTCACGTAATGAGAAAAGAAAAGCAGAGGACGGCGAGTCGATGTATTCAGATCTCGCAAGCAGCACTTCGAGGTAGGTAAAGGTAGTGATGCTGCAAAGGGGAAACGAAGATTCTGTCTCCCCAACCTGCTGTGTCATTATATAACAGAGAGAGATAAATAAGAAGAGTTCTGCAGCTGCTCCCATGGAGCGGTATGTAATCTCTTCTTGCTTTCTTTCGAACTTTCTTTTTTTCTCTTTTGCCTTCTCCTTCACATTGTGAAGTGAGAAAAGAAAAAGGAGGAGAGAGGAGTACTTTTTAATGACCCGCAAGCCACGTTGGGCTGGATATTTTGCTTTTTTCCCCCTTCATTCCTGAGGCACTCCTTCAGAAAGTGAGATACAGGCAGAAAATGAAAAAATATATATACTGTAAAACGAAAAACTCCCGAACGGAAAAATGTCCGAGTTTTTTTGGCGTCCGGGAATTTTTCCGTCCGGGAGTTTTTCCGTCCGGGAATTTTTTTTAGGCAAGGCCGTCAGGGGGCCTGGTACCTACATACTGGCCTGGGCTGCAAACGGCAACCGCGCGAAGAAACCCCCAGGGTTCCCCTTCTGCATCTTTGTCCTCCCTTGCTGCCCCTGAGGCAATCAGCTTGTCGAGCCTTCGTGTGGCCTACTACCTTTCTTAATAGATGCTTTACAGCTGCGTTCAACCCAATATCCATCGGTTGAACCATGTAGGTGAGCCCAGGGGGACAAAAGCAATGTGCACGTTTGCGCCTGCGAACCACTCTACGAACCCATAGGCATAGGTCGTGTGAGAGTTGTGGTCGCCGACAAGCAGCAGAATCGGCCCGTTCGGCAAAACCATGGGAATCGATGATTTATAGCAAAAAGGAAGAAACAGCTCCGTAACCCAGATACCGAGTATCATAATTAGCCCAATGATTGGGCGATGCCGTTAGGCTCCATTCGGTGGGCGGGTGCTTGACCGGGGCATCACCGGATAATCCCTGCCGGTTGCGTTTCCGCTTTGCCTTTGTATTTAACCATCCAGCCAAGGAAACAGCCAGCTGTTCGGTTATAGCCCGTTTTGTCCCCCAAGCCACGGACTTTTACGACCTTAGCACCCCTTTTTGTTTTGGTTTTTAACCCCGTATTCCAGACCAATTCCGGCCTTACTTTATGGGTGTCGATTATGGACCTGAATTCCATGGTGAAACAGCGTGCCTTCTCGTTGTCCTTCTCGTTTCCGGGCTTTCCGGAGGTGGCTTGCGGCTTTTGTCTTTCTTGCTGCAAAATTTTGTCAGCCTAGCCAGTGGAAAAGGACAGTGTCCCACCAAAGTCTACCAGGTCTGTCTTTCGGGCTGGATTGGCGCACAGCAGCCCTTCTGCATAGGTGCATATTTGTTGTGCTGGGATAGGCTCACCAAGCCCGTTTACCTATTGACTCAAGCAAAAATCTTTCAGCCCCCGAAGGATGCTAAATCCCGTATTGGGCGATACGCAGCTATCACGGCGTCGCGGCGGCCAGGGTGTGGTAGGGTGGAATAGCAACGTCCAGTATTTCCGTCTGGAAGAAACCGGGGGCTCTGTTGAACCTGTTGCTGCCGTCTTCTGACCGAGGCAGAGGCCGCCAAGCTGCTTTCGGGGGTTTGTACTGGCCCGGTGTAAGGAGTTTATCTCGGGGGTGAGCTGGCCGGGGGTGTCAGCACCAAAGTTGGGCCCCTCACAAGCCAGCTGCTCAACGTGCCTTGGGTAGTCGAACTGGTCAATCTGACGAAAGAAGTACGGGTTTATGAGAAGTTAAAGATCCCGTAGGTGCTGTTTGTTGGTGCATTGAAAGGGGAAGAAAAATTCAAACTGCCACGCAGGGTGACATTTTGGCTCTGCACAAGGAATAAAGCCCTTCCAGGCAAACGTGGTGGGAGCTGCTACCCCCCTTAAGTAAAAAAACTTCTTCCCAGAAAAACTCCCGGACGGAAAAATGTCCGGGTTTTTTTGGTGTCCGGGAGTTTTTCCGTCCGGGAGTTTTTCTGTCCGAGAATTTTTCCGTCAGACATTATTCGTTTTACAGTATATATATATTTTTTTTCTTGTTTAGAATACAGTCTTTTCGCTTTAATATTCTTATTTTGTTTTTCCTTAAAAAGGGAAGAAGAGGAAGAAGTAAACGTCACACATTTGTCTTCGCTGCACATTTTTTTCCCCGAATAATCGCACAGCTAGGTAACACAAAAAAAAAACAAGAGGGGGTAGTTAGAATAGAAGGGGGTGATCCATTTGAATATAAACCCTACGAAAAACGTTAGCATTTTTTTTTTTTTTTTTTTCAAAACTTTTTTTTAACACCTAACATATTGTCGGTGTAAAAGTAGAAAGCGGCACTTTTTCTTTTTTTTCCTTTTTCCCCCACATTTTGTTTAAAGCGCATGAACCAGGACTTGCATCCCGTTTGAATCATTCTGCCAAGTCACAGAGTTCATGAGGGTGGGCTTGAAACCAGGCTTAGCTGTGAACCTGAAGTGAGCAAAGATGGTAAGAAGCGCCGTCTTCCCCTCAAGGATGGCCATATTCTTCCCAAGGCACAGACGGGGGCCTGCGTTGAAGGTATTGTACACATAGTCGTCATAAGCCTTCCCCTCCATCCAGCGTGTTGGGTTGAACTCCTCAGCGTCCTCACCAAAGTAGTCCTTTCTCCTGTTCGTTGCCATGGTAGCCCAGTGGATGTAGGTGCCCTTGGTGGCTGTTGCACCTGAAGGGAAAGTTACATCCTTTACAGCAATTTTCTCATTCCCGGGAACGGAAGGGTTGAGCCTCAACGCCTCCAAGAAGACAGCCTCTGCAACAGGGGATTTTCCTTCAATATCGTCGAAGGTAAGAGCTTCTTGAGTGTTCCCCCCAAAGCATGTCTTTGCTTCCTCGGCAAGCTTGTCCTGCCATTCAGGATGCTGCACCAGGTATTCAACACAGGATGTCAGTGCTGAACCTGTCGTGTCCCGTCCTGCAATGACAGTGTTGAGGATCATGTCGCGAAGGAACTTTCTGTCGTACTTCTTGCCCTCCTCCTTGGCGGCCTCGAGGAAGAGCCCTGTCATGGTCTGGTCGCCCTGCAGGGCATCGTCTCTGATGTTCCCTTCCTCGTCGTAGTACCCGTCCACAACTTCGTTTACATATACGTTTATGCGGGAAATGTGTTCGGCGGTGTCGCGTTCGCTTTGAGTCAGTCCGAAAGCGGAGTTGATCCACCACCATGGTGCGATGAAGCGGTTCACCACAGAGGCTTGCACGGAGTCGAAGGACTGCTGGAAACTGCAGTCTTTTTCAACACCCTTCAAAGAGTTTACATTTCTGTTGAAAGCGATCATGTTGATGCAGTCGAAAGTGTAGCAGTAGAACAACGGTTGGATGTTGTAAGGCACACCGGACGACGCTGCGTCTCGTAGGATCTGAACCATTTCTTGCGCGTGGTTCCCGAAGGTGGTGGACATCCTGTCGCGCAGCTGTCTTCTGTTGAACATGTGCGCCATCGTGATGCGTTGTTCCTTCCATTTGTCGCCGTTAGTGTTGAAGATGCCGTCGCCGAGGAGGCTGTAGAATATATCGATGAAGCACTTGGCTTTCATAAACGCGTTGAACTCGTCCTTCAGCATGAACTTAATGTCGTCGGGGTGGTTGATGACGATGGCGGTCTTCCCCCCAACCTGTGCCCAATGGAACACTCTGAACTCGTGGTCATGTATCAACTTGTTCATGAAGGTAGCCAGCGTGCACGTCTTTCTCTGCAACACCTCCCTGTACACTACGAGCGTTCCCCCGAAGTAGAACTCGCTGTTGTGCATCTCCTCTATGCCTGAGAGCTTCTTGGCCCTCATTAAATACACCACCACTACCAATGCTACCGCACAGCCGAGTATCCACATTGTCTTTTTTTTTTTCTTTTAAACTTGAACGTAGTACATTGATACAAAAAAAAAAAGAAAAGACCAATAATAAATTGAAACCAAAGGGGTGTTTACAACAAGAAGCGAAGTTGGGTTGGACAACAAAAAGAAATGGGGGGCGGGAGAAGGAACAATGGGGAGGGGGGTTTCGACACAGACGCTTGCGCGCTATGAAGAAAAATGAAAGATGAACAATGGAAGGTGGGATATTTTTTGTCGGAAAATGGTGTCTTTTCACTCATTTTCCCGGTGTTTTCGTTTCATTCATCAGGCTAGGGATATCTATGTCTTCTAGTACTGCTCACCCTCGCCCTCCTCCTCGTCGAACTCGCCCTCCTCCTCGACGGTGGCGTCCTGGTACTGCTGGTACTCGGAGACAAGGTCGTTCATGTTGGACTCGGCCTCGGTGAACTCCATCTCGTCCATCCCCTCACCAGTGTACCAGTGAAGGAAGGCCTTCCTCCTGAACATGGCGGTGAACTGCTCGGAGACCCTCTTGAACATCTCCTGGATGCAGGTGTTGTTCCCGACGAAGCAGGTCGACATCTTCAAACCCTTGGGGGGGATGTCGCAGATGGAGGACTTGATGTTGTTGGGGATCCACTCCACGAAGTAGCTGGAGTTCTTGTTCTGAACGTTGAGCATCTGCTCGTCCACCTCCTTGGTGGAGATCCTTCCACGGAACATCTGGCAGGCCGTGAGGTACCTCCCGTGGCGGGGGTCAGACGCGCACATCATGTTCTTCGCGTCGAACGACTGCTGCGTCAGCTCGGGGACCGTGAGGGCACGGTACTGCTGCGAGCCACGCGAGGTCAGGGGGGCGAACCCGACCAAGAAGAAGTGAAGCCTGGGGAAGGGGATCAAGTTCACAGCCAGCTTCCTGAGGTCCGCGTTCAGCTGACCAGGGAAACGGAGGCAGCAGGTCACCCCAGACATCACAGCGGACACCAAGTGGTTCAGGTCCCCGAAGGTGGGGGTCGTGAGCTTCAGGGTACGGAAGCAGATGTCGTACAGGGCCTCGTTGTCGATCATCACGCACTCGTCGGCGTTCTCCACAAGCTGGTGGATGGAGAGGGTCGCGTTGTAGGGCTCCACAACGGTGTCCGACACCTTGGGAGAGGGGATCACGGAGAAGGTGATCATCATCCTGTCGGGGTACTCCTCACGGAGCTTCGAGATGAGGAGGGTCCCCATACCGGACCCGGTACCACCACCGAGGGAGTGGGACAGCTGGAATCCCTGAAGGCAGTCGCACGACTCCGCTTCCTTCCTGCACACGTCGAGGACAGAATCGATGAGCTCAGCACCCTCGGTGTAGTGACCCTTGGCCCAGTTGTTACCGGCCCCGGTCTGACCGAAGACGAAGTTGTCGGGGCGGAAGATCTGCCCGTAGGGACCAGCCCTCACAGAGTCCATCGTTCCGGGCTCCAAATCCATCAACACGGCACGCGGCACGTACCTCCCACCCGTCGCCTCGTTGAAGTACACGTTGATCCTCTCAAGCTGCAGGTCAGAGTCCCCCTGGTAGGTACCGGTAGGGTCCACACCGTGCTCATCGGACACAACCTCCCAGAACTTCGAACCGATCTGGTTACCGCACTGACCTGCCTGGATGGAGACGATCTCTCTCATTTTATTACTTTTTTTTTTGCTTTTTTTGGTGGGGTTCAAAAACACTGTTGTGAGGGTTTAAAAAAAAAGCGGTGGGTACTCCATCTCATAATAAACAGCAATAAAAGAGGGAATAAATAGAGAGAGGAAGAGAGAGCATAGCAAGCAACTTCATGTTGGTAATAGTTAAGTACAAGCCCAACATTGGGCCCCCTTAAAAAACATAATAATTACCACAAGGAAGCATGCCAGATAATGTGGATAATCAACAGCACGTGTTCCATTGCAGGTAAAGGGTGGAGTAGAAGAAAGTTGGAAGAAGGAGGAGAGCAAAAAAGTGTTTTTCTCTCTCTTCCTTTGTCCCAGAACTTCTCTTATGTTTCATGTTCGTTCGGTTGGAAATTTTACCGTAAAAGAAGGACGCCTCTGGCGCTGTATTGTTGGTACCGTACTTTCCGATACCAAAAGAATACAGTCCACACAGAGGAGTGAAATAGAAAACAAGAACAAGATAGTTAAAGGGTATAAAAAAAATGAAAATAAAAAACGGTAGGGTGGCGGACCACCACATCGGTAGTGCACAATCAAGAACCACAAAGCAAACATGCTCTATAACATTCATTAGTTCGGCAGTTCTACGCTGTTACTTCTCAACGTGAAAACAGCGAAGTGCAGCAAGCATTGCATCCGTTGCAGTAGTTAGGAGTGCAGACTTCATTTTTCCCACAAGGGCTGATGGCGCATGGGCTGACGGGGCACTTCACAAGGTTTCCGATGATGCACCTCCCCTTGCAGTCCCTGCACTCCCCACCCTCGCAGGGGCACACCTTCCCGAACCCGCTGCTTATGATGGTACCACCACAAGGGAAGTTCTTCCCATCACCGATGCTGCAGACCCACTGCCCAGAGACCGCACAGCACCTGTGTCCTTCAAAACAGATCGGGTTCCCGTACATCCCAGGCTCCTTCAGAGGATCGCAGCACTTGTCTTCCTCAGGGCACGAACACTCGCCTGCGCCGCTGGCGTCCTCCTTCCACCTGCACGCCCGTCCACCCTCCATGCAGTAGTTGTTCACACACTTCTTCTTGTCAACAAACATCTTGCACTCCTCAGCCTCTGGGCAGAAACACTCACCATTACCGTCCGATCCCTCTTTCCATTTGCAGTTCAGATCCTTATCGGGGCACATCTGTCTCTTGCAGAGGTCATGGTTTTTTATGTCCTCGCAAAGAACCTCAGGTGCTGGGGTGTCGTTGGGGCAGAAGCACTTCCTGTTCTCCCACTTGCACTGCATCTTCTTGTCAGGGCACTCGCTGTGGACGCAACTCTCCTCGTCCTTTATCTCCTCACAACGGTCCACTGGGGCAGGGGTGTCCTCGGGGCAGAAACACTTCCCATGTCCAAGCGAGTTCTCGGTCCACTGGCACTTCATGTCCTTGTCGGGGCATTTCATGTTGACACACTGCTTTTTGTCCTGAACTTCTTCACATCGCTCAACAGGTGCTGGGGTATTCTCAGGACAGAAACACTTTCCATTTCCAAGCGAGTTCTCAGTCCATTGGCATTTCATGTCCTTGTCAGGGCATTTCATGTTGACACATTGTTCCTTGTCTTGAACTTCTTCACATCGCTCAACAGGTGCGGGTGTATCCTCAGGGCAGAAGCACTTACCGTTACCTAGTGAGTTGGTCTTCCACTGGCACTTCATGTCTTTGTCAGGACACTTCATGTTGACACACTGTTCCTTGTCTTGAACTTCTTCACATCGCTCAACAGGTGCAGGGGTCTCCTCAGGGCAGAAGCACTTTCCATTTCCAAGCGAGTTTTCGGTCCATTGGCACTTCAAGTCTTTGTCAGGGCACTTCATGTTGACACACTGCTTTTTATCGTGAACTTCTTCACATCTCTCCACAGGTGCGGGGGTATCCTCAGGACAGAAACACTTTCCATTTCCAAGCGAGTTCTCAGTCCATTGGCATTTCATATCCTTGTCAGGGCATTTCATGTTGACGCACTGTTCCTTGTCTTGAACTTCTTCACAACGTTCAACAGGTGCGGGTGTGTCCTCAGGACAGAAGCACTTACCGTTACCTAGTGAGTTTGTCTTCCACTGGCATTTCATGTCTTTGTCAGGGCACTTCATGTTGACACACTGTTCCTTGTCTTGAACTTCTTCACATCGCTCAACAGGTGCTGGGGTATCCTCAGGGCAGAAGCACTTTCCATTACCAAGCGAGTTCTCAGTCCACTGGCATTTCATGTCCTTGTCAAGGCATTTCATGTTGACACACTGTTCCTTGTCTTGAACTTCTTCACATCTCTCAACAGGAGCCGGGGTGTCCTCAGGGCAGAAGCACTTCCTGTTGGCCCACTTGCACTTCATCTCCTTGTCAGGACACCAACTGTGAAAGCATGCCTTCTCGCTTACAATATCTTCACAACGTTCAACAGGTGCGGGGGTGTCCTCGGGACAGAAGCACTTACCGTTACCTAGTGAGTTGGTCTTCCACTGGCACTTCATATCCTTATCAGGGCATTTCATGTTGACACATTGTTCCTTGTCTTGAACTTCTTCACATCGCTCAACAGGTGCGGGTGTATCCTCAGGGCAGAAGCACTTACCGTTACCTAGTGAGTTTGTCTTCCACTGGCATTTCATGTCTTTGTCAGGGCACTTCATGTTGACACACTGTTCCTTGTCTTGAACTTCTTCACATCTCTCAACAGGTGCTGGGGTATCCTCAGGGCAGAAGCACTTTCCATTACCAAGCGAGTTCTCAGTCCACTGGCATTTCATGTCCTTGTCAGGGCATTTCATGTTGACACATTGTTCCTTGTCATGAACTTCTTCACATCTCTCAACAGGTGCGGGGGTCTCCTCGGGGCAAAAGCACTTTCCATGTCCAAGCGAGTTTTCAGTCCACTGGCACTTCAAGTCTTTGTCTGGGCATTTCATGTTGACACACTGCTTTTTATCATGAACTTCTTCACATCTCTCAACAGGTGCGGGGGTGTCCTCAGGGCAGAAGCACTTTCCATTTCCAAGCGAGTTTTCAGTCCACTGGCACTTCATATCCTTGTCAGGGCATTTCATGTTGACACACTGTTCCTTGTCATGAACTTCTTCACATTGCTCAACAGGTGCGGGGGTGTCCTCGGGGCAAAAGCACTTACCGTCGCCAAGAGAGTTTGTCTTCCACTGACATTTCATGTCCTTGTCAAGGCATTTCATGTTGACACACTGTTCCTTGTCTTGTACTTCTTCACATTTCTCCACAGGTGCGGGGGTATCCTCAGGGCAGAAACACTTACCGTTACCGAGTGAGTTTGACTTCCACTGGCACTTCATGTCTTTGTCAAGGCATTTCATGTTGACACATTGTTCCTTGTCCTGAACTTCTTCACATCGCTCAACAGGTGCTGGGGTATCCTCGGGACAGAAGCACTTTCCGTCGCCAAGAGAGTTTGTCTTCCACTGGCATTTCATATCCTTGTCAGGGCACTTCATGTTAACGCACAGTTCCTTGTCCTGAACTTCTTCACATCTCTCAACAGGTGCGGGGGTGTTCTCGGGGCAAAAGCACTTCCTGTTTGCCCACTTGCACTTCATCTCCTTGTCAGGACACCAACTGTGAATGCATGCCTTCTCACTTACAATATCTTCACAACGTTCCACAGGTGCTGGGGTGTCCTCGGGACAGAAGCACTTTCCATCACCAATAGAGTTGGTCTTCCACTGGCACTTCATGTCTTTGTCAGGGCATTTCATGTTGACACATTGCTTTTTGTCATGAATTTCTTCACATCTCTCAACAGGTGCAGGGGTGTCCTCAGGACAGAAACACTTCTTGTTGGCCCACTGACACTTCATCTCCTTGTCAGGACACCAACTGTGAAAGCATGCCTTCTCACTTACAATATCTTCACAGCGAGCCACAGGTGCAGGGGTCTCCTCAGGACAGAAACACTTTCCATTACCAAGCGAGTTCTCAGTCCATTGGCACTTCAAGTCTTTATTGACAGGGTGTGGACATTTCATGTTGACACACTGTTCCTTATCTTGTACTTCTTCACATGGCACAACAGGTGCAGGGGTCTCCTCAGGACAGAAACACTTTCCATTACCAAGCGAGTTTTCAGTCCATTGGCACTTCAAGTCTTTATTGACAGGGTGTGGACATTTCATGTTGACACACTGTTCCTTGTCATTAACTTCTTCACATGGCACAACAGGTGCTGGGGTGTCCTCGGGACAGAAGCACTTTCCATCACCAATAGAGTTGGTCTTCCACTGGCACTTCATGTCTTTGTCAGGGCACTTCATGTTGACACATTGCTTTTTGTCATGAATTTCTTCACATCTCTCAACAGGTGCAGGGGTGTCCTCAGGGCAGAAACACTTCCTGTTGGCCCACTGACACTTCATCTCCTTGTCAGGACACCAACTGTGAAAGCATGCCTTCTCACTTACAATATCTTCACAACGTTCCACAGGTGCAGGGGTCTCCTCAGGACAGAAACACTTTCCATTACCAAGCGAGTTCTCAGTCCATTGGCACTTCAAGTCTTTATTGACAGGGTGTGGACATTTCATGTTGACACACTGTTCCTTGTCATTAACTTCTTCACATGGCACAACAGGTGCGGGGGTGTCCTCGGGGCAAAAACATTTTCCGTTACCAAGAGAGTTTGTCTTCCACTGGCACTTCATTTCCTTGCCAGGGCATTTCATGTTGACACACTGCTCCTTGTCCTGAACTTCTTCACACCTTTCAGCAGGTGCAGGGGTATCTTCAGGGCAGAAGCACTTCCTGTTGGCCCACTTGCATTTCATCTTCTTGTCGGGACACGAACTGTGAAAGCAAGTCTCCTCGTCCGTGATTTCTTCACACCTCTCAACAGGTGCAGGGGTCTTCTCGGGGCAGAAGCACTTCTCATCCTCCCACGAGCACTCCTTCTCAGAGTGAGGGCATCTGGAGGAGAGACACTTTTCCTTGATGCTCACATCCTCGCAGCGATTGTACAGAGGGCAGTCGCAGAACTCAGTCCCATCGGGGAGGAAATACCATTCGCACAGGGCATCGGACCCACGGCACCGGTTCTCAACGCAGCGCTCCTTTTCCCTGTGCTGCTTGCACGAAGGGGTGTCGCAGTGGCACAGCTTTTCCTCCGCATCCCACGCACAGAGGGTCTGGAATTCGTAGCACTTGTTCTGAAGGCACTCCTCCTTCGTCCCGTGAGGCCTGCACTCATCTCCTCCCGCCTCTACCGCAACTGTGAAGAGAGCAGCCGCAAGAGCTGCCATTCGGAGAGACATCATGTGTACAAAGGGTGTGGGTGGTGGGGGGTGTTTTAGTAACCTGTTTTGAGAATTTTGTTAGAAATGGGAATGTGCGAAACGCGTGAAATGAAAAATGAAAAACACAAGAAGAAGAAGAAAAAAAAAAAATGAAATCCCATATCACACAAGCAAAAAGAAACAAGCTGGAAATATGTGGAGGAGGAGTGTGCTTACAATAAATGAAAACTAGACATTTCAGGTTTGGAGTTGTTAGCCAGTTTGTCACATGTGGCTTCTAAAACATAAAAAAAATAGAGGACGAGGAGGGGGGAGGGGGGTGAAAAAAAAGGGAAACGAAAAGAGTATGGGTGGGCAAGGGGACAAAAGGAGCGGTAAAAAAGCAGTAAAATTGAAAGAGGGGAGGGGGAGAAAAGATAAACAGTCAGTTTTAAGCAAAACCGCACAGGGCATACTCCTAACCCATGTGATTGTTTTCCTTTCTGTTGCTCCAGCTTTTTTCAAAAAGGAAGAAAGGGAGGGACCTTTCAGATACCGCTTGTTGCCTCAAAGTCACCTTTGAAGTGACTATATAGAAGGAAAATAAAAGAAGAAGAAAAGAAAAGAAAACACCCAGTAATAATCTAGTACTGCTCACCCTCGCCCTCCTCCTCGTCGAACTCGCCCTCCTCCTCGACGGTGGCGTCCTGGTACTGCTGGTACTCGGAGACAAGGTCGTTCATGTTGGACTCGGCCTCGGTGAACTCCATCTCGTCCATCCCCTCACCAGTGTACCAGTGAAGGAAGGCCTTCCTCCTGAACATGGCGGTGAACTGCTCGGAGACCCTCTTGAACATCTCCTGGATGCAGGTGTTGTTCCCGACGAAGCAGGTCGACATCTTCAAACCCTTGGGGGGGATGTCGCAGATGGAGGACTTGATGTTGTTGGGGATCCACTCCACGAAGTAGCTGGAGTTCTTGTTCTGAACGTTGAGCATCTGCTCGTCCACCTCCTTGGTGGAGATCCTTCCACGGAACATCTGGCAGGCCGTGAGGTACCTCCCGTGGCGGGGGTCAGACGCGCACATCATGTTCTTCGCGTCGAACGACTGCTGCGTCAGCTCGGGGACCGTGAGGGCACGGTACTGCTGCGAGCCACGCGAGGTCAGGGGGGCGAACCCGACCAAGAAGAAGTGAAGCCTGGGGAAGGGGATCAAGTTCACAGCCAGCTTCCTGAGGTCCGCGTTCAGCTGACCAGGGAAACGGAGGCAGCAGGTCACCCCAGACATCACAGCGGACACCAAGTGGTTCAGGTCCCCGAAGGTGGGGGTCGTGAGCTTCAGGGTACGGAAGCAGATGTCGTACAGGGCCTCGTTGTCGATCATCACGCACTCGTCGGCGTTCTCCACAAGCTGGTGGATGGAGAGGGTCGCGTTGTAGGGCTCCACAACGGTGTCCGACACCTTGGGAGAGGGGATCACGGAGAAGGTGATCATCATCCTGTCGGGGTACTCCTCACGGAGCTTCGAGATGAGGAGGGTCCCCATACCGGACCCGGTACCACCACCGAGGGAGTGGGACAGCTGGAATCCCTGAAGGCAGTCGCACGACTCCGCTTCCTTCCTGCACACGTCGAGGACAGAATCGATGAGCTCAGCACCCTCGGTGTAGTGACCCTTGGCCCAGTTGTTACCGGCCCCGGTCTGACCGAAGACGAAGTTGTCGGGGCGGAAGATCTGCCCGTAGGGACCAGCCCTCACAGAGTCCATCGTTCCGGGCTCCAAATCCATCAACACGGCACGCGGCACGTACCTCCCACCCGTCGCCTCGTTGAAGTACACGTTGATCCTCTCAAGCTGCAGGTCAGAGTCCCCCTGGTAGGTACCGGTAGGGTCCACACCGTGCTCATCGGACACAACCTCCCAGAACTTCGAACCGATCTGGTTACCGCACTGACCTGCCTGGATGGAGACGATCTCTCTCATTTTATTACTTTTTTTTTTGCTTTTTTTGGTGGGGTTCAAAAACACTGTTGTGAGGGTTTAAAAAAAAAGCGGTGGGTACTCCATCTCATAATAAACAGCAATAAAAGAGGGAATAAATAGAGAGAGGAAGAGAGAGCATAGCAAGCAACTTCATGTTGGTAATAGTTAAGTACAAGCCCAACATTGGGCCCCCTTAAAAAACATAATAATTACCACAAGGAAGCATGCCAGATAATGTGGATAATCAACAGCACGTGTTCCATTGCAGGTAAAGGGTGGAGTAGAAGAAAGTTGGAAGAAGGAGGAGAGCAAAAAAGTGTTTTTCTCTCTCTTCCTTTGTCCCAGAACTTCTCTTATGTTTCATGTTCGTTCGGTTGGAAATTTTACCGTAAAAGAAGGACGCCTCTGGCGCTGTATTGTTGGTACCGTACTTTCCGATACCAAAAGAATACAGTCCACACAGAGGAGTGAAATAGAAAACAAGAACAAGATAGTTAAAGGGTATAAAAAAAATGAAAATAAAAAACGGTAGGGTGGCGGACCACCACATCGGTAGTGCACAATCAAGAACCACAAAGCAAACATGCTCTATAACATTCATTAGTTCGGCAGTTCTACGCTGTTACTTCTCAACGTGAAAACAGCGAAGTGCAGCAAGCATTGCATCCGTTGCAGTAGTTAGGAGTGCAGACTTCATTTTTCCCACAAGGGCTGATGGCGCATGGGCTGACGGGGCACTTCACAAGGTTTCCGATGATGCACCTCCCCTTGCAGTCCCTGCACTCCCCACCCTCGCAGGGGCACACCTTCCCGAACCCGCTGCTTATGATGGTACCACCACAAGGGAAGTTCTTCCCATCACCGATGCTGCAGACCCACTGCCCAGAGACCGCACAGCACCTGTGTCCTTCAAAACAGATCGGGTTCCCGTACATCCCAGGCTCCTTCAGAGGATCGCAGCACTTGTCTTCCTCAGGGCACGAACACTCGCCTGCGCCGCTGGCGTCCTCCTTCCACCTGCACGCCCGTCCACCCTCCATGCAGTAGTTGTTCACACACTTCTTCTTGTCAACAAACATCTTGCACTCCTCAGCCTCTGGGCAGAAACACTCACCATTACCGTCCGATCCCTCTTTCCATTTGCAGTTCAGATCCTTATCGGGGCACATCTGTCTCTTGCAGAGGTCATGGTTTTTTATGTCCTCGCAAAGAACCTCAGGTGCTGGGGTGTCGTTGGGGCAGAAGCACTTCCTGTTCTCCCACTTGCACTGCATCTTCTTGTCAGGGCACTCGCTGTGGACGCAACTCTCCTCGTCCTTTATCTCCTCACAACGGTCCACTGGGGCAGGGGTGTCCTCGGGGCAGAAACACTTCCCATGTCCAAGCGAGTTCTCGGTCCACTGGCACTTCATGTCCTTGTCGGGGCATTTCATGTTGACACACTGCTTTTTGTCCTGAACTTCTTCACATCGCTCAACAGGTGCTGGGGTATTCTCAGGACAGAAACACTTTCCATTTCCAAGCGAGTTCTCAGTCCATTGGCATTTCATGTCCTTGTCAGGGCATTTCATGTTGACACATTGTTCCTTGTCTTGAACTTCTTCACATCGCTCAACAGGTGCGGGTGTATCCTCAGGGCAGAAGCACTTACCGTTACCTAGTGAGTTGGTCTTCCACTGGCACTTCATGTCTTTGTCAGGACACTTCATGTTGACACACTGTTCCTTGTCTTGAACTTCTTCACATCGCTCAACAGGTGCAGGGGTCTCCTCAGGGCAGAAGCACTTTCCATTTCCAAGCGAGTTTTCGGTCCATTGGCACTTCAAGTCTTTGTCAGGGCACTTCATGTTGACACACTGCTTTTTATCGTGAACTTCTTCACATCTCTCCACAGGTGCGGGGGTATCCTCAGGACAGAAACACTTTCCATTTCCAAGCGAGTTCTCAGTCCATTGGCATTTCATATCCTTGTCAGGGCATTTCATGTTGACGCACTGTTCCTTGTCTTGAACTTCTTCACAACGTTCAACAGGTGCGGGTGTGTCCTCAGGACAGAAGCACTTACCGTTACCTAGTGAGTTTGTCTTCCACTGGCATTTCATGTCTTTGTCAGGGCACTTCATGTTGACACACTGTTCCTTGTCTTGAACTTCTTCACATCGCTCAACAGGTGCTGGGGTATCCTCAGGGCAGAAGCACTTTCCATTACCAAGCGAGTTCTCAGTCCACTGGCATTTCATGTCCTTGTCAAGGCATTTCATGTTGACACACTGTTCCTTGTCTTGAACTTCTTCACATCTCTCAACAGGAGCCGGGGTGTCCTCAGGGCAGAAGCACTTCCTGTTGGCCCACTTGCACTTCATCTCCTTGTCAGGACACCAACTGTGAAAGCATGCCTTCTCGCTTACAATATCTTCACAACGTTCAACAGGTGCGGGGGTGTCCTCGGGACAGAAGCACTTACCGTTACCTAGTGAGTTGGTCTTCCACTGGCACTTCATATCCTTATCAGGGCATTTCATGTTGACACATTGTTCCTTGTCTTGAACTTCTTCACATCGCTCAACAGGTGCGGGTGTATCCTCAGGGCAGAAGCACTTACCGTTACCTAGTGAGTTTGTCTTCCACTGGCATTTCATGTCTTTGTCAGGGCACTTCATGTTGACACACTGTTCCTTGTCTTGAACTTCTTCACATCTCTCAACAGGTGCTGGGGTATCCTCAGGGCAGAAGCACTTTCCATTACCAAGCGAGTTCTCAGTCCACTGGCATTTCATGTCCTTGTCAGGGCATTTCATGTTGACACATTGTTCCTTGTCATGAACTTCTTCACATCTCTCAACAGGTGCGGGGGTCTCCTCGGGGCAAAAGCACTTTCCATGTCCAAGCGAGTTTTCAGTCCACTGGCACTTCAAGTCTTTGTCTGGGCATTTCATGTTGACACACTGCTTTTTATCATGAACTTCTTCACATCTCTCAACAGGTGCGGGGGTGTCCTCAGGGCAGAAGCACTTTCCATTTCCAAGCGAGTTTTCAGTCCACTGGCACTTCATATCCTTGTCAGGGCATTTCATGTTGACACACTGTTCCTTGTCATGAACTTCTTCACATTGCTCAACAGGTGCGGGGGTGTCCTCGGGGCAAAAGCACTTACCGTCGCCAAGAGAGTTTGTCTTCCACTGACATTTCATGTCCTTGTCAAGGCATTTCATGTTGACACACTGTTCCTTGTCTTGTACTTCTTCACATTTCTCCACAGGTGCGGGGGTATCCTCAGGGCAGAAACACTTACCGTTACCGAGTGAGTTTGACTTCCACTGGCACTTCATGTCTTTGTCAAGGCATTTCATGTTGACACATTGTTCCTTGTCCTGAACTTCTTCACATCGCTCAACAGGTGCTGGGGTATCCTCGGGACAGAAGCACTTTCCGTCGCCAAGAGAGTTTGTCTTCCACTGGCATTTCATATCCTTGTCAGGGCACTTCATGTTAACGCACAGTTCCTTGTCCTGAACTTCTTCACATCTCTCAACAGGTGCGGGGGTGTTCTCGGGGCAAAAGCACTTCCTGTTTGCCCACTTGCACTTCATCTCCTTGTCAGGACACCAACTGTGAATGCATGCCTTCTCACTTACAATATCTTCACAACGTTCCACAGGTGCTGGGGTGTCCTCGGGACAGAAGCACTTTCCATCACCAATAGAGTTGGTCTTCCACTGGCACTTCATGTCTTTGTCAGGGCATTTCATGTTGACACATTGCTTTTTGTCATGAATTTCTTCACATCTCTCAACAGGTGCAGGGGTGTCCTCAGGACAGAAACACTTCTTGTTGGCCCACTGACACTTCATCTCCTTGTCAGGACACCAACTGTGAAAGCATGCCTTCTCACTTACAATATCTTCACAGCGAGCCACAGGTGCAGGGGTCTCCTCAGGACAGAAACACTTTCCATTACCAAGCGAGTTCTCAGTCCATTGGCACTTCAAGTCTTTATTGACAGGGTGTGGACATTTCATGTTGACACACTGTTCCTTATCTTGTACTTCTTCACATGGCACAACAGGTGCAGGGGTCTCCTCAGGACAGAAACACTTTCCATTACCAAGCGAGTTTTCAGTCCATTGGCACTTCAAGTCTTTATTGACAGGGTGTGGACATTTCATGTTGACACACTGTTCCTTGTCATTAACTTCTTCACATGGCACAACAGGTGCTGGGGTGTCCTCGGGACAGAAGCACTTTCCATCACCAATAGAGTTGGTCTTCCACTGGCACTTCATGTCTTTGTCAGGGCACTTCATGTTGACACATTGCTTTTTGTCATGAATTTCTTCACATCTCTCAACAGGTGCAGGGGTGTCCTCAGGGCAGAAACACTTCCTGTTGGCCCACTGACACTTCATCTCCTTGTCAGGACACCAACTGTGAAAGCATGCCTTCTCACTTACAATATCTTCACAACGTTCCACAGGTGCAGGGGTCTCCTCAGGACAGAAACACTTTCCATTACCAAGCGAGTTCTCAGTCCATTGGCACTTCAAGTCTTTATTGACAGGGTGTGGACATTTCATGTTGACACACTGTTCCTTGTCATTAACTTCTTCACATGGCACAACAGGTGCGGGGGTGTCCTCGGGGCAAAAACATTTTCCGTTACCAAGAGAGTTTGTCTTCCACTGGCACTTCATTTCCTTGCCAGGGCATTTCATGTTGACACACTGCTCCTTGTCCTGAACTTCTTCACACCTTTCAGCAGGTGCAGGGGTATCTTCAGGGCAGAAGCACTTCCTGTTGGCCCACTTGCATTTCATCTTCTTGTCGGGACACGAACTGTGAAAGCAAGTCTCCTCGTCCGTGATTTCTTCACACCTCTCAACAGGTGCAGGGGTCTTCTCGGGGCAGAAGCACTTCTCATCCTCCCACGAGCACTCCTTCTCAGAGTGAGGGCATCTGGAGGAGAGACACTTTTCCTTGATGCTCACATCCTCGCAGCGATTGTACAGAGGGCAGTCGCAGAACTCAGTCCCATCGGGGAGGAAATACCATTCGCACAGGGCATCGGACCCACGGCACCGGTTCTCAACGCAGCGCTCCTTTTCCCTGTGCTGCTTGCACGAAGGGGTGTCGCAGTGGCACAGCTTTTCCTCCGCATCCCACGCACAGAGGGTCTGGAATTCGTAGCACTTGTTCTGAAGGCACTCCTCCTTCGTCCCGTGAGGCCTGCACTCATCTCCTCCCGCCTCTACCGCAACTGTGAAGAGAGCAGCCGCAAGAGCTGCCATTCGGAGAGACATCATGTGTACAAAGGGTGTGGGTGGTGGGGGGTGTTTTAGTAACCTGTTTTGAGAATTTTGTTAGAAATGGGAATGTGCGAAACGCGTGAAATGAAAAATGAAAAACACAAGAAGAAGAAGAAAAAAAAAAAATGAAATCCCATATCACACAAGCAAAAAGAAACAAGCTGGAAATATGTGGAGGAGGAGTGTGCTTACAATAAATGAAAACTAGACATTTCAGGTTTGGAGTTGTTAGCCAGTTTGTCACATGTGGCTTCTAAAACATAAAAAAAATAGAGGACGAGGAGGGGGGAGGGGGGTGAAAAAAAAGGGAAACGAAAAGAGTATGGGTGGGCAAGGGGACAAAAGGAGCGGTAAAAAAGCAGTAAAATTGAAAGAGGGGAGGGGGAGAAAAGATAAACAGTCAGTTTTAAGCAAAACCGCACAGGGCATACTCCTAACCCATGTGATTGTTTTCCTTTCTGTTGCTCCAGCTTTTTTCAAAAAGGAAGAAAGGGAGGGACCTTTCAGATACCGCTTGTTGCCTCAAAGTCACCTTTGAAGTGACTATATAGAAGGAAAATAAAAGAAGAAGAAAAGAAAAGAAAACACCCAGTAATAATCTAGTACTGCTCACCCTCGCCCTCCTCCTCGTCGAACTCGCCCTCCTCCTCGACGGTGGCGTCCTGGTACTGCTGGTACTCGGAGACAAGGTCGTTCATGTTGGACTCGGCCTCGGTGAACTCCATCTCGTCCATCCCCTCACCAGTGTACCAGTGAAGGAAGGCCTTCCTCCTGAACATGGCGGTGAACTGCTCGGAGACCCTCTTGAACATCTCCTGGATGCAGGTGTTGTTCCCGACGAAGCAGGTCGACATCTTCAAACCCTTGGGGGGGATGTCGCAGATGGAGGACTTGATGTTGTTGGGGATCCACTCCACGAAGTAGCTGGAGTTCTTGTTCTGAACGTTGAGCATCTGCTCGTCCACCTCCTTGGTGGAGATCCTTCCACGGAACATCTGGCAGGCCGTGAGGTACCTCCCGTGGCGGGGGTCAGACGCGCACATCATGTTCTTCGCGTCGAACGACTGCTGCGTCAGCTCGGGGACCGTGAGGGCACGGTACTGCTGCGAGCCACGCGAGGTCAGGGGGGCGAACCCGACCAAGAAGAAGTGAAGCCTGGGGAAGGGGATCAAGTTCACAGCCAGCTTCCTGAGGTCCGCGTTCAGCTGACCAGGGAAACGGAGGCAGCAGGTCACCCCAGACATCACAGCGGACACCAAGTGGTTCAGGTCCCCGAAGGTGGGGGTCGTGAGCTTCAGGGTACGGAAGCAGATGTCGTACAGGGCCTCGTTGTCGATCATCACGCACTCGTCGGCGTTCTCCACAAGCTGGTGGATGGAGAGGGTCGCGTTGTAGGGCTCCACAACGGTGTCCGACACCTTGGGAGAGGGGATCACGGAGAAGGTGATCATCATCCTGTCGGGGTACTCCTCACGGAGCTTCGAGATGAGGAGGGTCCCCATACCGGACCCGGTACCACCACCGAGGGAGTGGGACAGCTGGAATCCCTGAAGGCAGTCGCACGACTCCGCTTCCTTCCTGCACACGTCGAGGACAGAATCGATGAGCTCAGCACCCTCGGTGTAGTGACCCTTGGCCCAGTTGTTACCGGCCCCGGTCTGACCGAAGACGAAGTTGTCGGGGCGGAAGATCTGCCCGTAGGGACCAGCCCTCACAGAGTCCATCGTTCCGGGCTCCAAATCCATCAACACGGCACGCGGCACGTACCTCCCACCCGTCGCCTCGTTGAAGTACACGTTGATCCTCTCAAGCTGCAGGTCAGAGTCCCCCTGGTAGGTACCGGTAGGGTCCACACCGTGCTCATCGGACACAACCTCCCAGAACTTCGAACCGATCTGGTTACCGCACTGACCTGCCTGGATGGAGACGATCTCTCTCATTTTATTACTTTTTTTTTGCTTTTTTTTGTAGTGTCTGAGAGCGATTAGAGTTAGTGCACCGAGGTAAATATGAATAAATGCTACTTTGCGTAAAGAATTCGGCGTGAACTAAATGTCTGATTTATGCTTGTGTCCAACTTGCCTGTCGCTGGTTGGTGCAGGAGCCAAAGCATTTGTTCGCAAATCAACTAAAGTAACTATGTTGAGTACCGATGTTCAAAGAAAAACTTGCAACGAGTGCAGTTGTGGTGGGGGGGGGGGGGGGATAATTAAGAGGGAGTGAAGGGGGAGAGAGAGAGGAAGGAAAAAAAAACCTTGAAAAACACGATCGGGGGGCATATGATCTTTTAATTCAAAAATGTTAGTTCTTTATAAAAAAAAAGAGGAATAAATAAATAAATAAAAAAGCTGATTGAGGACCTTGTGCCCGAGCAAGAAAGCAAAAAAAAAAAAAAAAAAGGAAAATTTAATTTTTCCCCTGTTTTTTTTTTTCTTTTTTCTTTCCCCTTGCTTTTTCTTCAGTGTGATCAGCAAAAACAATTGTCAAAATTCTGTAAAACGAAAATCACAGGAAGGAAAAATGTATCCCGAAGCCCTAACAGACCGGGTGATTACTTTGGTTTCATAAAATAAAATTTCACAAAAGCCCCGCCGTGCTGTGGCCTTGTAGTCATTGACGAGGAGTATGGACTCGGTTAGGCACCCATCGCGATGTGCGAAGACTTGCTGAGGCTAGCAAAGCAGGATGCGGGGTAGAGGTGGCGTAGCCGGAAAAATGCATGGAAAGAAGCCCCGGTTATTCTTTCGTTTTACAGTATGTATTTTTTTTTTATTGCGGCAAAAAAGAATAATTTTCTTTTGCGTGTTCTACAGTGCTGGGGGGGAGAGAGGGAGAGAGAGAGAAAGAGAAAAATATATTGAATGTGTGTGTGCACCCCTTCGTCATTTGCGGCAGTGTGTTGTTGAGAAAGTCAGATAAACAAAACTGCAATAGTATATTGCATAGCTTCTCGTGAAGAGGACATCTGAGGCAAAGGGTGTGCGAGGAGACAAATAGGCAAATCCTGTTTTTTTTTATTTATTTTTTTTTTTTTTTTTTTCACGCGCACTTTACAAATGCATTGACCATCATTAAAAGGATCATTTGTAAATCGCGTTACGCTGGCAAAAAAAAAAAAAAAAAAAAAAAAAAGAGAGAGAGAAAAGATTTTTTTCTTTCTGTTTGATAATTAAACACACTGTTGGGGAGGGGGGGAAGTACTGCAACGACCCACCACAAAAAGAAAAGGGAATAGAATAAAAAGAGAGAAGGTAACTTACTTTTTTTCCCCGCCCGAGGGACGTTCTTAATGCTTACAAGAAAGAACTGTGGAGGGTAAGTAGTAAGGGGAGATTTAAAATATATATATATATATATAGAAGAAAAAAAGGGGGGGGGGCAGAGCGGAGTTCTTTTACCCTCTTGTCCCTGCAACACCCCGACGTTGGTGGCCAATTCACCCCCCCCCCCCCCCCCCTGTCCTCTAAAAAAGCGTAAGAAGCAAACGCCGCTCTACCATCATCAAGCCTGCTGGTGAGAACTATAGAACATAAAAAAAAATGGGGGAAAAAAAGGAAAACAAAAACAAAAAGCAAGGACCACTCGTGACTCGAAAATAAAGAAGACCCAAAAAGGAACAAAAAAAAAATCCTTTTTTCTTTCCGATAAAAGTTTAGTATGTAGGAGGGAGAGGGTGCTGGTGGCACCCCTGCACAAGCAACTGTCTCAAAAATAATTAAAAATCAGTAGGACACAGAAGCTGATTAATCAGCAAAGGTGATTCCGTTTTCTTTTGAGGGTAAAAAAAAAAAAAAAAAAAAAAAAAAAAAAAAGAGTCCTCATTGCTCGTGCACTGCAACTTGCATCCCGTTTGAATCATTCTGCCATGTGATCGAAAACAGCAAAGAGGGTTTGAAACCAGGCTTAGCCGTGAACTTGAAATTCGCGAAGATGGTAAGAAGAGCGATCTTCCCCTCAAGGATTGCCATATTCTTCCCAAGGCACAGACGGGGGCCTGCGTTGAATCCTGGAAACACATAGTCGTCATAAGCCTTCCCCTCCATCCAGCGAGCAGGGTTGAACTCCTCAGCGTCCTCACCAAACGCCTCTTTTCTCCTGTTTGACGCCAGGATAAGATAATGAACAAATTGTCCAGCCTTGACCTTCGCACCTGAAGGGAAGGTCACCTCCCGCAAAGCGACTTTCTCATCAATGGGAACAGGAGGGTTAAGCCTCAACGCCTCCAAGAAGACAGCCTCTGCAACAGGGGATTTTCCTTCAATGTCGTCAAAGGTAAGAGCTTCTTGAGTGTTCCCCCCAAAGCATGTCTTTGCTTCCTCGGCAAGCTTGTCCTGCCATTCAGGATGCTGCACCAGGTATTCAAAGCAAGATGTAAGCGATGATCCTGTCGTGTCCCGTCCTGCAATGAGCACGTTGATGATCATGTCGCGAAGGAACTTTCTGTCGTACTTCTTGCCCTCTTCCTTGGCGGCCTCGAGGAAGAGCCCTGTCATGGTCTGGTCATCTTGCAGGGCATCGTCTCTGATGTTCCCCTCCTCGTCGTAGTACCCGTCCACAACTTCGTTTACATATTGGTCCACCTTGGCCATGTAGGTCTTGATGGTGCGTTCCTCTTCGGAGCCAAAGGCACGGGAGATCTTCCACCATGGGATGACGAATCTGTTTGCAACACGTGACTGGATGATGTCGAAGGCGGTCTGGAAATCCACGTCTTTGGTTACATCCTTCAGCGAGCTCACTTCCCTGTTGAAGGCGATCATGTTGATGCAGTCGAAAGTGTAGCAGTAGAGCAACGGTTGGATGTTGTAATATCCATCGGACGACGCTGCTTTTCGTAGGATCTGAACCATGTCCTGTGCGTGGTTCCCGAAGGTGGTGGACATCCTGTCGCGTAGCTGTCTTCTGTTGAACATGTGTGACATTGTGATGCGTTGTTCCTTCCATTTGTCGCCGTTAGTGTTGAAGATGCCGTTGCCCATTGTCTCTTCGAAGATCTCGATGAATTCTGCAGCTTTGTCGAATGCGCCGAACTCGTCTCTCAACAGGAATTTAATGTCGTCGGGGTGGTTGATCACAAGCGATGTCTTCCCTCCTACCTGGCTCCAGCTAAACACCTTGTTGCCGTGTGCCTTGGTGGCCTTGAGGAGGAATGTCGCCATTGATCCCTTTTCTTTGAAAACCTCGTTCATCACATCCAATGTTCCCCCCCACCAGAACTTGCTTCCCTTCATGTTCTCGACGCCATCCATCGTCCTCGCTCTCAACAGGTACAGCACCACCACCAGTGCTATCGCGCAGTATAGAATTTGAATCATGTTGGTTCCCTTTTGTTGTTTTTTTTTTTTTTTTTTTTTCTTTTTTTTTTCTCTTTCTGTTGTTTGCTTAGAAAGAATCTTTTTTTTTTAAATGAAATCATCAATGGCAAGGGAAGAGGGGTTTACAACGTGGGGAAATCAGTTCTTTTGATCAAACTAAAGCGTAGGAGGAAACCCGCTAGTAGTCTCAGGTTTACCAAAACATCTAGCATTTGTTCATCTTCATCCTCCTAGTAAATGGGGCAGGGGTGAGGAGATGGGTGGGTCACAATCGCAACAGAAGGCACACTCCTACCGACCGTCGCTACATCCGACATCTTCTACAAAATCTAGTACTGCTCACCCTCGCCCTCCTCCTCGTCGAACTCACCCTCCTCCTCGACGGTGGCGTCCTGGTACTGCTGGTACTCGGAGACAAGGTCGTTCATGTTGGACTCGGCCTCGGTGAACTCCATCTCGTCCATCCCCTCACCAGTGTACCAGTGAAGGAAGGCCTTCCTCCTGAACATGGCGGTGAACTGCTCGGAGACCCTCTTGAACATCTCCTGGATGCAGGTGTTGTTCCCGACGAAGCAGGTCGACATCTTCAAACCCTTGGGGGGGATGTCGCAGATGGAGGACTTGATGTTGTTGGGGATCCACTCCACGAAGTAGCTGGAGTTCTTGTTCTGAACGTTGAGCATCTGCTCGTCCACCTCCTTGGTGGAGATCCTTCCACGGAACATCTGGCAGGCCGTGAGGTACCTCCCGTGGCGGGGGTCAGACGCGCACATCATGTTCTTCGCGTCGAACGACTGCTGCGTCAGCTCGGGGACCGTGAGGGCACGGTACTGCTGCGAGCCACGCGAGGTCAGGGGGGCGAACCCGACCAAGAAGAAGTGAAGCCTGGGGAAGGGGATCAAGTTCACAGCCAGCTTCCTGAGGTCCGCGTTCAGCTGACCAGGGAAACGGAGGCAGCAGGTCACCCCAGACATCACAGCGGACACCAAGTGGTTCAGGTCCCCGAAGGTGGGGGTCGTGAGCTTCAGGGTACGGAAGCAGATGTCGTACAGGGCCTCGTTGTCGATCATCACGCACTCGTCGGCGTTCTCCACAAGCTGGTGGATGGAGAGGGTCGCGTTGTAGGGCTCCACAACGGTGTCCGACACCTTGGGAGAGGGGATCACGGAGAAGGTGATCATCATCCTGTCGGGGTACTCCTCACGGAGCTTCGAGATGAGGAGGGTCCCCATACCGGACCCGGTACCACCACCGAGGGAGTGGGACAGCTGGAATCCCTGAAGGCAGTCGCACGACTCCGCTTCCTTCCTGCACACGTCGAGGACAGAATCGATGAGCTCAGCACCCTCGGTGTAGTGACCCTTGGCCCAGTTGTTACCGGCCCCGGTCTGACCGAAGACGAAGTTGTCGGGGCGGAAGATCTGCCCGTAGGGACCAGCCCTCACAGAGTCCATCGTTCCGGGCTCCAAATCCATCAACACGGCACGCGGCACGTACCTCCCACCCGTCGCCTCGTTGAAGTACACGTTGATCCTCTCAAGCTGCAGGTCAGAGTCCCCCTGGTAGGTACCGGTAGGGTCCACACCGTGCTCATCGGACACAACCTCCCAGAACTTCGAACCGATCTGGTTACCGCACTGACCTGCCTGGATGGAGACGATCTCTCTCATTTTATTACTTTTTTTTTTGCTTTTTTTGGTGGGGTTCAAAAACACTGTTGTGAGGGTTTAAAAAAAAAGCGGTGGGTACTCCATCTCATAATAAACAGCAATAAAAGAGGGAATAAATAGAGAGAGGAAGAGGGAGAGAGAGAGCATAGCAAGCAGCTTCATGCCGAGGTGAAGTTCGGAAAGAAGCAGCTAAACAAGTAATTGAAGGAAAGATAAAGTGAGCCACATACCACGCCCGCCATAATCACTGCTGGGAACATTTTGAGAAAGGACAAAGGTTGGGCGTGTGAGGTCGGGTACTCGGCTTTACGCTAGAAGCACTGTAGCCATCACTTGGTCTACCCCTTGCCTTGTTTCTGTTGCCCATGCGTGCAAATCATAGCATCTGCTGTTTGTGAACAGTTCCTCTCACTTCTTCTTGACTCGCGAAATAATAATAAAGGGGAGGTGCCATCGAATACCTGAGACCAAGGTCCTGCTGCCCCTCAAAACATGACAACAAGAAATGACCACAAAGGAAGCATGCCAGATCGTTTATAATCAACAGCACGTTGTTCCAATGCAGTAAAACGATGGAAAGGGGGGGGGGGTGAAGAAAAAAAACCTGATCTAGAAGAAAGAGGAGAGCAAAAAGAGTTTTTCTCCCCTCCTTTGTTCCAGAAGTTTTATTTCCCCCCCTCTTTTATTTCCATCTTTTCTTATTCTTTATTTCATCATTTTCTTCGTTCGGTATTTCAAGATCAAATATAAAAAAAGAGGGGGAGTCTCTGGTGCTGCATTGTTGGCATTCTTTTTTTTTTCTTCTTTTTCTTTTTCCTTCCCTGCTCGGAAAACCAAAAGAATACAACCACCCAGAGATTAACAAGTAAATAAGGAGAAAAAAAATAAGAACAAGGGGAAAAAAAAGGAAAAAAAAAAAAAAGAAATATCATAAAAAGCGTCGAGACAAAGAAGGGCCATTAAACGACCTCCAGTGCCACGTCTTCTACAATAAATAAATAAATGGCATCGTTTCAAAAAAACCCCCCCCAAAAAAAATGAGGCCAATTGACACTTTCAATATTTCTCTGAGTACTTTTTCCCAAAGAAAAAAAATTCTACAACTTTCCCGGCCCAGGTTAGGAAAGAAAACACCCCAGAAAATGGGAAAGTGAGTGTTACTAGTAGCCACAAAATTCAGTCCTAGGGGCAAAAATGGGTTTTTTCACTTTGCACAAATTCAGTAAAAGAGGGGGTGACAAAAATGGATGCTTTTAAACTTGCTGTTGAGAAGCTAGGGGTAAAAAAAAATGGTATTCGGACCGAGAAAGGGTAAATGGGAACACCACGGCGATCAGGACACTCGCCACAGAGGTTTTTGAGAAGCTCAGTGGCAACGACTGTGCTGCACTAGTTTGTGAAGTGGTGTGTAAAAGGGAACTTCTAGCGGCACTTCTGCTATCATTTTCTGGTTGGTTTAGTAGCCAACAAGACACCACACAATTGGTCAGAGGCATGAGGCTTGACCACATCACACATGATGAAATAAGGGCAGCTGGCCTTACTGTTGGAAAAGTCTTGTTCCACAGTAGCATGGGCACAGAAAAAAATAAAGAAAAAAATGGAGTGGATACTCCGGACTGACGGTGGGCGTCACTTTCGTGCAAAGGAATTTTGCTACTTTGTTCTTTTTGGTCTTCGTTATGTATATCCCGATCGGACGTTTTCCCTGTGGTTTCTGGGGGAGAAACACGACAAAAACAACAGGGACAGCCACTTTGGTGTGCTCTCTCGTGTTTGGTTTTGGGTGCCTCGTTCCACAACAATTAAAACTGTGGAACAAATAGCTAACATCACCAATACGATACGGTGCGCCGTGCATGTAGTTACTGATGTCTTTGGCCCGTACAAAAAGAAGATTCTTGAGTTTCCGGATTTTACAGGTGCATATGAGCTCAGGAGCACACCGGAGGGTGTATTTGCTACGTGCGCGTCCACGAGCTAGAAGGAACTAAAGTACATCATCAAAGAACTCGCTGCAGACAGAGCAGAGAAAAGGCCCCCAGTCTATGAATCTTGTGATGAGTATGAGGACGTTCCTGATAGCCTTCCCGGACTTGAAAAACGAGAAAGAATAGTAACCAAATTGCGAAAATACTCGACACCCCATGACAAGCCCAAAGCACCAAGTACACCTACGAATGAGCCTCTTAAAACCCCCCAAAATGCGGTAGAAGGCCTAATAGTATGAAAAAGAAACGAGGTCGCCCACTCAGCAGCAGCACATCTCAGCCGCAGAAGACTAGGAAATGAAGGTTTCCACTTCCAACATCATTTCAGCCACCTTCTAGCAGTGAGTTCCGCTATTTCTTGCTATTGAAAGCATACTCTCTGACTTTACCAAAACCACTAAAACCCGATTTTTAACCTAAGACCGAATTTTTCATAGGTCAAAATAGCACCCTTGAGCGATTTCTGACCCGGGTTCTTTCCTAATATGGGCCGGGAAATATGGAGAATTTTTTTTAAGGGGGCGGCATGCCCAAAGATGCAACGAAAGTGTCAATTGGCCTCATTTTTTTGGGGGGGGGTTTTTGAAATCGACCCAAATAAATAAATAAATGAGAGGTAAGTTCAACAGGGTAAATAGATTATATCTAGAAACAGAGGTTGAAAGAAAACTACGGTAGATTAGCCGCCTTCGCAGTGCGGTCTACAAACGTGGGTAACTTAAGGAACCAAAACATTTCCTTCTAACAATAAAGCAGCCTTGCTCCTGGTTCTCAACGTGAAAACAGCGAAGTGCAGCAAGCATTGCATCCGTTGCAGTAGTTAGGAGTGCAGACTTCATTTTTCCCACAAGGGCTGATGGCGCATGGGCTGACGGGGCACTTCACAAGGTTTCCGATGATGCACCTCCCCTTGCAGTCCCTGCACTCCCCACCCTCGCAGGGGCACACCTTCCCGAACCCGCTGCTTATGATGGTACCACCACAAGGGAAGTTCTTCCCATCACCGATGCTGCAGACCCACTGCCCAGAGACCGCACAGCACCTGTGTCCTTCAAAACAGATCGGGTTCCCGTACATCCCAGGCTCCTTCAGAGGATCGCAGCACTTGTCTTCCTCAGGGCACGAACACTCGCCTGCGCCGCTGGCGTCCTCCTTCCACCTGCACGCCCGTCCACCCTCCATGCAGTAGTTGTTCACACACTTCTTCTTGTCAACAAACATCTTGCACTCCTCAGCCTCTGGGCAGAAACACTCACCATTACCGTCCGATCCCTCTTTCCATTTGCAGTTCAGATCCTTATCGGGGCACATCTGTCTCTTGCAGAGGTCATGGTTTTTTATGTCCTCGCAAAGAACCTCAGGTGCTGGGGTGTCGTTGGGGCAGAAGCACTTCCTGTTCTCCCACTTGCACTGCATCTTCTTGTCAGGGCACTCGCTGTGGACGCAACTCTCCTCGTCCTTTATCTCCTCACAACGGTCCACTGGGGCAGGGGTGTCCTCGGGGCAGAAACACTTCCCATGTCCAAGCGAGTTCTCGGTCCACTGGCACTTCATGTCCTTGTCGGGGCATTTCATGTTGACACACTGCTTTTTGTCCTGAACTTCTTCACATCGCTCAACAGGTGCTGGGGTATTCTCAGGACAGAAACACTTTCCATTTCCAAGCGAGTTCTCAGTCCATTGGCATTTCATGTCCTTGTCAGGGCATTTCATGTTGACACATTGTTCCTTGTCTTGAACTTCTTCACATCGCTCAACAGGTGCGGGTGTATCCTCAGGGCAGAAGCACTTACCGTTACCTAGTGAGTTGGTCTTCCACTGGCACTTCATGTCTTTGTCAGGACACTTCATGTTGACACACTGTTCCTTGTCTTGAACTTCTTCACATCGCTCAACAGGTGCAGGGGTCTCCTCAGGGCAGAAGCACTTTCCATTTCCAAGCGAGTTTTCGGTCCATTGGCACTTCAAGTCTTTGTCAGGGCACTTCATGTTGACACACTGCTTTTTATCGTGAACTTCTTCACATCTCTCCACAGGTGCGGGGGTATCCTCAGGACAGAAACACTTTCCATTTCCAAGCGAGTTCTCAGTCCATTGGCATTTCATATCCTTGTCAGGGCATTTCATGTTGACGCACTGTTCCTTGTCTTGAACTTCTTCACAACGTTCAACAGGTGCGGGTGTGTCCTCAGGACAGAAGCACTTACCGTTACCTAGTGAGTTTGTCTTCCACTGGCATTTCATGTCTTTGTCAGGGCACTTCATGTTGACACACTGTTCCTTGTCTTGAACTTCTTCACATCGCTCAACAGGTGCTGGGGTATCCTCAGGGCAGAAGCACTTTCCATTACCAAGCGAGTTCTCAGTCCACTGGCATTTCATGTCCTTGTCAAGGCATTTCATGTTGACACACTGTTCCTTGTCTTGAACTTCTTCACATCTCTCAACAGGAGCCGGGGTGTCCTCAGGGCAGAAGCACTTCCTGTTGGCCCACTTGCACTTCATCTCCTTGTCAGGACACCAACTGTGAAAGCATGCCTTCTCGCTTACAATATCTTCACAACGTTCAACAGGTGCGGGGGTGTCCTCGGGACAGAAGCACTTACCGTTACCTAGTGAGTTGGTCTTCCACTGGCACTTCATATCCTTATCAGGGCATTTCATGTTGACACATTGTTCCTTGTCTTGAACTTCTTCACATCGCTCAACAGGTGCGGGTGTATCCTCAGGGCAGAAGCACTTACCGTTACCTAGTGAGTTTGTCTTCCACTGGCATTTCATGTCTTTGTCAGGGCACTTCATGTTGACACACTGTTCCTTGTCTTGAACTTCTTCACATCTCTCAACAGGTGCTGGGGTATCCTCAGGGCAGAAGCACTTTCCATTACCAAGCGAGTTCTCAGTCCACTGGCATTTCATGTCCTTGTCAGGGCATTTCATGTTGACACATTGTTCCTTGTCATGAACTTCTTCACATCTCTCAACAGGTGCGGGGGTCTCCTCGGGGCAAAAGCACTTTCCATGTCCAAGCGAGTTTTCAGTCCACTGGCACTTCAAGTCTTTGTCTGGGCATTTCATGTTGACACACTGCTTTTTATCATGAACTTCTTCACATCTCTCAACAGGTGCGGGGGTGTCCTCAGGGCAGAAGCACTTTCCATTTCCAAGCGAGTTTTCAGTCCACTGGCACTTCATATCCTTGTCAGGGCATTTCATGTTGACACACTGTTCCTTGTCATGAACTTCTTCACATTGCTCAACAGGTGCGGGGGTGTCCTCGGGGCAAAAGCACTTACCGTCGCCAAGAGAGTTTGTCTTCCACTGACATTTCATGTCCTTGTCAAGGCATTTCATGTTGACACACTGTTCCTTGTCTTGTACTTCTTCACATTTCTCCACAGGTGCGGGGGTATCCTCAGGGCAGAAACACTTACCGTTACCGAGTGAGTTTGACTTCCACTGGCACTTCATGTCTTTGTCAAGGCATTTCATGTTGACACATTGTTCCTTGTCCTGAACTTCTTCACATCGCTCAACAGGTGCTGGGGTATCCTCGGGACAGAAGCACTTTCCGTCGCCAAGAGAGTTTGTCTTCCACTGGCATTTCATATCCTTGTCAGGGCACTTCATGTTAACGCACAGTTCCTTGTCCTGAACTTCTTCACATCTCTCAACAGGTGCGGGGGTGTTCTCGGGGCAAAAGCACTTCCTGTTTGCCCACTTGCACTTCATCTCCTTGTCAGGACACCAACTGTGAATGCATGCCTTCTCACTTACAATATCTTCACAACGTTCCACAGGTGCTGGGGTGTCCTCGGGACAGAAGCACTTTCCATCACCAATAGAGTTGGTCTTCCACTGGCACTTCATGTCTTTGTCAGGGCATTTCATGTTGACACATTGCTTTTTGTCATGAATTTCTTCACATCTCTCAACAGGTGCAGGGGTGTCCTCAGGACAGAAACACTTCTTGTTGGCCCACTGACACTTCATCTCCTTGTCAGGACACCAACTGTGAAAGCATGCCTTCTCACTTACAATATCTTCACAGCGAGCCACAGGTGCAGGGGTCTCCTCAGGACAGAAACACTTTCCATTACCAAGCGAGTTCTCAGTCCATTGGCACTTCAAGTCTTTATTGACAGGGTGTGGACATTTCATGTTGACACACTGTTCCTTATCTTGTACTTCTTCACATGGCACAACAGGTGCAGGGGTCTCCTCAGGACAGAAACACTTTCCATTACCAAGCGAGTTTTCAGTCCATTGGCACTTCAAGTCTTTATTGACAGGGTGTGGACATTTCATGTTGACACACTGTTCCTTGTCATTAACTTCTTCACATGGCACAACAGGTGCTGGGGTGTCCTCGGGACAGAAGCACTTTCCATCACCAATAGAGTTGGTCTTCCACTGGCACTTCATGTCTTTGTCAGGGCACTTCATGTTGACACATTGCTTTTTGTCATGAATTTCTTCACATCTCTCAACAGGTGCAGGGGTGTCCTCAGGGCAGAAACACTTCCTGTTGGCCCACTGACACTTCATCTCCTTGTCAGGACACCAACTGTGAAAGCATGCCTTCTCACTTACAATATCTTCACAACGTTCCACAGGTGCAGGGGTCTCCTCAGGACAGAAACACTTTCCATTACCAAGCGAGTTCTCAGTCCATTGGCACTTCAAGTCTTTATTGACAGGGTGTGGACATTTCATGTTGACACACTGTTCCTTGTCATTAACTTCTTCACATGGCACAACAGGTGCGGGGGTGTCCTCGGGGCAAAAACATTTTCCGTTACCAAGAGAGTTTGTCTTCCACTGGCACTTCATTTCCTTGCCAGGGCATTTCATGTTGACACACTGCTCCTTGTCCTGAACTTCTTCACACCTTTCAGCAGGTGCAGGGGTATCTTCAGGGCAGAAGCACTTCCTGTTGGCCCACTTGCATTTCATCTTCTTGTCGGGACACGAACTGTGAAAGCAAGTCTCCTCGTCCGTGATTTCTTCACACCTCTCAACAGGTGCAGGGGTCTTCTCGGGGCAGAAGCACTTCTCATCCTCCCACGAGCACTCCTTCTCAGAGTGAGGGCATCTGGAGGAGAGACACTTTTCCTTGATGCTCACATCCTCGCAGCGATTGTACAGAGGGCAGTCGCAGAACTCAGTCCCATCGGGGAGGAAATACCATTCGCACAGGGCATCGGACCCACGGCACCGGTTCTCAACGCAGCGCTCCTTTTCCCTGTGCTGCTTGCACGAAGGGGTGTCGCAGTGGCACAGCTTTTCCTCCGCATCCCACGCACAGAGGGTCTGGAATTCGTAGCACTTGTTCTGAAGGCACTCCTCCTTCGTCCCGTGAGGCCTGCACTCATCTCCTCCCGCCTCTACCGCAACTGTGAAGAGAGCAGCCGCAAGAGCTGCCATTCGGAGAGACATCATGTGTACAAAGGGTGTGGGTGGTGGGGGGTGTTTTAGTAACCTGTTTTGAGAATTTTGTTAGAAATGGGAATGTGCGAAACGCGTGAAATGAAAAATGAAAAACACAAGAAGAAGAAGAAAAAAAAAAAATGAAATCCCATATCACACAAGCAAAAAGAAACAAGCTGGAAATATGTGGAGGAGGAGTGTGCTTACAATAAATGAAAACTAGACATTTCAGGTTTGGAGTTGTTAGCCAGTTTGTCACATGTGGCTTCTAAAACATAAAAAAAATAGAGGACGAGGAGGGGGGAGGGGGGTGAAAAAAAAGGGAAACGAAAAGAGTATGGGTGGGCAAGGGGACAAAAGGAGCGGTAAAAAAGCAGTAAAATTGAAAGAGGGGAGGGGGAGAAAAGATAAACAGTCAGTTTTAAGCAAAACCGCACAGGGCATACTCCTAACCCATGTGATTGTTTTCCTTTCTGTTGCTCCAGCTTTTTTCAAAAAGGAAGAAAGGGAGGGACCTTTCAGATACCGCTTGTTGCCTCAAAGTCACCTTTGAAGTGACTATATAGAAGGAAAATAAAAGAAGAAGAAAAGAAAAGAAAACACCCAGTAATAATCTAGTACTGCTCACCCTCGCCCTCCTCCTCGTCGAACTCACCCTCCTCCTCGACGGTGGCGTCCTGGTACTGCTGGTACTCGGAGACAAGGTCGTTCATGTTGGACTCGGCCTCGGTGAACTCCATCTCGTCCATCCCCTCACCAGTGTACCAGTGAAGGAAGGCCTTCCTCCTGAACATGGCGGTGAACTGCTCGGAGACCCTCTTGAACATCTCCTGGATGCAGGTGTTGTTCCCGACGAAGCAGGTCGACATCTTCAAACCCTTGGGGGGGATGTCGCAGATGGAGGACTTGATGTTGTTGGGGATCCACTCCACGAAGTAGCTGGAGTTCTTGTTCTGAACGTTGAGCATCTGCTCGTCCACCTCCTTGGTGGAGATCCTTCCACGGAACATCTGGCAGGCCGTGAGGTACCTCCCGTGGCGGGGGTCAGACGCGCACATCATGTTCTTCGCGTCGAACGACTGCTGCGTCAGCTCGGGGACCGTGAGGGCACGGTACTGCTGCGAGCCACGCGAGGTCAGGGGGGCGAACCCGACCAAGAAGAAGTGAAGCCTGGGGAAGGGGATCAAGTTCACAGCCAGCTTCCTGAGGTCCGCGTTCAGCTGACCAGGGAAACGGAGGCAGCAGGTCACCCCAGACATCACAGCGGACACCAAGTGGTTCAGGTCCCCGAAGGTGGGGGTCGTGAGCTTCAGGGTACGGAAGCAGATGTCGTACAGGGCCTCGTTGTCGATCATCACGCACTCGTCGGCGTTCTCCACAAGCTGGTGGATGGAGAGGGTCGCGTTGTAGGGCTCCACAACGGTGTCCGACACCTTGGGAGAGGGGATCACGGAGAAGGTGATCATCATCCTGTCGGGGTACTCCTCACGGAGCTTCGAGATGAGGAGGGTCCCCATACCGGACCCGGTACCACCACCGAGGGAGTGGGACAGCTGGAATCCCTGAAGGCAGTCGCACGACTCCGCTTCCTTCCTGCACACGTCGAGGACAGAATCGATGAGCTCAGCACCCTCGGTGTAGTGACCCTTGGCCCAGTTGTTACCGGCCCCGGTCTGACCGAAGACGAAGTTGTCGGGGCGGAAGATCTGCCCGTAGGGACCAGCCCTCACAGAGTCCATCGTTCCGGGCTCCAAATCCATCAACACGGCACGCGGCACGTACCTCCCACCCGTCGCCTCGTTGAAGTACACGTTGATCCTCTCAAGCTGCAGGTCAGAGTCCCCCTGGTAGGTACCGGTAGGGTCCACACCGTGCTCATCGGACACAACCTCCCAGAACTTCGAACCGATCTGGTTACCGCACTGACCTGCCTGGATGGAGACGATCTCTCTCATTTTATTACTTTTTTTTTTTTTTAAAACGCTGTATGTTGATACTAAAAGTGCTGCAGGGGTAGACAACATATAGAAAGATAAAAAAGAGACCTTTAAATAAAAGGGTACCCAAAAATGGGTATTGAACGTAAATTAAATGAGAGCTGTCAGTTGGCCTCCTAGTGCCCTGCCCTCGTACAGTATACGGGGGCGTTGAAGGGCTCGAGGGGAGGTGCTGAAACTTTCAACATATAACTTAATGGGGAACAACGGTCCACCGAAGAGGGAGAAAAAAAAAAGCAGAGAAAAAGGTTTTGTCAACATTCTAGTAGGGCTGCCTTGATCTAGTAATAGACCCCGTCGGAGGCTATGCTGGCATGGAAACGCGTTTCGATGCATTTTTTGAAAAAAAGGGAAACGGAAACGGATACGGATACGGAAACGTTTCCTTATGTTTCCTTAAGAAGGAAACGCGTTTCCATAAGAATTTTGAAAAGTATGGAAACGGAAACGGGAACGGAAACGGAAACGTTTCCACGTTTCCTGCCAGCATAGGTCGGAGGGGGGTGGCCCAAAGTGACAAAAAAAAAAGAAGAAGAAAAGAAAAAGGGGGGGAAAAAAAAGAAACTATTTCTTAGCGATTGTGGCGCTGTGCATCAGCAATGTATGCAACGAATAGTTCACGGTAACCTACAAGATATAATATCGTACGAGCAATGAAAAAAAAGAGGAAAATAAAAAAAAGAGAGGCAGGTTTTTTCCCTCTCTTCCTCTTTTTTTTTTTTTAAGTTGGTAAAAATGCGTCACATTTCGATACAGCCACCGCAAGAAGTATTCCACTGACCGTTACACGTTGCCATGCTAGATAGCAACGAATATCTGTTTCAGCAGGGATTACGGCGAAGAAGTGTGGGAGAGCTCTTTTTCTCGGGAAAGAAGGAGCTTTTTGTTAAGTTTTAATACTGTTACAAATTCTGGAATGAAGAAAGGGGTGCAACGATCTGGAGTGTTTAGTTGCTGATCTTGACGCATTGTGGGGCGTAGTGGCACCAAGACAAGCACCTCGCCCAGTGCGAGTTCTGCTGGTAGCACGACAGACCAGCCTCGCAGCAGTTGGGGTTCGTGAGGCATCCTTGGTACGTACCAAGTCTGCGGGCGCAGGTGTCGGGAGAAGGCGGGCTGTTCCCGCTGCTAGAACTGCTGCTGCTAGAGCTGCTTGAACTGCTGCTGCTAGAGCTGCTTCCACTGCTGCTGGAACTGCTGCTGCTCGAGCTAGAACTGCTGCTGCTGCTGCCGGAGCTAGAACTGCTGCTGCTGCTGCTGCTCGAGCTAGAACTACCACCACCGCTGCTGCTGGAGCTGCTTGAACCACTGCTGCTGGAGCTACTGCTGCCTCCACTGCTGGAGCTGCTGCTGCTTGAACTGGAGCTAGAACTAGAGCTGCTGCTGCCACTGCCTGGGGTAGGGGGGGTCGGAGGTGTTGGGGTCGGAACAGGAGCCGGCACCGTTCCCGCCATGTCAGGGCACCACGTCGACCAGTTCCACTCGCAAGTGCTCTTGCTCCCCCCACCTCCCCAGCAGGGGTCAGACCACCCCCCAGTCCTGAAGCATGGCTCCTTCTTATCAATGCAAACCTGACACTGCGCCACAGTCTGTCCGGAGACACTAGCCGCGAGCAGCAGCAATGCAACAATCATTTTCATCATTCTGACCGAACCTAAGCTACAAGGGTGGGGTTAAAAGGGAATGGCAATTAAAACGAGATAATATAGGTTTCAGCAAGACATCACAAAAGGATGAACGCCTTTCTAAAAGGTGTTCCAAATAAAAGGAAGGTGGTATAAAAATACTTTTGCATCAAGGGTGGACCAATATCCACCGCTCGACATTCGTACCTTTGCACCCATAATGGACCAGCTAGAGATGAATAGGGTGGAAGATAGAGAAGGCCGTCTTTGGAGACCACATGAAAGGATGAAACAATCACGATCACGATTTGTGGTGGTGACGACGAACATTCGGATATATTAATTATTATTATTATCATTATTTTCCCCTTCACACATTCAAAGCTTTGTCGCGACCACAGCCTTGATCTTCCCATCCTCAATGGTGAAGGTTTCCTTCGCCTTCAGTGTGAGGAGCAGCATCTTCGCCTTCATCGTGCGGGTGAACTGCTTCCCGTCGGCGGACGCTTCGGGCTCCGAATGCCCGTAGAAGTCAGGCATGTCACTCAGAAGCTGCTTCCTCAAGGCCCCCTTCCCATTCGCCTCAAACTTCGGGTTCTTGAAGTGCACGTCTTCCGTCATCAAGCTCAGCATCCCGTCAACGTCCTTCGACTTCGTGAACTTCGTGTACTGCGCGATAACCTCCATGTTTGCGATTGGTGTTTGTGGGGCTGCAGATGGGGGTGGGGGGGTTTGCATTTAAAGAATGCTTTTGCTGCCAAAAAATAAAATAAATCAATAAAAGTAAAACCAGGGGGGGGGGGGGTAAGTACCTCACTCTTGCTTGTGACGAGGGGGACAGGGTGGGTGGGGGGTTAGAAACTATATAAAAAGAGGGCTGCAAAAGCCGTAGCTGTTGCTATCCACTCTTTCTCTTGTTTCAAAATCAAAGATAAGTTTAAAGACGGGGGAAGAGGAGGGACTCTTTCCTCCTCGAAAAAAACAACTTTTTTATCTACAATTGCGGGGGGGGGGGGGGGGGGATAAAGAAAAATAAAAGGGCACAGAGAGGGCTTATTTCCCAGGGAACTGAGCGTTCTTCTGCTGCTCAAGGAGTTCCTGGAACTTCTGCTTGAAGTGAGCGGAGTGGTCCCTCATCTTCTTGTTGAACTTGTCGGTGTGCTCCTTGATCATCTTCTCGAACTTGTCGTAGTGCTCCTTCATCTCAGGCGACAGGGTCGACTCGTCGGGCTTGTCCGCGAAGAACTTCTTGTTCTGCTCCTCCATCTTCTTGCTGAACTCGGCATCGAGGCGGTCGAGCTTGTCGCTGAACTCCTGGTACGTGGTGCACATCTTTCTCTTTTTTCTCTTTTTTTTTCTCTTGCTTTGTTGTTTGTAAGTAGCAGCCCTGGAAAGAAAAATAAGAAAAATATGAATAAGTAAATAAATAGAAGGAATAAAAAACAAAAATAGAAGCAAGATGTAGATCTATCTGCACTCGAGACAACATTATGAGCTTCACGAGCTCCCGCCGACCCAACAGCACACGGGAGAGTGATTCAGCAGCTCCTTCACATGTGTCCAAAATATTCTGAGAGGGAGAGAGAGAGAGAGGAAGGAGAATTCAGTTAGATAGAAGACCTAACAATAGAAAGAGGGAGAGTTCTTACAGCTTCTTTGCGGTTTTCCCTTCATATAAGGTGGTGCAAAGGAAAGGGCTATTAAAACAAGACAAAAAAAAAAGGAGTTAGCTGAACTAATTTAAAGAGTTTAAAAGGGTTCAAATAGAAAGAGGAGGAGAAGATGAAGACAAGATAAGTATATTCGGAGTAGGAGGAGGAACTAGACCAAATGAAATTAAAAAAGTATGCAAACTGTCCTTGAAGGGAACCTGCAGTATGTGACAGGATCGCCGCACGACAAAACAACTCATCTAGGAAAGAAAATGCTGGACGGCAAACTGTCCGGGTTTTGTCGCATTCGGGAGTGTGTCCGTCCGGCATTTTTCCGTTCGGCATTAAAATTTTCTTGGACCCTACGCACTGTGCCTATCCTACCAGCCCCTATGTAAACAAGTTAACTTTTTTGTTTTACAGTAATAAAGAAGAGAGAGAACACTAAAAAAAAGGAGAAAGGACAAATCTTTGTAAGACGTCCCCTCCCCTCTTTGATATAGAAAACCAGCAATGTTATATATGGAAGGCAATGAGGTTTCCTTTTCACGTTGGAGAGATAAGAAAGTTATGAAACACGTGTCAGTGGCTAGCCCCTTTCTATTAACGAAGGGGTGTAAGCAAACACACACACAAGTTTCTTTCTTTCTTTCCTTCATCTTTTTTTTTAATTTCATCTTCTTTCAGCGGGCTCCAGATGGGGGAGCGAAGCACGTGCATGTCTTGGGAACACCCGTCCCCCCGTTGTTGGGGCCACTCGGCTTCTTGCACATGGGTCTGTCGAGGCAGCCCTTCGAGGCGTCGTAGTGGCACTGCGAGGAAGCCCCACAAGCCGCCTCGTCCTGTTTGAGCGAGCACTGCTCCCCCGCCGTGACCACGAAAACAACGAAGTGGAGGAGGTCCTTGGTGATGGGGACTTCCACGGGAGGTGCCCCTGCCGCCACCTCCAGCTTGAAGATCGCAGTCGGGAGGGGCTTCCTGTCGGAGGGTGCCCCAGGGAAGGTGGGGACGTACTTCGGACCACAGCTGCCTGCCTCGAAGCCTGCGTTCAGAAGCCCCTGCGGAAGACCCCCGTTCCTAGTGCTGCTGCACGGGGGGCAGTTGTGGAGCACCACGTAGAAGGTGCAAGGGTCGCTCGCCTGGTTTGCAGGGCAGGTCACCTTCAAGGACATCCCCTTCCTTCCGTGTGCTCCCATGTGCGCCGTCGACCCCGCCAGCCACGAGGGTATCCCCGTCCACATCTGCCCGCTCACGTCGTCCTTCACAACAGAAGAAGACCCTTGTTGTCCCCCCGCAGCTGCAAGCGGCAGCGTCATCGCCATCACAACAGGGTCTTGATCCGCCGCCGGTGGCACCTTCACCGTCACCAAAGCAGGGCCCCCAACAAGCTCCACCATAGGGGCGGCGGCGGAGGGACACTTTGCTGAGATGTCGTAGATCTCGAGGCTCTTCCCGAGGCCGCTGAGGAAGAGGTGGTCTCCTTCCACAAGGAGCGCGAGGACCATCGCAACCTCGTCCTTCGCGAGGAGAGTGAAGGTCCCCGTTGTCGCTGTCTCCTCCAGCACAAAGACGCCGTCGCCGCCCGTCCCTCGACACGCAAGGTACAACCTCGACCCGCGGAAGTGCATGTCTTGGCAGTTGGTCGCCTCGGTTGGGGCGTTCAACGGTTGCTGGGAAAGCGAGGCAGCGTCGGCCTTCCAAAGCTGGTCGGACACCTGGCTCACGTACAGAGAACCCTCATGGTACACAATCCGCCCAAAGCCGAAGTCGGGGATGGCCTTCATCGCGTGGAGCGACGGGTTCGCAGGATCCGACACGAGGAAAGTGCTGATCCTCCAGTGGGACGTGGAGGCCTTCGCTGCGTACACCTTCCCGTCGTGGTGGACCATGTCCATCGTCTCCAGGGAATCGGTTTCCGTTGTGAGTGCTGGTGTGTACATCCCCACCAGGTTCAAGGACCCTTTCGTGAGCACGTAGAAGGACTCCAGTCGAGTCATCTCGTTCATGTAAGCAACGTAGATGTGGTGGGCCGACTCCGCAATCCCACGGTCATTCCTACGGTTCGCGTCTTGTGGGGCGAAGGTGTTCAACACTGCAGGGACCGCAGGATTCTGCAGGGTGTACACAACCATTGCGTGGCGCCAAGCAACGTACAGCAGGTCCCCACTCACCAGTACAGCACGTGCATTACCGTGGGCCCCTTTCGGGATCTCCCCCAACTCCACCGGGTTCGCCTTGTCCGCCACATCCACAACCCTCACCTTCCCCCCCAGCTCTGTCCCATACACATAATCTCCGAACGACGTCAAGTCCATCATCGCATCAAGAGCCCCCGGTCCTGTTTTCCCAACAAAAACAAGCTCCATGGGGGTACATCCTCCGGACGAGATCTCGTAGACCTGGAGGGTTTTCCCGAGGCCGCTGAGGAAGAGGTGGTCTCCTTCCACAAGGAGCGCGAGGACCATCGCATCCTCGTCCTTCGCGAGGAGAGTGAAGGTCCCCGTTGTCGCTGTCTCCTCCAGCACAAAGACGCCGTCGCCGCCCGTCCCTCGACACGCAAGGTACAACCTCGACCCGCGGAAGTGCATGTCTTGGCAGTTGGTCGCCTCGGTTGGGGCGTTCAACGGTTGCTGGGAAAGCGAGGCAGCGTCGGCCTTCCAAAGCTGGTCGGACACCTGGCTCACGTACAGAGAACCCTCATGGTACACAATCCGCCCAAAGCCGAAGTCGGGGATGGCCTCCATCGCGTGGAGCGACGGGTTCGCAGGATCCGACACAAGGAAAGTGCTGATCCTCCAGTGGGACACGGAGGCCCTCGTTGCGTACACCTTCCCGTCGTGGTGGACCATGTCCATCGTCTCCAGGGAATCGGTTTCCGTTGTGAGTGTCGGTGTGTACATCCCCACCAGGTTCAAGGATCCCTTCGTGAGCACGTAGAAGGACTCCAGGCGAGTCATCTTGTTCATGTAAGCAACGTAGATGTGGTGGGCCGACTCCGCAATCCCACGGTCATTCCCACGGTCCGCGTCTTGTGGGGCGAAGGTGTTCAGCGCTGCAGGGACCGCAGGATTCTGCAGGGTGTACACAACCATTGCGTGGCGCCAAGCAACGTACAGCAGGTCCCCACTCACCAGCACACCACGCGCCTTCCCGCGGGCTCCTCTCGGGATCTCCCCCAACTCCACCGGGTTCGCCTTGTCCGCCACATCCACAATCTTCAAATTCCCCCCCAGCTCCGCCCCGTACACATAATCTCCTAACGACGCCATGTCCACCATCGCATCAAGAGCCTGCCCCGGTCCTGTCCCTGCCCCTAGCTTCTTGAGACCCTGGCTTCCCACGCAGAGAGCTGCGAACAGCAACATCTTCAACATCAGCATCTTTTCTGTCTTCTTTTTTTTCTTTTGGCGTTTGTCGCTTTTTTTCTCTTTTTTCAGTTAAAAAACCTGTGGTGGAAAGTTGCGATCAAAGGACCATAAGAAAAGGATTAACAATATTCAAAGAAAATAGGAAAAAGTAGCAACAAGAGGCCATAATAAGTATATAAAAAAAGGGGGCTGCAAAGACATAGCCTTGCTCCACTATTTTCTTTGTTTCAAAATCAAACGTTGGGTGACAACTCGGCCGTTGAAAGAAGATAAAAAAAAAAGATAAATTTAAAATAAAAAGAAGAAACACACAAGAAATAAAAGCGCAGGTAAGACACGTTCATAAAGACAAAGAGAAAGAAAGAAAAAAAGGGGGGTGTTCAATCGCTACTGTCAATGGTCAAGGAAAGAAAAAGGAGACATAAATTAGAGGAAAGATCTTTTTTCTTTTTTTCTCCTGCTTCTACTTCCTGAGGGTGAGCTTGGTGCCCTTGGGGGCGGAAGCGATGCTGCTGCAGATGTTCTCGAAGTAGGTGCCCTGGGTGTCCTGCTCGCACTGCCCGGTGGGCTGGGTGGAGGAGATGGCGAAGCCGCTGCAGTCGGCGGAGACGAGGTACTCCTTCATGACGAGGCCGGAGGCGTCGCAGGCGGAGATCATGGCAGAGCCACCGCCGGTGACGGGGAGGCACTGACCGATGGGGAAGGAGTGCGACTGGCAGCCCGAGGTGCACCCCGAGTCGGTGCAGGTCTTCTGGGTGAAGGTCCCCGAGGGGGAGGGGGGAGTCGGGCCAGGCGGCGAGGGCGGGGTCGGGCCCGATCCGGACACCTTCGAGGTGCAGGGGGAGTTGTTCAAGAGGCACTGGTTGGACCCCCTGGCGAGCCTGATGTACCCGTTCTCACCCCACGACGCCCCCCAAGAGTTCTTCACGATCCAGTAGTCCGTCGCGAAACCCACAATCAGCACACCGTGGTCCAGCTGCCTGCTGATGCAGTTCGACATCACACCCCCGGTGTATGTCTGCCACGAGGTCGCGTCCACGGCGATGGAGAGGGGGCCGTTCGTCGACACCCAGGTCGCCATGTCGTCCTCGTTGTGCGCGATGTCCTGGTGTCCGGAGATGGTCGCCCCCACAGCCTTCGACCCCACGTCCTGGCACGACCCGCTGTTCCCGCCACCCGAGGTGTACGGGTACGAGGCCTCCGTTACGATCTGCCCGTTGTGCGCAGACAGCAGCCACTCGAAGGCGTTGTCCATGAGACCGCCGTCGCAGCCGTCGTCGTTCTTGTCGCACGAGACAAGCTCCTGCTCCGAGAGGGAGGTCAGGGTGTTGCCGGCAAGGAACCACTGACCCTCGATGCCACCAGTGGTGGAGAATGCCCAGCAGCTGTTGTTGTTTAATATTATTATTTTTTTTCTTTTATTTTTTTTCTTTTCTTTTTTTTTTTTTTTTGTAAATGTCTCTTTTTTTTTTTTTTTTTTTCTTTTCCTTATTTCTTTTGTTTCCCTTCCATACCTCCCGCACTGCTCCTGGTTCTTCACGTGGGTCACAGCCCCCTTGGTCCTCCAGTCCACAGGGGTCGCGGTCAAACCCTCGAACATCCTGGGAGGGCTCTTCTTCGAGGGAACCTGCAGGTTGTGGTGCACCTTGAACTCCTCTGCCGACAGGTCGCTGAAGGCGTTCATCCCGAAGGTCGCCTTGGGGTTGGACTCCTCGAACATCGCTGCCTTCAACATGTTCTTCTTGAAGATGGCCCTCCTGTGCGCCTCGTCGGAGCCGGTGTACTTCTTGTTGTAGGTCTCCTTGAAGTTCTTCCAAAGGAGCGCTTCGTTGGCCTTAATGTACGAGGCAGGCAGACCTGCCGTCGCCGAGGCAAGGCAGAGGAGCGCAAGGCTGGTCTTCATCTTTTCAAGTCCCTGTTTTCGCATTGATTGGAAGAAGGGAGTTGAAGATCAACTTAAAAAAAAAAAAAAAAAAAAAAAAAAAAAACAATAATATTAATAAGTTCGACACTCAAGGCTAGCGCTTTCGCGCTCACCCGTTTGTCTTGCAGTTTTCAAAAAAGAAAACGAAAAGAAATAAAAGAGAGAAAGACAGGGACTCCAAAGGTCTAAACAACATCATTGCTAACCCACTTTTCCCCCTTTCACTTTTGCGTGATTCTTAACTCGTGTAGAATGGAACTGTTGTATATGTGAAATGCTATGCACTGTCATCACACGAAGTACTGAATAAAGAGGGCTGCAAAAGCCGTAGCTGTTGCTATCCACTCTTTCTCTTGTTTCAAAATCAAAGATAAGTTTAAAGACGGGGGAAGAGGAGGGACTCTTTCCTCCTCAAAAAAAAAATAAAATACTTTTTATCTACAATTGCGGGGGAGGGGGGGATAAAGAAAAATAAAAGGGCACAGAGAGGGCTTATTTCCCAGGGAACTGAGCGTTCTTCTGCTGCTCAAGGAGTTCCTGGAACTTCTGCTTGAAGTGAGCGGAGTGGTCCCTCATCTTCTTGTTGAACTTGTCGGTGTGCTCCTTGATCATCTTCTCGAACTTGTCGTAGTGCTCCTTCATCTCAGGCGACAGGGTCGACTCGTCGGGCTTGTCCGCGAAGAACTTCTTGTTCTGCTCCTCCATCTTCTTGCTGAACTCGGCATCGAGGCGGTCGAGTTTGTCGCTGAACTCCTGGTACGTGGTGCACATCTTTTTCTTTTTTTTTTTTTTTTTTTTTTTTTTTTTTTTGGTTGTTTAAAGGTTGTTTGTGTTGTGTGGCCCTTTTTGTTGTCTTATTTTGGAAAGAAGAACGATTCATAGAAAACACAAAATATAAACGGATTCATTTTTCTCTTTTCCTTCCCCCTTCCTGTCCCTGACGGCGCCAAAGGATATTCAACGGCCTGAGAGGTCGTCCGAAGGTTCAGAAGGGGGAAAGGAGAAAGGGAGAGAGGGAGGGAAAGTTTAAAAAAGTCGATGCAAACTCCGCGCGAGAGCCGCAGGCCAAAAAAAAAAAAAAAAAAAAAAAAAAGAAAGAATAAGAAAAGTCGGAGTGTATATTTTCTTAGAAAAGGGGGCCTTCTTGTCGAGTGCATGCTGGTCACACCACAAAAAAAAAGGTCTGTTTTATTTTTTTTTTTTTTCATTTTTCAAAAATAGAAAAAAGCCGCCATTTCCACGTAAAAACGATTTTCGCCTTTCATAAAAGGAAGCAGGGAAGACAGACAGAGGCAACAACCCGTTGCCGTCTGTTGTCGTGTTAAGGAAGAAAGAAATTGAAAACAAAAAAAGATAATAAAAGAAAAGAGAATTTAAAAAAAAAAAAAAGCAATCGAGGGAGAAGAATACCAGAGGGGGGGGGGGGGGGGGGGTTGAGCAAAAGACGATTGTCACAAAAGGGAAAAGAGAAAGGGTCACACATCATGGGTGAGACAGAAAAAAAAGAAGGGAAGCCAAAAAAATAAAATAAAATAAAAGAAAGTGATGAAGGAAAGCAGCTGTCCCCTGGGAATACGGGTCCACAGGGAGGAGAACACAGACATGTTGCGTAGCGAAAGACAAAGGCGTGACTCAGAGTCACGAAAGGTCACCCTCGCCTCACATTGCTGTGCCTCTTCAGATGGTGTGGTTCATTTGTTTTGTTTTATTTATTTTTTTGTTTTTCCTTTTAAAAAACTTTTGGCTTGTCATCCTTCATTTTTTTTTTCTTCTCATTTCTTCAATCCTCGTTTCATTTTAACATTTTTAGTTTTTTTTTTTCCATCACCCGATGAGCTTGCACTGAGAGGCAACGTCGCAAGTCACCCTGCACTGGGCGTACCACTGGCTCTGCTGGTAGCAACGGCTCGGTGCCTCACAGCAAGAGGGTGACGACAGGCAGCTTCCCCACTCCGCGATCTTGGGACCAGAGCAGGTGCCCGCAGGAGAAGGCGGGTTCGTGGGGACAGGTGTGGGAACAGGGGTCGACACGGGAACAGTGGACCCACCTGCTGGGGTGGGTGTGGGTGTGGGGGTGGGTGCAGGTGTGGGAACAGGTGTCACGGTGGTGGTACTGCCACCGTTTCCATTGCCACTGCTGCTGCCACCATTACCACCACCAAAGTTGTTGCTGGCACCGTTGAAGTCAAGGTCGATGGCGTTGTAGAAGCTGGCAGAGGTGTCACCGACATCCCAGACTGCAAGGACCACGTGGTAGCCGCTCCTGGTCGGGACCGTGCAGGAGTGGGTCACCCCAGAGAGAGGAGGCTGCTACATCTCCCCGTCCACCGTGCAGAAGGGGGTCCCCTCCAAGGTCTCCCTCCCGAGAGGGTCCACCCCGTTCCACCCTTCCTTCGTGATGAAGTACCTCCAGTCCCGCGTCACGTGGTTCGCCCTGAAGGCCCACGTGAAGTCCATCGCCCCGCTGCTCACAGAGGTCTTCGCCCACCTCGTCGTCGACTGCTCGTTCAGGGGCGCCCAGGTGTCCACCCCGGCCGCAGCCACCGTCCCGTCCGCAGGGCCCGTCTCGGGGTACCGGTCCTTCCCCTCCACGCTCTGCGGCTCGTACTGCACCGCCCCGCAGTTCGTGTTCCTCTTCTGGTTGCACGACCAGCTCCTCGACGACGGGGTCACCACGTAGCCGTGCCCCTGTGCTGAGGCGAACAGGGCGGTCACGCAGACAACAGAGCGCAGCATCATTTCTTTGTTGTTGTTTTTTTTTTTTTTTAAAGTGTTTTGGGGTTACAAAAACCTGGGTGCGTTGAGAGGTGGTTTTGTTAGATGGAAGTGTGTCTCGAGAGAAAAGAAAGAAGAAAGGAAAAAAAGGAACAGCAAGGTCGCATCCAGCATTCTAGAAAAGGAAAAGAACACCAACACAAACAGAAGTGGTATGAAGGATACTTCTGCATCAAAAATACTATTGCATCAAGGGTGGACCAATATCCACCGCTCGACATTCGTACCTTTGCACCCATAATGGACCAGCTAGAGATGAATAGGGTGGAAGATAGAGAAGGCCGTCTTTGGAGACCACATGAAAGGATGAAACAATCACGATCACGATTTGTGGTGGTGACGACGAACATTCGGATATATTAATTATTATTATTATCATTATTTTCCCCTTCACACATTCAAAGCTTTGTCGCGACCACAGCCTTGATCTTCCCATCCTCAATGGTGAAGGTTTCCTTCGCCTTCAGTGTGAGGAGCAGCATCTTCGCCTTCATCGTGCGGGTGAACTGCTTCCCGTCGGCGGACGCTTCGGGCTCCGAATGCCCGTAGAAGTCAGGCATGTCACTCAGAAGCTGCTTCCTCAAGGCCCCCTTCCCATTCGCCTCAAACTTCGGGTTCTTGAAGTGCACGTCTTCCGTCATCAAGCTCAGCATCCCGTCAACGTCCTTCGACTTCGTGAACTTCGTGTACTGCGCGATAACCTCCATGTTTGCGATTGGTGTTTGTGGGGCTGCAGATGGGGGTGGGGGGGTTTGCATTTAAAGAATGCTTTTGCTGCCAAAAAATAAAATAAATCAATAAAAGTAAAACCAGGGGGGGGGGGGGTAAGTACCTCACTCTTGCTTGTGACGAGGGGGACAGGGTGGGTGGGGGGTTAGAAACTATATAAAAAGAGGGCTGCAAAAGCCGTAGCTGTTGCTATCCACTCTTTCTCTTGTTTCAAAATCAAAGATAAGTTTAAAGACGGGGGAAGAGGAGGGACTCTTTCCTCCTCGAAAAAAACAACTTTTTTATCTACAATTGCGGGGGGGGGGGGGGGGATAAAGAAAAATAAAAGGGCACAGAGAGGGCTTATTTCCCAGGGAACTGAGCGTTCTTCTGCTGCTCAAGGAGTTCCTGGAACTTCTGCTTGAAGTGAGCGGAGTGGTCCCTCATCTTCTTGTTGAACTTGTCGGTGTGCTCCTTGATCATCTTCTCGAACTTGTCGTAGTGCTCCTTCATCTCAGGCGACAGGGTCGACTCGTCGGGCTTGTCCGCGAAGAACTTCTTGTTCTGCTCCTCCATCTTCTTGCTGAACTCGGCATCGAGGCGGTCGAGTTTGTCGCTGAACTCCTGGTACGTGGTGCACATCTTTTTCTTTTTTTTTTTTTTTTTTTTTTTTTTTTTTTTTTTTTGGTTGTTTAAAGGTTGTTTGTGTTGTGTGGCCCTTTTTGTTGTCTTATTTTGGAAAGAAGAACGATTCATAGAAAACACAAAATATAAACGGATTCATTTTTCTCTTTTCCTTCCCCCTTCCTGTCCCTGACGGCGCCAAAGGATATTCAACGGCCTGAGAGGTCGTCCGAAGGTTCAGAAGGGGGAAAGGAGAAAGGGAGAGAGGGAGGGAAAGTTTAAAAAAGTCGATGCAAACTCCGCGCGAGAGCCGCAGGCCAAAAAAAAAAAAAAAAAAAAAAAAAAAGAAAGAATAAGAAAAGTCGGAGTGTATATTTTCTTAGAAAAGGGGGCCTTCTTGTCGAGTGCATGCTGGTCACACCACAAAAAAAAAGGTTCAGAAGGGGGAAAGGAGAAAGGGAGAGAGGGAGGAAGGGAGGGGAAAGTATAAAAAAGAAGACTTGAACTGTATATTCTTAAAAGGGTACCTTCGTCCAGTGCAATGCAGGTCTGCACGCAACCACAAAAGAAGGTCACCCTCTTATTTGTTCTTTTTTTAAAGCCGCCACTTCCACGTAAAGACGATTATCACCTTTCATAAAAGGAAGCAGGGAAGACAGACAGAGGCAACAACCCGTTGCCGTCTGTTGTCGTGTTAAGGAAGAAGTGAAACTTGAAACAAACAAAAGGGGAAAACCATTTAAGGGTATCTGCGGTATGTCGCAGAAGGCTTAAATAATAAAGGTAAAAAAAAAAGGGAAACAAACGAGAGAGAAGATATGTCAGAGGAGGGGTTGTGTTTGGTTTTAAACAAAAGAAAAATACGATTGCCACAAAGGGGAGAAGGGAAAGGGGGCACATCAAACAAGAATCGTTGTGAAAGAAGAAGGAGAAAAAAAAAGAAAGAGGAAAGCATCATATGTGGGTCCACAGCGAAGAGAACACACAGACAGGTAAGCAGAGAGGTGGCGTGACTCGGAGTCACGAAAGGCCCACGCCTTTGCTTGATTTCTTGTGGTTCTCTTCTTGGTTGCCATCCTTTCTTTTTTTTCCCTTCGATTTCGGTTCATTTTAATGTTTGTTTTTTTTCTTGTTTGTTTGTTTCTTTTTCTTGTTTTTTTTTGCCAGCTCCTCAGCACCATCACCCGATGAGCTTGCACTGAGAGGCAACGTCGCACTTCACCCTGCACTGGGCGTACCACTGGCTCTGCTGGTAGCAACGGCTCGGTGCCTCACAGCAAGAGGGTGACGACAGGCAGCTTCCCCACTCCGCGATCTTGGGACCAGAGCAGGTGCCCGCGGGAGGGGGCAGGTTCGTGGGGACGGTTGCGGTGGTGGTACTGCTGCCGCTGTTGCTGCTGCTGGTGGTGGTGGTACTGCCACCACTGCTGCTGCTGCTGCTGCCACTGCTGGTGGTGGTGGTACTGCCACCAGTGTTGCTGCTGCTGCTGCTGGTACTACCACCACCACTGCTGCTGCTGGTACTGCCACTGCTGGTGGTGGTGGTGGTACTGCCACCACTGTTGCTGCTGCTGCTGCCACCATTACCACTACCAAAGTTGTTGCTGGCACCGTTGAAGTCAAGGTCGATGGCGTTGTAGAAGCTGGCAGAGGTGTCACCGACATCCCAGACTGCAAGGACCACGTGGTAGCCGCTCCTGGTCGGGACCGTGCAGGAGTGGGTCACCCCAGAGAGAGGAGGCTGCTGCATCTCCCCGTCCACCGTGCAGAAGGGGGTCCCCTCCAAGGTCTCCCTCCCGAGAGGGTCCACCCCGTTCCACCCTTCCTTCGTGATGAAGTACCTCCAGTCCCGCGTCACGTGGTTCGCCCTGAAGGCCCACGTGAAGTCCATCGCCCCGCTGCTCACAGAGGTCTTCGCCCACCTCGTCGTCGACTGCTCGTTCAGGGGCGCCCAGTTGTCCTTCCCAGCAGCAGCCACCGTCCCGTCCGCAGGGCCCGTCTCGGGGTACCGGTCCTCCCCCTCCACGCTCTGCGGCTCGTACTGCACCGCCCCGCAGTTCGTGTTCCTCTTCTGGTTGCACGACCAGCTCCTCGACGACGGGGTCACCACGTAGCCGTGCCCCTGTGCTGAGGCGAACAGGGCGGTCACGCAGACAACAGAGCGCAGCATCATTTCTTTGTTGTTGTTTTTTTTTTTTTTTAAAGTGTTTTGGGGTTACAAAAACCTGGGTGCGTTGAGGTGGATAGGAAAGGAGAAGGAATAAAAGGAAATAAAGAAGCCCCTCCCTCAATTCTGTACCAAAGCAAAGGAGCAAAATACAGAAAGGGGGTGAGATAGGGGGTGAGTGAAGAAAAAAAGAGAACATCTTCAACATCAGCAGCTTTTCTCTTTCGTTCTTTTTATTTTATTTTTTTTCGGACAAGAACTGTAGCAAATGGCTAAGAGGAGAAGGGGAAGAAGAAAAAGTTGGTGGTTGATGCACACCAACCAAGTTAGGGAGAAGCCAAAAGCAAAAACAAAAACAAAAGGAGTATGCTGCACACCTTGGAGGAAGAAATAAATATTTCAAAAAAAAGAAGAAGAAACCCCATTGATCTTCCAGGATAGCCTGTGGAAGTATGGAACCAAATGAAATGAAATGAAGACCCTCCAGCGCACACACATATCGGAAAAAAATAAGAAAATCAAAAAACGGAGAGAAATAAAAGAGCGAAAGAAAGAAAGGAAGGAAAAAACCCCCAACAAAGATAGTGGGGAAGAACTTGGTGTTTTTGAGATTTAAGATTTAGTGACTCATCGGAAATTTAAACATCACACAAAAGAGAAGCGAAAAAGAAGTGTTTTATTTTTCTTTTTTTTTCATTTTATTGTTTGAGGAGGATGTCAGAGCAGCCCTGCTGCTTGCAGACCTCTTCCAGATTGGAGGCGTTGCTCTCGCAGGAGAGACCCTTTGCATGCATCCTGCCCAGAACAGTCGACTCGGAGAGGTAGAAGTTCGCGAAGGGTGTCATGAAGTCCTCGGAGATGCTCTTCTCGCAGAGCCCCGTCTTCATGAGGGCTGCCCGCCAGTTTTGCACCTTCGGGTAGCCGTGAGCAAAGTCGTAGCCGGTCTTCTCCTTGATGATCTGTGTTCGGTGCAGCAAAGGAAGCCAGGTCATGTCCACTGTGCTCACGGTGTCGCTGTTGAAGAACTCCGCCCCCCCAAGCACCTTCTCCACCTTCGCAAAGGCCGTCGCTATCTTCATCGTCCGCTCCCTCAACGTCTCCCCGTCACTGCTGGACTGCGCCCCGCACTGCGGCATGTAGTTCTTGCTCCCGAGGTACCCCCAAGCCCTGTTCTGCGCCCTCTGCACGAGGCTCAGGTCCGGCTGCAGGGCAGGGTAAGCCTCCTCGATGTACTCCGCGATCGCCTCCGACTCGAACAGCACCTCCTCCTTCTCGGTCACAAGCAGCGGCACCTGCCCGTTGGGCGAGATGTCCAAAAACCACTGCGGCTTCTCCTTCAGGTTGATGTACTCCACAACGTAAGGGGTCTTCTTCGCCTCCAGCAGGGCCGTGATCCGCTGAACGAAGGGGCAGATCTTGAAGCTGATCACTTTTAACACCGGCATTTTGCTTCTTTTTTTTTTTGTTTGTTTTTTGTTTTTCTTTTTTTATGGTGGTCTACTTTAAAGAACGTTTCCCATTAGGATATAGTTTGTTGTGTTTTGCAGGTAAGCGGTACTCATAATCCCACTTAGGGCCACTCTTGCGAGAAAGAAACCCTAAGGTCATTGACCGACGAATTCGAAAGCAAGCTTCTAATATCCTAAATTCCTGGTTCAAGACGTGCTTCCTTTTTCTTCGGAAAGAATGCTGTTGACGGGTGGCTGGGGAGACGGCGTTAGCTGCATGAAAAAAAGCGAGTGTGGGGAATAAAATAGAAACAAGTAAAAGCGTTAAAAATCGAGAGAAAGGGAGAAGGAGGAGGAGGAGGAGAAGAAAAAGAAAATTGTACCAAAGAAGAGAGGCGGGGTTGTGACTTTCAAACAATATCCTTTATTAGAACGTTACAACCCCTCTTCTTGTTGTACGTACTCTTATTTTTTTTCTTCGACCCGGGGAGAATCGCCTGAAAGGGCAGTCCAAGCTACACCTGAACCTGCCCAAAACGGGAAAAAAGTGGATCAAAACGCGGTTAGGCGGTAGTGTTAGAAAAAAAAGTTTATTTTTGGTTTTTCCATTCTCTCTTTTTTTGATGTTTCCGTGTTTTTTTTTTTTTTTTTTTCTTCTTCTTTGGTCTTACGCTCAAACAAGGGATGAAGATGATAAGGCGGACCTTCATTGCTCTTGCTCGGCACAAAGAAAAGGAAAAAAAAGAAAACAAGGGAAGTAGAGAAGGAGAAGACTACCATTTACCTATTATACATGCAGTAGAAAATTTTGGTATTGCAGTGCCTGCCACATGTGTTGTTGATTTGACAAGAGCCTAACGAATACTAGATAAAAGCAACAAAAGAAAAAGCAGGAAAGAGGGGGAAAATGCAAGAGGAAAGCAAAGACACCAATAACAGAGAAGGTAGAGGTATGTGTAGGTATCCAGCAACTCTTTTTTTTTTTTTTTTTTTTTTTCCATCTTTTCCTTGTTTTTTTCTCTAGTTTAACAGTGAACCGATTCTCGATCTCACAAAAAAAAAAAAAAAGAAAAAAAAAAAAAAAAAGAGAGGGAAGGAAATATGTAGTGAAACAAAGGAGCCTTTTCCCAAAAGAGCACGTGACAAACGTGTCAGGGTCTGTGAGGGACGCTCCTGAAAGAAAGGAAATGTTTAGGGCAATTTCACATGTTACACAAACGCAACGGGGCCACCCCCCTCTTGTTCGTCGCGTTGTGCCAGCAGTCTAGTTGCTGATCCTCTCGCACCCCTCTGCATTGTTGCAAGCAGGCAGGCACCTAGCCCAAAACTGGCTTTCTTTGTAGCACGACAGACCAGCCACACAGCAGTTCGGTTTCGAGAGGCATCCTTCCCACTGATTAAACCTGGTAGCACAGCTAGTAGAGGTGACTGGAACAGGCTCGGGTGTCGGGACAGGAGTTGGGACAGGGGTTGGGACAGGAGTGGGAACAGGGGTCTCCTCCATAGTGGTGTCCTCGGGAGCAGCATTGCTACCATTGTTGTTGCTGTTCTTGTTGTTGGCGCTGCACCCCCTGGCAGGGCTGACGGAGGCACTGACCGCCTGGGACCAGGCCCCGTTGGTGTCGTGAAGAGCGACCCAGAAGAAGGCCCCCCCGTTGCAGGGGTACTCCTTGTTCAGGTCATTCATCACGCTGACAGCCCGCTGCGCGTTGCTGTTGGAGTTGGTCCCCCCGCAGTCGCTGATGCAGAAGCCGAAGACGATCCTCGTCGGGTCGTTCCCGAGCACATCCGTCACAAGGGTCTTGAGGTGCGCCAGGGCGGGGGTGGTTCCCCCGTTGATCCCGTCCCTGTTGGGGGTCGTGATCCCGTTGTAGTACTGCGGCATGAGGAAGTCCACGGAGCTTGCTGTCTCCTTGATGACGTTGTAGTAGCCTCTCCCCTGCACGAGGTCGACGTCGATCGGGGTGTGCGTCACGATGTTGGCCCCAACGGCGAGCTTCTGCTTCAGCCCGACAGTCACCTCCTTCAAAAAGGCCTGCGCCTGTGCCCCCTTCGCGAAGGGGGACCCGTTGTGCCCGTCCTCGTAGTAGTACTCGTAGTCGATGTCCACCCCGTCGAAGCCCTGGTCCCGCGAGATGTCCACCAGTTGCTGGATCACGAAGTCCTCCTTCCCGTAGCAGTACTCCCAGCAGTCGTTCTTCCCGTCCCAGTGGCCCCCCATCCCGGCCCCGCCGAAGGACAGGATCACCTTCTTCCCAGCCGCACGCCACTTCTGCACCAGGGCGGGCTGCGGGGCGTTCTCGCACACCGGCACGGGCGTCGAGATCACGCACTGCTGGTTGCAGGTGTTCTTCGTGGGGTTATACGTGTAGGTCACCGCGAAGGACACGAGGACGTGTGTGTAGGAGCTCATCTGTGCGTCGGTGGGGCACGTCTGCCAGTTCCCGACGAAGGCCACCATCCTGTTGTCGTCGGAGGCCTGCGCAGAGGGGCCGGGCTGAGTGGCAGGCGGGGCCGGCTGCGAGGGTGTGGTCGGTGTTGTGGGTGCCATGCCCCCCCTTGTGGGGCACCATGTCGCACCGTTTGCTGCGCACGTGCTGGCGCTGCCACCGCCTGCATAGCAGGGCTCCGCCCACTCTGGCTTGAAGCACGGTGCACCCATGTCGATGCAGCGCTGGCACTGTGCAGCCGTCTGCCCAGAGGCACTCGCCGCGAGCAGCAGCACCAACCCGAACGCCTTCAGTGTCATCTTGTTGTGTGTTTACAAACTATGTGTTAATGTGTATTTTTGTGGTTTGTTGTTCATATTTATAATACTCTGAGAAGGAGAACACAGTGCAAATAGACCGCCGCGAGGCGTTTCCCGAGGTTGCTGAGGAAGAGGTGTTCTTCCTCCACAAGGAGCGTGAGGACCATCGCAGCATACGGCTGCACCTCAAAAAAAAAGGGGGGGGGGAATAATTGAGCGATGCCATAGTGTCTATTGTTGCTTATCAGATCGCCTCCGACGCACCCACTTCCGCTTGCGAACACCATCGTCGGGATGAGGTGCAGTGTGGTAAGGGGACTCCCAAGAACGGGCATACTGCCAGCCGTCGACTTTAGTTGCATCTTGTGGGATGTCGATGTACCAGTCGGTCAGCCAGATCCACGAAAGCTGTTTTGCCACAAGCTCTATCTCTTTAAAGGAAGACGATCTCCCGTTGTGGGTATAGACGGGTACTTCATGTTTCCCTCGAAAACGTTTTTTCCAACCGATGAGCGGGAAGTGTTTCTGATTTTCGTACAGGACCTCGGACTCCGGTTTGCGTTGTTCCATGCGTTCCAGAGCACGCTCACACTCTAGAAGCTTCTGGTTGTACAATTGCAAGCGTACCTCTGCGAGTAGTCGGTCTTTCTCGGAGCTGTCGACGTCGGTGTGGTTGGACTGCCCGATCTCTGATAGAACCTGCGGGAGAAGGTTGCCGTCGTTGTGGTCGTCATCTTCTTCTTCAAGCGCCTCGACAAATTTCATAGTGGTGTCTCCTAAAACAATGCGGTCGCCGTCATGAAGCGGGGTTTCTTCCCCTTTGCACAACACGGCACCATTAAGGTACACGGTCCCATGACGTAAACTGATTGTGACGCTGTATGTAGGTTCAGCTCCGCAACAAAGCACAGCAGAGACTACCTTGTCACTGCTGTCTATACGTATTGCAGCATCGTGAGAGGTCCCCATAGTTGTCTCGCCCGGGAGAATGTAATAAGCACGCACGCAGTTCATCACCAACCGTGGGTGAGTCTCCCGCTTTGTTGATGCGATCCCTCTTGCTTCCAAATCCGTTCTTGTGTCTCGCAAAGTGTCTGCCGATCGACTTATACTGCTCAAAGCATCCTTCATGCTATCACGCAGCCCTGTCGATTCCTGCGATAAATCAAATCTCAATGTGTATATATTCATTGTTTCCGTTTTGCCCTTCAGCTGCGATGTGTACACCTCACTTGTCACAGTGTCGAAAAGGTACCCTGTATGGTGTTGGGACCATAGGGATGTTATTGTTATTGAAGCGGGTGATGGGTGATAGAGTTGTTTTGTGGGGTTGAAGGGAGTCTCGGAACCGTTTAAGTGTCCCATGGCCTCTCCAGATGTTACGATCTTGTCCGAGACTAGATCGAAGTACTCTCCATGTGTCGTACGTTTTACTTGTACGGCTGCTGTGGTGACCTCTTCTTCTTTGTTGTTCCCCGCCCATGCAGCTACGCGTGGAATTTCATCCAGTAGATTCTCCCCTATAACCACCAAGACCCTCGATTCTCTGTCGGCGATGCTGTCCGCTTCTCTCCATGTGCCGTCTTTTGTTTTTGTGAAATATTTTGGGGGACATTTTCCCATTCTCCTTTCTTTAAAGGGGGGGTGAAGGGAAGAAAAATGCAAGTTACAATAACTTTTTTCTGAGGGGGGGGTAAAACAAAAAACAACTCACTATGATGGGAGAAGTGACCCAACACAAAAAAAAGAGTAAAAAAAAAAAAGTAAAAAAAAAAAAAAAACCGGACTGTAGTGAATAATACATAAGTTTGGGGGGAAGGGGAGGAAGGGGATCTAATATACCAGTGCTGGGGGGAAGGGGAAGTACAAAGAAAAAAAAAAAAAAAAAAAAAAGATAGTTACTGTAAACCTCTTTATTTGTAAGAAAAGAACAATGGTTTTCAGTATCACAAAAAAAAAAAGCAGCGTATCGACAGTTGGAAAGAAGAAAAAAAATGGGGGGGGAGGGGTGTGGTGAGGAACAATACAAATACCTTGGCACGCCAAAACAAAAAGAAAATCGATAAGATTTCACTGTGCAGGTGGTGGGGAGGGGATCACCATTCACAAGAAGTTTAAGAAATGCACACTAATCAGATATTTTCCACCGCCCGCGGCGGTTGCTTGCCGCGAAGAGAATAGACAGGCAACCCTCACCGATCACCACTATGTCCTTCCAAACGGGAAAATCGGAGTTCTAGCCTGTTTTTCAGTTTGCCAACCGCTCAGGGGCCCCGATTCAGGATACGACTCCATGGAGGAACTCTATATAGGTTTGTGTCATAGTTTTTTTTTTTTTTTCCTCTTTTTTTTTATAAATCCAAACCTGTTCCCTGTGTACCTCTCTCCGGTTGGGCTTCTCCTTCACTGTAATGTGGTTCAGGTGGCCGTGCTGCCCCGACGGCAACTTCCTCCCATTCGTGCCATATGCAACACGAGGGTCGTTGCTGCTATTCCGCCTGCGTGGCTGAGGAGACTCCGGTCTGTATATTTTTCTTTCCCCCCCCCCTTCCCCATTATCATACCTCGGTAAAGCCGATCTCCCAAACGCCACTGTCGGGCTATGGTTCCGTGTTCTCGCCTGCGTTGGGCTAGCTCGGGGAGTCCCCCGCCGTTTGTTGGGAGTTACACGTCTCTTGGGAGAAGTGTGGGACTGCGGTGGGTGTATTTCCACAGTTTGAGGAGCAGGAGGTTGCGGAGCTATGGCAGAAGCAGGAGGAGTGAGATACATAATCTGCTCGAATGGTCCTCTCTGTATTGTCCCCACCGAGCTTGCAGGGGAGACTGTCCGTTCACGTCTATCCTCTGGAGAGAGAGATCGTTTCGAGGACGACAGAGACATGGAGCGCGGCAGGGCTGCCGTGTACAGCACACCATCACGTCCCTTCACCTTCACGCTGCTGCTGCGATACAGCCCTGTTGTGAGCTTCGCAAGCAGACGGCGTTCTGTTTTTGACATCTTAAGCGCGATTTTAAGATCCTGTGACTCCTTACGTGGTGACCTCGACCGCCCCCTTGGCTTGTGTCCCACCACCCCGAGGTGCAGCTTTTCGAAATCCATGAAATAGTCCGTCACCACGTTCTTGAACGTGGCCTCTACCTTCGACAGGTTGCTCTCCGCGTTGGCGATCTTCGTCGTCGCCTCCTTGACGTTCACCTCGCCCTTCATCAGGTTCCAGTGCGCCGACGTGATCTGGCTCCGCGTGTTTGTTACCATCTCATACCCCCGCCAGATCATCTCGACCATTTTGGAACGCGAGGACAGGATCCATGCTACCTTCGACAGCTCCTTCATCTCGTCTACTTCTGAGATGTGCGGCTCTCCTGTGATCACGGGTTGCGGGCTTCCTGAAGGGTAGCTTGGGGTCACCGACCGCCTCACTTCCTCTTCCGATATGTTAAGCGCCTTGAACAGGGCGGACAGGTCCTGGTCGTGTAGCTTCCTTGACAGCTCAACCGGGGGCATGTTCAGCAGCTGGTACCCGGACACGTCCTTCAGCGCTTCGCATGTCTCAGGAGTCACGCACAACACTGTGCCGAGGAAGTGCTGCAGCTCTTGCGCCGTCATGTCTATCACACGCTTTGTCGGGTTGCTGCTGTGTGTATCAGCTTGGTCCACATCAGACCTGCGCTCGGCCATGACGATGGCCTCACGCAACAGCAGAGCGTCAGTCTGTTTCTCTTCATTTGCTATCTCCAATGACAACACCTGTTCCTCCAGCTCTTCGATTCTCCGGTGTGCTTCCGCCAGACCCTGTGGAGACCCTGTGCCAGGCTGCCCCTTGCTGCTTGATCCTTGGTCCACAGCTCTTGCCTTCAGGAAGGAGATCGTCTCATCGTCTTCTGCAACCCTCCTTTCCAGTTCTCTATTTCTGAGCCTGAGAGCAGACAGTTCCTCCTCCCGTTCCAACAGCATCAACTGCAAGACGTCGTTCTTCTGATCTATATCAGACACACCGCTGTCGTGTTGCTCGGCAGCTGTCCTTGAAGACAGTTCGTTGCGCAGCGACACGACAAGGTCCTCTGACTTCCCTAGTTCATGCTCCAGGTACGAGACTTTCAAGTCAGTTTCGTCAGACCTCTTCGGAGATATGTGAGTCCGCTTCAGCTGGTACTCCAGTTCCTTCACCGACTCCGTCTTGCTCCGCAGCTCGTTGCCCAACCCCTCCACTTGCTTCCTGTACTCGTCGCACAGTGTTGCGACAAACTCGCCAAGCTTCCCAAACTCGCCACTTGCAAGCATCTGGCTTACCCCGAGGTCCACTTTGACCTTCTCTGGGCTAAGTAATGTACTCTGTCCCACAGAATGCGGCGTTCCAGGGGATGACATCGCGCTGACAGATGTCTTCTCGCGCTCAAAGGGACTTGACACATCAGGCGAGGTGCTTGGCTGCCTGGGTGGTGTCGGTGGCACGGTGTAGTCCTCATGGTAGTCTTGGTGGTACTTGGCGGAGTGGTGCTGCGCATCGAGTGTGACCGAAGTGGGTTGTGGAGGAGGGGGCGGCGGTGGGGGTGGTGGGGGTGACGGCTCGTCAGCAACGCGCCCTGTTCTGGGGCTAGGCGAGTCCTTCTGAGGACTGGGGCTAGGCTGCGATGCTGAGGGAGAGCGGTTGGAGCGTGAAGCGTCATGTTCCTTCATGGCATGAAGACGCTCTTGGTACGCATCACGTACGGGAGGAAGAGAGGGCGACTGCGACACAGGTCGGGACTGTGACGGGGAGTGGGAAGGTGCAGGTGAAGGTGTGAACCCAGGCGACGGCGACGGCTCGTCCCGTGCAACTGTCCTTTCATGATGCACTTCAACATCGGCGACCGCAGCGGCAGAGGACACAGGCACGGGTGATGGTGGTGTCTCAGTGTTCTCAAGAGTGTCTTCCTTCTCAACTTCTTCCGACATAACTTCGATGAGCTTCCCTTGTGCGATCTCCACCTCGATGTACATCTCTTCAGGGTCCTCCCCTGTGGGACCGAGCAGCTTTGTGATGACACCCGTGGTGCCTCTCGCATAGGTGTCCCCTTTGTACTCCACATCTTTGAACAACCGGACATGGTGGGCGGGTTTCAAGGTATCACCAAATGTGTCGAAGGTGGCACGGCGGAGGTATGTAGAAGCCTCAGGGAAGAAGACCTGTTTCTTCTCGTTCGTGTTCGTTGTGACCACGTAGCTGGAGTTCTCGATTGTGTACACAACACAGGGCTCCCACCCGGACGACCGACGGATTTCAAGGAAATCGCCTATTATGTAGACAGGGTGTTTGACAGAGTCCTCTGAGGGAGGCAACACGGGGTTTCTTTCTTCGCCAATTTCATCGAAATGCCGCGACTGGCTTCTGCCCTTCGGGGTGGGTTCTGTTTGGGTTATGGTAGGGATAGGGCAAGGAGAAGGCGAGTCGCGTGCCAATGGAGAACCGACAGGTGAATCGCAGGGGCTGTCGAGCCCTGGCGGCGCGGTTTTGAGAAGGTTTTCTGTGGACTCTGCAACGAGCTTTGCCATATCAATGGGAGAAGCGTCGTTCTGACCAAGACGGCCCTCGTCGGCAGCTGCTGCCACAGCACGCTGTTTCCGGTAGTGTACACGCCAGACATCACGCTTGAGGACAAAAAGTTGTTTCTTCACCTCGAACCTGGACGGCTTCTTCAGGTTCAACATCGACTTGATGTTCTGGTCCTCTCGGAGCTTCGTGACACGGAGGTCTTTTTTTGTCAGCTGTTTGTAGAGAACGGTCGCAACGTGCTGGAAATTCTTTAAAGCTTCCTTGCTTGTAGGTACTAGCAGGAGGTCGTACTCCTTGGGGACCTTGATACCCAGCCAGCTGTCGTGAGAAATCAGCACCTCGGACATGTCCTCTATCTTCACACACCTATTCACTTCACTTGTGGGCATGCACTGCCAGATGGCGTTGTGACTTACCATCAGAACACGTGTCTGGGGCACCACCTTCCTCCCTACCTTGTGGACTAGGGCGAAGAAGTACATTACTACGCCGCCGTCGTTTTGGAACAGTTTTTTGACATGTTCGCTGACGTTTGGCGGCAGGTGGTTCCAGCACACGTAAGGCAGGTTGTTGTCTTGGTTCGTCCCGCTTACTTGCATAGACTGCATTTTTCTTCTCTTTTCTTTTTTTTTTCTCCCCCGGTGTCCCTCTTCCACCCCCTTCCCCCTCCCCCCCTCCCTTGATTGATGATTGTTTTTTTTTTTTTTCAGGAGAATTAAAAAAAAAAGTGGGTAATCAAAAGTACGAGGGAAAGAATTAAAAAAAAGGACGACAGGAGCAAATAAAAAATCACTGAGGGGGGGGGGGGGGGGGGGTGAAGTGTTTACACCGCAAAAAAAAGAACAAGAAAAAAAAAAGGAGCGAATAGCTGAGAAAGAAGTCAAAAAGTATCACGAATGCAGGGGGAAGGGGGTTTTTTCTTTCTTTATTTTCTCCCCCTTTTTTTTCCCTTAAAAAAAAAGACTGCACGCGGGGACTGGATGGGGGCAAGAATGCATACTGAAGGGAACAAAAAGCAAATAAAAAAAATAGAATAAAATGAAAGGCGATTTAAGGGCAAAATCCCACGCTGACAAAGCGACTCCTTCCGCCCATCCATTTATTGGTACAATCGAACACCAATAAAATACAGGAAAAAAATCGTGCATATTCTCTTTTTCTCTCTCCCCCCCGTGACCCCCATTTGAGTGGATCATTGAGAAAAAAAAAATTCAAAATAAAAAAAACACTTTCATCTCAAAAATAAAGCAAACGTTAGTAAAAAAAAAAAAAAATCCCTCCCCCCAAAAAAATTTTTTTTCTTTACTTAATCACTGTCACTGGAGTCGAGAAGTCCGCGGCTCTTCTTCTTGACTTGTTTAGCTGCATACTGTGGGGGAAAAAAAAAAATATTAAAAAAAAAAAATTTTTTTTTCCCACACCTTATCCACAGTTGGTTTAAAGACGTCTTCAGCAGCATCTTCGTCATAGACTATGCCGTCGATGTTTTTCGGTTGAAATTTGTTGAAGTTGTCGTTCTTTGATGTTTCCCATTCTTCGTCCTCCGAGCTCTCGGTTTCCTCCACTACAGGCTTCTTTTTAAACACGGGTCGTTTTTTTGGTTCGTCGTCAGATTCACTGCTTGAGTCAACGACCATCCTCTTCTTTGGGACTGGAAGCTTTGCTTTTTTGACGGGGGCTGCCTCCTCTTCACTTGATGGAGCTTCGTCCTTTACCTTCTTCTTTTCCTGCAATTTTGCTTTCAGTGGTTTACGCGGTTCCTCATCTTCCGAGCTGGTGTCTTGTTTCTTCTTCACAACCGGTTTTTGTTGTGGAGCTTCGTCGCTTGAAGAGCTTTCGGCAGCGGCTTTCGCTGCAGCTGCTGCTTTTTCTTCCCTCATCTTTTTTACTGCAATCTCTGCTTTGCTCTCCTTCACAGGCGCTTCTTCTTCCTCGGAACTCGAGTCTTCGACAGCTGCCGCTGCAGCTTTTCTTCTCGCTTCTGTTTCCGCCTTCTTTTTCTTCAGTTCCGCCTCCTTCGCGGCGATCTTGCGCTGCCACTCTTCATCATCAGATGATTCCTCGCTTTCCGTGTCGCTTAGAACCTTTTTCTTTGGTTTCTTTGATTCGGGTGTCTTCTTATCCTCCTTTTCTTCCTTTACCTTCTCTTCCCTTACCTTCTCTTTCTTTACCTTCTCTTCTTTCTCAGGCTCGTCGCTGGTTAGCATTGCCAACGTGCTCATCGATGCCTTTGCTCTCCCGGGCCTCTTCTGCTTGGCCTTCCGTACTTTTGTCTCTCTGACTTCCTCTTCGTCTTCTTCTTCTTCCACTTGGGCTTGCTTCTTCAGTGCCTTAGGAATGGCGGCTGCTGCCATACCAGGCATGGGGATTCCTTGTCGTTGCATGGGTGCAATCTCTTCTTCTTCCTCTACTGGTTTTTTCTTCTTGAACATCCCCGGGACCATGGGTTGACCCATGACTAAAGCGGGTTTAAAAGCGGGCTTTACTTTTTCTTCTTGTTCCTCGTCGTCTTCAGGGTCTCTGTGTTTGGCTGCCTTTTTCGCGGATTTTCTGGCTTTTCTTTCTTCCTCGGCTTCTCGTGCCTCGCGTTCTTCCCGTTCGGCTCTCTCTTGGGCTCGCTTTTGCTTCCTTTCTGCCTTGGCTTTTTGGATTTCCTCTCTTTCTTTTTCTTCGTTGTCGGCTTCCTCCGCTGCGGCTTGTGCTCTGGCTTTGATGGCGGCAATGCTGTTGGGAGCCTCGTCTGTGTCTTCTTTCTTTTCTTTTGCGCGTTTTGCTTCCTTCTTTGCCTTCCTCTCCTCAATTTTCTTTTCTTCCTCCTCGTCAAGTATTTTCTGGGCTTCCTTGGCTTTCTTCTCCTTTGCAAATTGTTTTTCTTTCTCCGCCTTCTCCTGCGCCTTGCGGGCTGCCTTTACCCTGTCACGTTCCTCTCTTTCATGTTCCTCTTGGTCGTCGGTGGCGCCAAACATAGCAGCCATCTTGCCGACGGACTTCTTGGCTGGTTTCTCCGCTTCCTTTGCTTCTTTGAGCTTTCGGTCTTCTTCCTCTTTTTGTTGTTGTTCTTCTTGTTCTCTTTTTTTCTTGTCCGCTTCCTTTCTTTTCTTCTCCTCTTTGAGTTTGAGGGCGGCCTCCTTTTCTTTGAGTCTTTCTGCCTCCTCGTCTTCTTCTTCTTGCTGCTTTTTCTTGGCTTCCTTTTTGAGCTTTTCAGCTTCTTCCGCTTTGCGTTTCTTCTTGGCTTCAAGGCGCTTGCGTTCGGCTTCGTCGTCATCACTGCTGCTTGACTCGACCTTTCTGGATTGCTTCTTCTTAAGTGCTTCTTTCCTTTTGGCTTCCTCTAGTTCGCGTTCAACGAAAGTAGACTGTACCTTGCCAGGGGCACCTTTGCCTGATTCAAAGGCAGAGGCGATCGAAGATACGGAGCTGATTTTTTTTTTTTTTTTTTTTTTGAAAAAAAAATGTAAATACCTCCCCTTGGCGGGTGCAGTGTCGCTGGCGGCCTTTTCCTTGCGTTCGAACCTAGCTGCGATGCTGCCTACTTTGCCCGGAGGGCCTACTTTTTCAACCTTTGCGGTGGGCTCGGGCGCTTTTTTTTTCGCTTCGACCTCTGCCATGCCCACACCCCTTGCCTCCTCGGGGTATGCGATAATATCCAAATCATCGCAAGCTCCCTGCATTAAGGCGGCCCCGGCATAGTGCAACAACTTCTGCCTCTTCGCTGCCCTCAAGAGTGTGCCAATGTACGCGATGTCGAACTTAGCCTCCACCTTCTCATCTGCGTAGATTGCCTTGTACTTTGCAACGACGCACCCATCTTTCCTTGAACTCCCGATTTTTAATATCCTCTCCAGAGTCCAATCTATGTCTTTCTGCTCTGCCATGTTGTTTTTTTTTTCTCCCTCCCCCTTTTTTTTTATGAGGGAAAATTGAAGAAGAAAAGGGGGGGGGGGGGGGGAAGAATTTAACATTTTGAACAGAAAGCAAAAGAAAAGGAACCTAATATACAAGGAAAAACAAAACCAAAAAAAGAATCACTATGATAGGAGCGTGCCTACCTTATGCACCCCTTTTGGGGGTCGTTCTCTGCTACCCACCGTAGCCCAGCTGTCGTTTATATCTTCCCAATCCTTTCTTTCCGGTAATCTCTCTCAGTCCCTTCAGCTTGGTCGCCGTCAGCCCCGATGCAAACAGGGCCCTCCTATCAAAGCAAACGACGTGGTCGCGGCCTATGGATCGTAGTGATCTCACCTTGCATGGCTGCGCCGGAAAAGGGCTTGATTGCAACACTAGGTGGCGTTAAGCGTGCAACGTTAAGAAAAGAAAAAAGAAGTGGCAGGGTGGGGTGGGGTGGGGTGGGAGAAGGGAAGGGGGAAAGAATTTTCATTTATTTTCTTCTGTTGAAAAAAGAGGGAGAAAACTGTTCTTTCTTTCTTTGTTTTTCTAAGGGGGGGGGGGAGGAACTAGAACAATAAAAAAAATATAAAAAAGGCACGCAAACACACACATACATACACACACACATCATCATCACGAGTGCTGAAAGGTGATCCGCAAGCTAAACTCCGGACAAAACTTTCTATGCTCGTTGTCCTTGTGTGCCCCGTCAACATCGGGCCGCCGAAGGTAGATCCCTTCAACAGGATCGACAAAAGAAGTATGAAACCACGTCCACACAACTGACTCCGCCCACGTGTTCCCCTCTTCCGTGAGATGAAAACGCGTGTCGCCCGTTATAGGCGGCGCATCTGAGAGATCAAACTTCAACCAGATATCACACTTCATCTTCCCTTTAACCTCCTCGACTCTGTTGTAATATTCCAAAGGGCTCAGCTCCTCCACCCCGGGGTACTGCGTGTCACCGACGAGCACTCTGTACTGCCGGAAACCCTTCTCAGGCGTGGGTTTGGAAAGCCTCCGGACCCTGCTGAAAGCCGTGGCGGACTTCTGCGATAAAAGCGTGTCGTCTGTATCGGAGCACCACAATGTGTCGCCTTTAGACCCGTCAAGAGCGGCAGCAACGAATCTGTGAGGCGTGGCTGCGTACATTTTCGGTAAAGGGCCTATAACAACGGAATCGAAGCAAAGGGTTTTTGGAACAGGCGGTGTGAAGACACACCGTTTGCCGGTTCCAACACCCGTGAGGCAGGACTCGTAGTATTTCAGATAAAGATTCTGCGACGGGGACTCCACTGTTTGAACCTTGACAGACCCGATCTCGGTACGCATCAGCCCGAAGCGTTGCCGTGCTTCTTCAACACCCGGCGCGACACCGCTCCACACCAAATGGGAGCATATCATCATACCGGTGCGTCCTTTACCACCTTTACAGTGAACTATGATGACGTGTTGGATATCGCTGTCGAGGTATGCTGAGGCAGAGAGGCAGAACTCGTGGATCATGATGAGGTCGCAAGGCTGATGGTCGTCGATGGTGAATCGTTCCACCCTCCCGTGGAAGTTGTCCGGTGTGTACTGACGCTCGGAGCACAGGTTGTAAACCTTGTACTTGCTGTAGTGCTTCGCATCGAGAAAGGCCCGCACCTCGTCTATCTGGTTTCTGTACAGCGATTCAACAGAAATGCTCGGCCACGACATTGCAATAATAGTATCAGTTATATAAGTCAAATCCAAGTCGTACCCCCCTGCTATGTACCGTCTGCGGCATCCCGACACGGTATTCTCGCCGATTTTTGCGCCGGACGTTAGTTTTTCGTACGTGACAACGACTATACGGAGGCACCGGGTGATGGTCTGTACGACGATAGAGCCTTTTGGAAGGAACGCTGTTTCGAGGATAGCGGATGTTAGAAGGATGGAGATGCGCAGGGCACGGCCTGCCTTTGTGATAAAAGGCGTGTTAACACGGAGGAGCCATTGGTACACCCCGTGCGCGATCAGACGAATAACCACCATTTCAATGAGGAATATGAAGGATATCACCACGCTTACGACCCTGAGCGTTGTTCCCGGCCATGCTGATTCGCTTGCCGATTTTCCGTCGACCGCCACCAGCGTTACCGTTGCGGCGATGTCTACGAACAAAAGAAGCAGTAACGATACCTGGAGGGGAAGGAGTGTTTCCAACTTTTTCAGTTTCGCCTGGAATTTGACGCTCCTCGGCCTCCTCGCACCTGGTGCTTCCACAAACGGTGTTTCTCCTGTCATCACCCTCAATTCTTCCCCTTCCTGATCATGTTCTTCCACCCAGTCGTCTTCCAGAAGCGGTGCATCCAACGTGCTGCTGTAAAACGCTTCTTTTTTCTTCTCCAGCTCCTGTCTGAAATCCAGGGTATACTCGTATTTGAATTCCGCACCGTGGGGGGACTTGAGATCCTCCGAGAACCCGTCGAGTCTTTGCATTCTTTGGGGTTTCTCCCCCCAAAAAAAAACCCCTCCCTTTTTTTTGTTTGTCCCCCCCCCGCCAAGTAAAAAAAAGGGGGGGAAAAAGTTAGGAATGCGAGATTTTCTCCCCCCCCCTTTTTTTTCCGCTTTGTCTTTTTGTTCAGCCTCCATTAGCGTCTCTAAGCTTCGTCATCAGACTCCTGCCGTCGTATTCATCCTCGCTATCCTCTGCACTGTCATATGACTGTGGTGGGACTGATGTCTCGCTCATCCATGGTGGGGTATTGCAGGAAGGCCTCGTTTCATTCAGAACAGAGCATTGGCGGGGAAAGGGAAGCCCGGCCACCGGAAGGGGCTGGCTGTGGATAGCTGCTTGGAGGCGTTGAACGGGGTCCATTTCCCTCTTTTCTTATACCCCACCCCCTCAAAAAAAAATCAAAAAAAAAAAAAAAAAAAAAGAGACATTTAAGGGTACCTGCGGTATGTGGCAGGACGCCTGAAGAGTCTCAATCTATCTCTTGATCGAACCTTTCTGCTGTGGTGTGGCCTTCGGCCCCTCGTTCACCCTCCTCGGTACCTTAGGTATAAAACCCTCAACCGAGTTGGTAAGGACACAATAGTTGTACAGTTGTTTCTCAAGGATGTGGCGGGTCACCGGGGAGGCGAATACCGGTCTAGAGGAGTAGCCCCTTACGGAGCTGTTGTAGTAACCCAACGTGCGCAGGGAGTGGACAGAAACTACTGACGCAGCTGGGATGAGGGGCGCTATGCCCTTACTGGTGTGGATGCGTTCTAGTGCCGTTATCACCCGGCCTATTACACGCGCGCTCACTTGGATGTCCTCACCCTCTTCACAAGGTGAGAGTCCCACCGTGGCAATGAAGTCTATGGCCAGCTCAAGCCTGGAGACCTGTCCACCTGTCGTGCCCCAGTGAAGGGCAGAGAGCCATCGGATGACGTGCGGGATGAGCCGTGGGAGGCACTGTTGCCTCAAACCATTGTCGTAGTACCACCTCAGTGACCGTGGCTTGAGCAAACTCCCCTTCTCGAAAGGCCTGTTCCACAGGTGAACGCTGAAGTCCATCGTCTTTTTCCGTGCAAAGGTGAGTTGTAAGCTACCAGTGATCTCCGCCATCATCAGCTGCAACTCGGCAGTGTCCAGCCCGAGTCCCACTGTCGCGATGCCGTGCAGTTGCGTGCACCGGGGCCACTGGTTACGTTGTGTGCACAGCGCTGCCCGCGTCTCGGAAGCTGTCCTGATGTGCTCGTGCGCCTGACAGTCCCAGAGGGTGTGCTCCAGGAGTCTCGCCGTGTGTTCCGAAATGTCGAAAGTAGCGTCGCAGCCCATGCATTTCGTCCGCCCCCCGACCGTGTCGTTGATAATCTTGGGGTGGAACGGGAAAACAGCCCCAGTTATCACTTGCAGGACCCTTCGTGCTTTGGGAGGGTTGCGGTTCGCCAGGTGCAGGTGTAGCCCGTTGGTTGCCACTTCGTCGATGTCGCCCGTCCCCTGAAAGGAGGGTCTGCTCTCCACGAGGTTCGCTCGCAGGTGGACCTTCAGGAGCTTCCTGACCTCATGCTTCAGTGCCCCAGGCTCTAGGGGGACCCATTGCCGCGCGAAATGCGCCCAGCTGGACCCTAGTTCCTCCAGCAGCTCGTGGGTCTGTCCGAGTATCCCGCGCGGGGCGAGGGGGTTTCCGTTCCGGGCGGCCTCCTTGTAGCCGTCTCTGCACGCCCTGACGAGTGAACTGGACTCACCGTCGCTCCTCATCATCCGCGCAAACGTTGTGATCCTGCGGTATGCGGCTGCTGAGTACGGGTCCAGCCTGTGTCCTTTGAAAGCCACCCCGAGGAGGGCGCCTGACGAGCGTGTTGGGTTGTGTGGGCCCCATATGCAAGAGGTAATCTTCTTCCTGAGGGAGTCCAAGAGCGAGTCCGTGGGTGGTGTGTAGAGCACTCCGTAGAGCGCCGCAGGTAGGATGCAGTCTTCTATCAGTTGGGCCTTACGCGTTCTCGTGATTTGGGTCACTGTGAGCCTGTCGACAGCATCCAGCGCCGTGGCGATCCTTGTGTTCTTCGTCCTGGTGGGCTGCAGGCACACCGTACACCCCAACATAGTTACGCTTTTCACCGTATCGAATAAGGTGCCCCTCATCGCCAGCCTGCTTCTGTACCCCTTCTTGGTGCTAAAGGCCTTAGTTTTCCCCGGGTGTACCGACATGTTCGTCAAGCGGCAGAGCTCGTCCAGCAAGAGTATGGAACTCTGGACCGCCTTCTCCGAGATCCTAGAGAAGAGGTATAGGTCGTCCGCGTAGGAGATGGGTAGGACTTCAGGGAATGTGGTGACGCATCGCCTGGTGTAGGCAGCGAGGATGGCGTTGATGAAGACGGGTGAGATAGGGCAGCCCTGGAGGATTCCGTTTGTGGTGCGAAACACTTCCCCTACCCCCGCCTGGAAGCGCAAACGCCGGTCGAGGTTGGCGTACATGGATCTCAGCGGCCTTAGGATATTCTCGGACATGCCCAGTCTCTCCGCAAGGTCGAACGTCAACGTGACAGGGACGGAGTCGAAACACTTCCTGAAGTCTACCGACAGGCCATACAGGGGCTCTGCCCCCTGTCGAGCATTTTCCACCTGCGCACACACTTTGAAGAGTAGGTCATCGACGCCGTGTTTTGGTCTAAAGCCGTGCTGCGTCGGGGTGATCCAACGTTCCTGCCACTCGAGAATAGCGGGGAGCCTGGCACATGCCCATAGGCGGTAGAAGGCACTGGAGACCGTGATCGGGCGATGGTCTAAGGGCTCTTCCGACTCAGACTTCGGGATCATCGTGATCAAGGCAGTCAGGATCGCTTGTGGCCACACGCCGGTCGTCTCAATCCAGTCAAAGAGGAACAGGAAGCCATCGAGGAGTTCTGAGGGTAGGTGCGCTAGCTCACTCAGCCTCCATCCGTCTACCCCTGCACAATGCTGCCGCTGTTTCTTGTTGAGGACCTTCCGAAGCTGCGCAGAGGTGAGCTCCGTGGTGGACATCGAGCAGTACGGGATATACCCCCCGAAGGATCTCACGAACTCTTCCGCTGTTGGTTCTGGCCTGTCTTTGTACATCTGGAACACAGGACTCCATGCCTCCCTGAACGCGCGGTCGATCTCGCCCAGATTGGTGCTGAGCCTCCCGTCAGCCGTCCGGACCGCCAGCAGCTCTCTCGACTGTTTTCCCTGCACTAGTCCCGCTATGGTTTGGCGATGCTTCGCGAAGTGGTACTCCATCTCTCTCTTGTGCTTAGCACCCCGCGATACTTTGCTAGCGAGGTCCATTGTTCTCTGCACTTGGAGCACCTTCGCCTGCAGCTCCGCAGCGTCCTTGGCCATATCAACCGTCGGCGCCGCGCTCTCAGGGATGACACGCTGGTTCACTGCACGTCGCACCGCGTTGTCCCATCCCCTACAGATCTCATGCGGGGGGGCTCCACATATAGGCTTCAGCCGTCTGACTACAGCAGCACAACCCACGCGGATTTTCTCGAGCGCTAGATATCTCTTTGAGACCGCACCCACGCTGTGCGCTGTAGCAGGCGCTGTTATGCGTTTGAGAGTCGGCTCGCCCAGGCTCCCTCGCCCCAGGTAGCTCGGATTAAAACTCTCCCTTGACGTCCCCAGTAGGTGCCGTTCGCATATCGAGGAAAGGAACTGGTAAGCACTGTCCATGTCCCCCAGCTCCTTAAAAGAAGTCAGAGTCTGAAGGAGGTCCGCGGGCGGGGGCGGTCTATGTCCGGCTGGAGCCGGGGTAATCTGCCTGGGGATGGAGAACCGGTAGGTCGCCTGCTTGAGCGCTGTCACCCCTAGCCTAAGTCTAAGGGCATGGTGTGAGGGAACCCCGATGTCGACCGTCTCGCAGTCCTTCAGCGTGTGTGCCGCAACCTTGTTGAGCAGGATGTAGTCCGGCCTGGTCCTCGCCACTGCAGTGACAAAGGTCGGGGGGGTCTCCTCGTTCTTGCGCCTGGCAATTGTGGCGGCCGCGTCAACCCACTGGCTCGCAAGCGCTTCAGCTAGTACGGGGGACTCCCCCACCGACGTGTTGAAGTCGCCTGTGATTGCCACTGGGACTTCCCCTAGTTCACACACGCCGCTAACGGTTTCGTGCAGCAGCCTCTCCCTTTCCTGTCTGGCGTTTGCTGTGCCGTCTTTCACTGGACAATAGAGGGTGATCACATGCAGCCATGAGTTGGTCCCAATCGCGACCCTTGCGTGCACCCTCCGCGACGTCGACATGTCTCCATTGAACACCGCGTTGTCCTTCAGCGCCAGGCGCCGTTTCTTCACCAGAATGCCCACCCCTCCTCGTTCTGCAACATCTGGAGCCGCAAGCCCGTGAATCACTTTGCACTCTTGAGGCGGACCCCACAACGTTCTGTGCGCTTGGAGGAATGAGTCAGTCTTCGTCTCCAGCTCGACCCTTAGTTGACCTGCCTTCGTGAGGGCCGTCTCTTGCAGACAGGCGATGTCGAAGCACTGCGTCCTAATCCTGGATTCATGATTCCTGTAGTTAGTCATGTTTGCAGAAAGCAGCACCAGTTCGTCCGGGTCGGCAGGCCCCGGGTTGGGGTGAATGTCACCATGTGTGAGGAGCCTCCTACGGGTTTCGCCTGCAATCGATTTCCTCGAGCGCTTGGCAATGTATCGGCAGCTTCGTGGCAACGCCATCGGCCGGCAGCGGGAGTATAACGCGCCGTTGGAGGGAGCACCAAACCAGTCGGAGGGTATGCAGCGTGGGCTGAGGAGTGAGAGAGTGTCGAGGGTCATCCCGTCCAGCGTGATCAGTGTGACAAGCGCGAAAAGGAAAAGGAACAGGGGACGGAGCAGGGAGCCTGACCATGCAGATAGTCAGTTGAATTCATCCTGCGTGATCGCCGCTACATCCATAAGTGCTGCCTGGTCAGCGTCCCTCTTACGCGTGGGGGAGGCGGATTCGGCAGCCGCGCGTTCAGCTTCAGCCTCCGCTTTAGCCTTCGCGAGCGGGGACAGTGGAAATTCGGCCTCCGTAAGCTTCACCCGGGACCTCCCTTTGGGATGGAACGCGCGCCCGATGCGGTTCGGCTTGTCCTCGACCGTCCATTCTCTGATTGAAATGGAGGTCAGGTTGTCTGCACGGCGGATGACGGGGTTGGAGGGAGCCTCCTCTGCCCTTGCCAGCCATCTCCTCCCCGGCAACCGGCTGAGCTTCTTCACGACCCATCCCTGCATCCTGCAGTCGTCGATGATGTCGCACTGGTGCTCGCAGTGCCCGGCCCCCTCGATAACAAACTTCCTCCCCACCTGGTCCTCCGGCAGGAAAACAGCGCCCAGGGACTGTACCACCACGTGTCGAGCAGTGCCTGGTGGGAGCATGATCGCCAGGCCGATGGGAGTGACCGTGAGGGCTACACGGAAGCTAGAAGAGGTCCCGGTGAAGGTACGGGGAACATCCCGCGGATGGATCGAATCTTTGAGCTGGATGACTTCCAATCGCTCTTCGGGGAGTGCGTGTGTCCAATACACATCGTTGTCTCCGCTGCCGCTGAGGAGGCGGGCGGCGTGTTGCCAGTCCACGCGCACCCTTGCCGTCGCACGCTGTGCCGTCCTCTCCACCCGCCAGACGTTGCTCCTCACGACCTCGTGCACCCCCTGCTTGTCCCTTGCTGCTAGCATGGCCATCCTGGCTATTGCCTCCCCGTCCGACGTCTTCGCCCATTGCGCGGCGCCGCAGAACTTCTTGGCGATAATCGCCACGAGGACAACGGACCTGTTAGTCCTCGTTTGGGGCTTGTCGCCGTCGGCCATCACAGGGTCGTAGTGCTCGCCGGCAGTCCAGAGGGCCTTGATGCCTCTGCTGGTGGGGGTTGCAACTTCCCTAGCGGCCTCGAACCGGGTTTTCGAGACGACACGAAAGAAAACATAACGCAAAAAAAAAAAAAAAAAAAAAAAAAAAAAAAACAAGGTTTGATCAACACAAGTTTCTACATCGAGCCCTGCTGGAAGGATTCCGAAGCCCGAAGGTGGGAGATGGATATTTTATTCCCTTCCATTCTCGCAACGTGTTTGGACACCATGTCCTGGTACCGATACATCTCACCAACCTGTTGGTACGAACCAAGCGAAGCCGCTCGCTCTGTGTATCCAGAGATGCTGGCCAACTCGCCAGAGGCACTCACCGCCGTGTTGTCAAGAGAACCATCTTCAAGAGACCGGTGAAGAACAACAGCGATACAAACACAAAAGGCGACAATGGTATAGGTGTACATCATGCGGTTGGAGAAGAAGACGTCCTCACCTTGACGCTGCAGAATTTTTTTTTATTTTTATTTTATTTGTATAAATACCGTCAGGCATTCTTGTTGCTCGTTGTGCTTCAGGGAAAGCCATTTGTAAGGGTTCTGCATGACCGCGTCCTTCACAACGACCCTTCGTAGATCGTCTGCTGCATCGACTTGAATCTGGTTGTGGACCTCCGCCATCTTCCGCTCATGGAGCAACGCGTCTCTTTCAAGCAGCCTCAGATTTCTTTGTTCCACTGACCGCCTCAAAGCGTATTTATCGTAAATAGACTCCCTTGTTTCATCAAACCCAGGAAGCCGCGCATTTGCAAGCATGAGCCTGTGTGCCGCATCTATTTCTTCAGGCTCGTCAGATATGTATGAAGCAGATTGACCGTAGTTTGTTAACTCGTGCTGGGGGAGGGTATTATAATTTTTTTTTTTATATTTCTTTTTTAAAAAAAAATTACCTTTGTACCCCTGTCGAAACCGTACATTGATTTGCTGCGGTTTCCCGGGAGGCCCATTGACAGGGGGCGGACGCCCTCGATCTCGCCCGCCTTTGCTTCTTTTATCAAGTTTCCGAACGGGTTTTTCTTAAAGGCGTGGTCGACTCCGTCGGTGAAGTCCAGTATTTCTCCTTCTTGGTGAGCCCTTGGATCGTCGGGGGGGTTGTGTTTAAACATAATATTGGACTCACCGTCATCCGTGGTCGAAGCATAGACGAATTTCTTATCGTGGGTCTTCTTCCCCAACCCCTTTTCCCCTGTTTTTGCAAGGTGTTTTGTGTCTTGCGTTGTTTTTCCACTGCACAGTCGTTGTTGCAGTTTTTGCACTGCTTTGAATGACCGTCGTTTGCGCCACATGTTTTTTTTTTTCTCTTCTTCCCCCTCTTTGTTGTTTTAAACCCACCGAAAGACGATTTTTTTTTTTTTTTTTTTTTTAGAAAAGAAAAAGTATATATGAAGAAAAGAAGAAGAAGAAGAAGAAAAAAGAAAGAAAGAAAAAAAAACTATAAGAGGGGAAGAGGTAAAAAAAAAAAGATTTTTTGTTCTGTTTTTTTTTTTAATTTTATTTTTTTTCAAAAGGAAGGTGTGTGTGGTGCGGGGATTGGAGGGGGGGGATAATAAAAAGAAACCCAGAAATGAGAGGGAAAAAAAAGAAAGTATGTTTTGTGTGGCTTTTTTTTTTTTTTTTTTTTTTTTTCCTTCTGTTATTGCTTGCAGGTTGGTTTTTTTTCTCTTTTTTTTTTCTCTCTTTTTATCCTCACTTTTTTTTTTTCTTCTTAAGGAATGGGGAAAGGGAAGGGAGGAAAAGGGGATATGAAAGAAAAAAATAAAAAAACTCAAAGCTACCCAAATACTTAATTTTTGCCCGGTGAGAGTGAAACTTTTGTTTTGTTTTCCCCTTCCTTCCCCCCCACCCCGCCACACGCAAGGGAAAAAAAAAAAAAAAAGGAGGGAAAAAACTGGTAGAGCTCAAAACCTCATTACTGGCCATCCCCCCCCTTTTTTTCTAGAAGGGCACAAATTTTGATTGCATAAAAGAAGGAGAGACAAAGTGCGGGCAAAATAATTGTAATAGGTAGCCAAGAGTAAGTATAAAAAAAAAAAGTATAAAAAAAAAAAAAAGCAACTGAACTGTTTGGAACTAAAGGGGAGGAGCTAAATAAGGTGGGGGGGGGGGAGAAAAACTTACTTGTGTGCATAGATGCCTTTCCTTTTTTTTTGTAAACTACCCTTTTTTTTTTTAAATACGAACTCTCCCTTGGGTATCTTGCAGACACTCAAGGTTTTTTTTTTATAGAAGAAAAGGGGGGAGGAATAAAAAAAAGAAGAAAAAGAAGTAAACTGTACTGTACAAAATAAAAAAAAAATCACTATGAAAGAGGGAGGGAGAATTGTTAGTAATCGACACCCCCCCCCCCCCCCCCCCGCCAAAAGAACAAAACTGGAATCGAAAAAACTAAAAAGGATTCTCTCGCTTTCATTCTTTCTCTCCTTCTGCGCCCACATCTGAGAGAGGCAGAAATCTTGTTTCTTTTTTTTTTTTTTCCTCGCTCTTCCTGAAATCTTTCCTGGGACGAATGGGGTAGAAACCCGGAGTGGTTTCCCCTTGAACACATTGCTGACGTTCCTCCTTTGGTAAAAAAAAAAAAAAAAAAAAAAAAAAAAAACGGGACATAGCAACTCGAAATTTGCACCCGCTGCGTTGTGCGTGTTTTTTTTTTCCCTTCAAAGTACATTTTTTTTTTAAATAGTTTTCTTTGTAGTTTTTTTTCCCCCCTCTTTTTTTTTTTTTTTTTCTCTTTCGTTTCCTTTTAAAAAAAGCAAAAAAAAAAAAAAAAAAAAAAAAAAAAAAAAAAAAAAAAAAAAAAAAAACCCTTTTTTTTTCCCAATGATAATATCAAAAAAAAAAATCAAAAAAAAAATGTAGAGATAAAGCATTTTGGAGACCAAAAAAAACTTTTTCCATTTCGTAGATTGTCAAAAAATTTTAAAATACCACAAGATACTTTTTTTTTTTTTTCTTTTTTTTTTTCCCCCGTTCTTTCTTTGACACTTCCTTTTTATTAGTCTCTCGAACGGACGGAAAAAAAACTTTCTCGGGTCTCGATAAATACCCCCCCCCAAAAAAAATATACACACAAACGAAAGAAAAAGCCCACATTTTCAAGCCGAAGGAGAACGGGATGGGTCCTGTGAGTGCGGGTGTGGGTGCGGCTGCGGGTGCGGGTGAGGGTGAGGGTGCTGCCCGTAGTACGCTGCGGCATACGCTGCGTACTGAGGCGGAGGTGGCATCATCCACCATGGCGGAAACCCCAAGTACTGCTGCGTTTTTTTTTTTTTTTTTTTTTTTTTTTTTCCCTCCATCCCCATACAAAAGGAATGCTGTCACATGACGACGACGACACCCCCGACATCCCTGACCCAGCTGTTTTCGAGCTAAACGCAGACCTCGGCGAAGGGATCTTAGCCCGATTGTTTTGCAAATGACTTCTCTGCAAAAAAAAAAAAAAAAAGAAGCTTTTTTTTCCCCTTCAAAAAAAAAAAAAAAAAAAAAAAAAACACACCCTCGCATCAGGCGTCCCATATTCAAGGTTCGGTCTTTGCGTCGAAACCATGGAACTAGAACTCGCTGTACTCGACCTCCCGCACTCTGCAGGGACCGCAAGGACCTGCCCCATGTAGTTGTAAGGATCAGCATGGCCATGCTGCTGCCTGTAAGGAGGGTACCCATACGGGTAGCCGCCATAGGGGTAGGGGTAAGGCTCACACTTTGCAATCTCTGACATAACACTGTCGACAATCTTCGATATGTTGTCGCTTGACATGGCACTGGTAGAGCTGCCTTCACCATGCTGGGTTTTAGGAGTAGAGGGTGGGGTGACGTGAGAAGCGTTTCCAGGCCCCGGAGCATGCTCGGGCGGGCTGCAAGTCAACGCCTGTTCAAGCGAACTTGATAATTCCTCCCCCATCTTCTTACTATACCCATCAGCGATAATATTCTGCAGCTTACCCCGCAGCCTATCATCCACTCCCGGCCTCGACGATGCTCGTGTCGAGGAATTCCTTGTAGATGACGACGCATCGCTTGACGCCTTTATCATCCCCCGCATTCCCTTCGGCGGCTTTGAATGACATCCTTTACATCCGAACATGGCGTATGTTTGTTCCACCCATTGCCTGTACTCCTCTGTTTGGTATGGCATCGACCCGTAAAAACTGTCTTGCTGGGGGAAGCCTTGGTTGGAGGTTGATCTGTGGTTCGTGCTTCCTTTTGATGACGTGGCCTTCTTAGGAGTGGTTTGGGTGATGGAATCCCTGCTTACAGGTGTTTTCGCTTGCGGGTGCGGGCATGGTGATGGAGCATGTTCACGTGTTTTGTCACTATGAAAGATATCGCTAAGCTCATGAGACGCACGTCCGTGGGGTGAAGCAGCGGTTCCACAGCTTTCTCTTCCCATGTCTTGATCATGGGTAGATGGAACAGGGACGAATGATGGGGTGTAAGGATTGTCAGGCGTCTTCCCGTGGAGTTCTGGGTTACTTTGAATTACCTTTTTGACGCGGCTTTCAAGAAATTGATCGGAGTCCGGGTCTGGGGTAACTTTGTGTTTTGAAGATTCCGGAGTAGGTGTTCTTATAGGTTGGTGTCTTGAACCGGTCCTCCCGCCTTCTCCTTCCCATGTTTGAGGTGAAGAACGTATGTCCCTTGGGGACACACCAGTTTGCCCGCCTCGGGGTACTTTACGCATTTGTCCCGGTGGTGGTGTGCTTCCGGATTCTTCTGTGCTGTCGGCACTCCTTCTTCCTTTTTTGGTGCGGTCGTCTGGGATTTTCTTCTTCGCCGCAGCCTTCTTCGTGGAAGGCTTCGCGAAAAACGGGTGCTGTTGAGGCAGATGCTGTTGAGGCAGCATTTCTTCTTCTTTTTTTTTTTTTTTTTATATTTGTTTGTGTTGGGGGAAGAAGAAAAAAATGGGGGTAAAAGAGAAGGAGAGAGAGAGAAAGAGAAAAAAGAAAAAAAAAAAAACCTCCTTTTTTTTTTTTCCCTCTTTCTCTCTCGCTTTACTCCAGCCTTCCCTCCTCCCCTTCCTGTTGGGATGATAATTAGTTTTATGCGGAAGGAAAAAAAAAATGAGGGGAAAATGAAATAAAGAGGGATAAAAGTATAATAAACTCTATAAAAGAAAAGGGAAAGGGGAAAAAAAGAAGAAGAAAAAAACTTCACACAAAAAAAAAAGAAAACTCTATTTTTTTTTTATTTATTTTTTTGTGAAATGGTGGGGAGGGGAGAATAAAAAAAAAAAAGAGAGAGAGAAAAAAAAATACTAAAAAAAAAAAAAATCTAAAAACAATCTAACAATGAAAAAAATCACAAATTATACCCCCCCCCTTTTTTTTACGGGTTGTACCGGGTTAGCACTCCTTTGGGGGCTTGCTCCATTGTTCCAACGGGCCCTCCCGGACCAGCAGCGCGCATAACAGCATTTATTTGAGATGAACCGAAATGTTGTTCTAAGTATTTTGCGAGCTTCCAAGTGTAGATAAGCCAGCACATGACAAGCCCGAAACTGAATGAGAAGGTAGTGACAAGGACGGAGATTCCCTGCAGGATGTTAATCCAACCATATTTCCACAGAACCCAGAACTCCATCATCCAGCAAGGCAGGTCGCGCGAGAAGAAGATGGTGTACACCCCAGCCATGATTCTGTTTCGCCTGCTTGACGCCAGCATCTGATGGTAGTACCTGTAAGGCCAAAACATCAAGACGCTGCCAGCGAATACATATAATATAGCACCAATGATGTTGCACACCAAATGCCACGACACCAGCGCGTCGCCTAGCAGCGCGCGCTCTCTGTTGTAGAACCACCACCACGCCATCAAACTGAGAAAGCACTCCATGAAGTACCAGTACAACAGGAACAAAGATGCCCGAGGGGCACGGATCAACGGCGGCATATTTCTATTTTTTTTTTGCCCCCCTACCCACCCCACTTTTTTTTTTTTTTTCGAAAATTTTTTCAAAAAAAAAAAAAAAAAAAAATTATATTTTTCTCTTCTTGGCCATCCCGGTGCCGTCTCTGTAAAATCCTTCCAACCAGTCTCCGAGGTTTCCTCTTATGGTTTTCCGATATTGGTGCGTTCCGATGATGTATAGAACGTTGTTGATAACGACCATGTGGCCTTGGGGGATGGGGGCGGCTGCAGGTTGACTGTCTCTGAACGAGGTGAAGTGGCTGAGTTCTTTTGGTGTGAGCAAGAAGGTATCGGTACCGACGGGCAGCTGGGATTTCTGATTTGCCGCAGTGGACGTGAAAACGGGAGCTTGAGCAAGCTTTTCGATTTGCTTTTGAGCAAGGATCCTCGCGTGTTCGAGAGCGAGAGGTGATGTGGTGGCAAGACACACCCCACTGGGCGTTGGGAACAAAAGAACTTGTTGTAAAGCCTGCAAATTGAAAAACTCTTTCGGAAGCACCACATGACAGGTGTTCACCAGGATTGTGTCACTTCGCTTCTCGATTTTCTCCGGTTTCAAATTGAAGGTCTTCGATATGGTCCACCTAATGTACTCCACAGCCTTCTTGCGACGCCCTTCATCCGAGCTGAAAATAAAAATTTTCTCTTCAACAGCCCGAATCACTGTTTGCGAGGCCGACTCGATTTTCTTCCTTACAGCGTGTTTTTTACCTTGCAAAGCGTTTCTATCAGCCGCTGACGACATCTCTATAACAGTGAAAAAACGGTTGTTTTTGCTGTAGAATTCGGTTGTTTGAAGCCATTGAACATTGTTTAGAACAGAGGCGGTTGTGAGCACACCAGTTGCCTTTTCCGTGTCGGCTCCGAAAATGCCGATTTGGGTGTGTTTTGATGGGTCGTACTTCACACCTTTACGCTTGTATTCTGTTCTGAAGATGATGAGCTCACCCAGGGCCCCGTCGGTGAGCACCTTTTCAACTTTTTCGTTCGGGACCAGAAGCACCAATAAATCACCAGCGTCGTCTTTCTGACCAAGCGGGACCATTCCCCTGTGGAAAGCGCACTCTAGGTATTTCGCGGCCCGTTTCTCGTCGCCCCCAGACACCTCGAGGGTCTTTTTGCCTTGTCTTGTTATGGTGCTCTGTGTCATTCTCCTCACCGTTCTCACTACTGATTGGTAGTGCACCTCCGATACCAGACCCTGGAGTGCAATCGTTTTCATTTTTTCTTCCCCCTTTTTTTTTTTTTTGCTTTGAAAGGAAATCGTTTTCCGGCGGGATCAGTATCTTTCTTCTCCAAAAAATAATGGAAAACTGACATAATTAAAAGGCATGGAAAGGGGATGAAGAGAAAGAAAAAAAAAGGGGGTGGGCGGGTGACAGGTCAAGGGGGGGAGGGAAGGGTGGGGAGAGGAGACAGGTAATTCTTTTTTTTGACTAGTCCCCCTCAATTTTTTTTTCTATTGGGAGGGGGGAAGAGGCAAAAAATATCGCCTACCACCCCGCTAGCACTCACCCTTAAATGGAAATAGGGGGGGGGGGGGAGAACGGGTTCAAAATATTGTTGGTGCAGATTCCGGAGGTCACAATACAATCCACTTGTTTGCTTGCAGTTTTTTTGGGAGGGGGGGTGGGGGGAAGAGAATAAAAAGCAGAGTAGTAGAAGGGGGGAAGGATTTTTTTTATTGCACCCTTTTTTTTTTTTAAAAAAACTTCTTTCTATTATCTTTTTTTTTCTCC